>CAJQUW010012767.1:0-287500 GCA_907163375.1 Prostheceraeus crozeri
GCGGTTTTCTCCTCACGGACCCATTCCTCCCAACACATCCTTGGCCATGTCCCTCACACTGCATTTCACATTTTGCACTTGCAGCCGCCTGATGACTCCGCCTTTCACCATTTGCACTTGCGTTCAGCCTGATGACTCAGCATTTCACATTTTGCACTTGCGTCCGCCTGATGACTCAGCATTTCACAATTTGCACTTGAATTTGCAATGTGCTTACTACTATGGGGCTCCTGTCTTTCATTTTCGTGGCAGACCGACCCGCTATACATTAATGGAGACGATGTTTAGGGCCTTTTGAATGCTATTAATGGTTTTCATAAGTGGTAGGCCTAATGAAGCTACAAGATCAACTGAAAAGAAATTAAAAATATACTTATCTGCTTGCGGATTTATTTTTTCCATCTGCAGACGAAAGGAGCACTTATGAATGACGCATCATATGTCAGCTCTTGTAATTAGCTCTCGTCGTCATGATCAGTCAGGCGCTCTAATGTATCAATTACTCTGAAATCAATAATTTCTTACCAATCAACCAAATACCGAAAACTGAATTGCTGTCGCGTATGTCTCATGCGAGGATGAACAAAAACGCGGATAAATAGCTTTTTGGAGTTTGATATCATTAACGTTATCTTACGTTCTCAAGACATCTATCTACTCGCCAGAGACACATCCTAAATTCTAACTTGCCAAATCCCTAAGTCTTTGAAAGAATGAAAAATATCTCCAACCTATTTATTTGGCTCACGCAAGGTTCATGAGGAGATAAATATTTAGTGGGATCAATAGCCTGAGGTGTCACATTGTTGCCACTAAAATGCGTTAGCATTCTACTTCTGACGCAGTCAGGCACTCTAATGTATCAATTACTCTGGAATTGATAACTTCTTGCCAATCAACCAAATACCGAATACTGAATTTCTGTCGTTAATGTCTCATGCGAGGATGTTTTTAGTGGGATCAATAGCCTTAGGTGTCGCATTGTTGACGCTAAAATATTTTGTATTCTACTTCTGACGCAGTCAGGCGCTCTAATGTACTAATTACTCTGAAATTGATAACTTACCAATCAATCAAATACCGAATACTGAAACCAATGCCGAGACACGAAGAGAAAGTCAGCGACCACACTCGACAAATGAATATTCATCTCTGTTAATTTGTTAACAACCCTTTCAGTCATGCTGTAACCAGGGATGTCTGTGCTTCATAGACATCCGTGCTGTAACCTATACAGGGTGGGCCGAAAGTCACGCACCATGGGAAATTTTGTACTTATGTTTTTTTTATCCCAAATTATATTTATAAGGTCTTAGAAATCAGATAAAACTTTAATAAGAACTTGAATGAAGACATGAAACAATAGATAGGGCATTGTTAAAGGAAAATCCAAAAGCCCTCAAAAATCCATGTTAATGTTACATTGTGCGTAATTTAGCTATGGCATAATGTGGAAAAATCCCATAGATTTAGAGAATAAGTTATTCTATGAATCCAGCGGTCAAGAAAATAGTAGAAATCCTCGTCCGCTTCAAGGCCTCGGATTTCTGCACTTTCTTGTCCTTCTGGCTTCATACTTGGATATCTAGATATACCTATTAATAGTCCGGAAATTTCATCAGCGTCATTTATTTAACAAATCACAACAATACTCAGAGATAAATACATGAAATATAGAAAAGTCATGTAAACTTATTGTACGACAATAAGTTGAATGAAGAACAGCGGAATGGTCAAGGTGGGGTCTCAGATCGCAACAAAAGGGCTCTCGCATTGGAACGCATGAGAGTCATCGCAAGGCGCACGTGTATCATTGATGTTACATCAATATTGGTAAGTCCAGATCTTATGGACAGTCTACCCGCCGACACTCGAGACAAAAAGTCGTGTGCGATGTTGCTCCATGAACCGTAGGTCGTCACGACAATCGGAAGGCAATGCCACCCCAGTTCGTTGCATTTTTATTGATTTTTGCTGATTCTTTTCATCTCAGCATCGACAGCGACATTCTGTGGGTTAGTGCTGGCTAAAGAATATTGGATTAGCGGATGCACAACCATAATGTCCGGAAATTTGAATTTGATATATCTTCCAATGCAATGATTATCAGGCTGCAATAGACATACTCATATCCATGTAGATTGAGATTACAAGATTAAGATTAATATTTTTTAATACATGAATCTGTATCATTTCACATTTGCACATAATATCACGATGTTGAACTTATCTCGAATAGAAAACCAGCAAATAAGTGGACTTGATTTAGGTGAAATGAACTGAATACAACTTTTGTTAGGGGACGCGGAGGATATTATTTTTAACGTGTGAACTGGACTACCAACGAATACTGAATTTATAGAAAATTATGAATTGACAGAAGAACAACTAAACAAAATACAGAGCTTAGAAGAAGAAGCAAAATCAAGCAACACAGAACGACAAACAAGAAACGGCGTCAATTTGTTAAAAAGTTTTTTAACAAAGAATAATATGCCGGATAGTGTCATAAATATGACCGAACGATACCTCGAATCCTACCTCCGCCTTTTTTTCACGCAAATGAGGAAAAGAGACAATGGACATTATGCCGTTGCATTACTGATTTGCATGCGCGCAGCGTTTCATAGGTAGGTATCTTTTAGATAATGGACGTTTAGAAATTATCAATAGCCCATTCTTTCATGAATTTGACAAAACATTTAAAGCGTCTATTGATGCATCTTTGAAATCAAAGCAAAATAAAGTTTCTGAAGGTGGATCTGGCTTTTCCTCCATAAATGATGATGATAAAGAAGCGCTTCGTTCATACTTTAACAGGAGCACTCCACAAAGACTGCAAGATGAAGTGTTTTTAAGATTTTATATCATTTTGGTTTCGTGGCCGAGAATTTGCTTCTTAAACATGCACATTACAGATGTTTTCCTCCTTCAAGAATTATTGATTATGGCCATTATCATCGAAGAAAGAGAGAATGCATAATACGAGAATATTTAATTTATATGCAGTTAACATTCGTAATCGAATGAATATGCACATTACTGCAACCATGGACAGCTAAGATGTCGCATCAGATTCATATCAGTATGAAAGGGACTACTAAGATATTTTCATAGCTGTACAGATATCTGATCTTAGTAGTCCCTGCTGCACCTGACAAGAACTAAAGACACTGAAATAAAGGACAATGATTTAGACACCAGAACTGCTGTGGCCAATAGTATTTCAGGGTATACAATGTGTATGCACCAACCGTAGAAATCCGATACATTGTTGTATAGGGATATAAAGGACTAGAACAGTCATGAACATTGAAAACAATGCTACATCGTGTAAATGATACTTTGTCATGACAACGGTACCTAAGTGACGGCGGCTTCTAGTGGTTGACAATGGTCAGACATTGATACCTAGTCAGTGCACATGTACTTTACAAGCATGCATGGTTACTATCATTTCCCAAAAAATGTGAGGTCATTTTGATGAAATAACTTATAAGAGATCGCTCTACGGCAATAATTTGTAACTGTACGTGACAGGTTTCAGAAATCTGATTCTTCTTAAGATCTAGCAAGTATAGTCCGGCAGCCAGAACGAGTTTCTGCAGGGAACGAGGCCGAAACTGAGACTTTCACAGAATGATGTTCACCCTGTGCCTACTACGAATCTGCATGTTTGCCGAGTTCTAGTCAGTTCCTCTTCTTGTCAGACAGGATCAAAGAAGAACACATGTAAATCCAATGGGACGCAGATTGCAGTTTTGCATGAAATTTTCAAGTTTTTACTTATCAACTGGAAAGTATTACGTCTAGAGTCATAATTTTTGACATGGAATGTCTTCAGGTCATTTCCTATGATGTGCATGTACTATTATTATGCATCTGATCGGCAATGTATGTGGGAATGTGGTTGAATGTGGATAAAGTTGCTCAAAATGTTTGTGTTTGCCGACATTAAGAGGCTCGCCAAATCTAAATGTGTTTAGCTTTGTAGACAGGGGTGAATGAACATGAAAGGAAATGACCTGAAGACATTCCATGACAAAAATAATGACTCTGGGCTTAGTGCTTTCCGTTTAATCAGAGAAAATCATTGAAAATTTCATTTTAGCCAAAAGCTGTAATCTGCGTACCAATGGATTAACATGTGTTTTTCTTTGATCTTGTCCGACGAGAGAAAGAACTCACTAGAACTCGGCAGACGTGCAGATTCGTAGTAGGTATAGGGTGTGCATCATTCTGTGAAAGTCTCATTTTCTGCCTCGTTCCCTGCAGATACTCGTTATGGCTACCGGACTAGTCGCAACATTGACTTAAATCAGTGCATGACCGAGCAGCTGACAAAAGCAGTTCAACAAGTAGTCAACAGCAAGCAGCTGATGTCCAAGCGAAAAGTCGGATTTCTATGGCACCAACATATACGAGTATATATATGCAAAATCAGGACGGTTTGTCATTGAACATAGGAAAAAACAGGGTCTAAAAAATAGTCAGGATCAAGCTCTGTTTCGTAACTCCTCAGTGCCAAACACGACTCAAGACTTCTAGTTCATTATGGGCTATCAGATTTCTTAATCTTTTAATAGGCTATGTCTGAAATTACATCCAATCATGCATTAAATCATCATCATTAATGCATCAAATCATGCATTAAATTTATCTAAGTTTATTGGCCAATAGGAGATCTCAACATTTTGCTTTTGATACTTGAGAGGATTATTCACATTAATGAGGCACTATGTTAAGCTAGTGCATTTAGATTATCTTCAAATAACCTTGCAATTCCAATTGCTTCAATTCAGATTCCAGTCGAATTTATCAGGATCTTGAAGCAAATTGCAACTTAGTCACTTTTGCCAAGTTCAGCTTGTAATGTTTTTGTTGTCTAATAGTATTTTCCTTGTTCGTTTTTGTACATTAATTGAATAAATATCACACCACAGTAGAAATTGCAAGGACTTTCAAAAATTCTATGTTATTGGACTTTAATCGCTAGGTGCTTTTATTCAACAAAAAGCGATGATTTCATCATAAACTCAGCAATTTTGCTCGAAGATTGACAAAGCAGTTTGAGCATCAAATAAAGATTGATTAGTCACTCATTTCCGATCTTCGTAATTAACTGCCTGCGGTACAGTAGGAAGATCGTTTAGTATTATTAGCGGAATATGGTCAAAATGCACCATGCGCCCAGAGACTGTCAATTGAAATCTATGACATCTTCGCATTAACCCCTTGCGTACTATCACGTATATATCCGTGAACACAAGTATCCCTATCACGTATATATACGTGATTATTTTCAGTACGCACAATTGCATGCTGACAAGGTCAGTAATGTATCCGCAGCTCACATTTCAACATCAGGAATGCAGAGACGCTTCTGAAGTTGTGTTTGACCTCGCACACATTGCACACATGCACACATGTGACTCTGATGAAGATGACCTCCCGACGGCAACACTTCCTAGTGAAGGCGGCGATAATGAGTGGCAGCGGCAGCCCGTCCATATGGGCGCCTGGGGCGCAGCCCTCCATTAGATATTAGACCAAAATTAACATAAATCATCATCAAGTTAAATGAACGCTAACTGAGCGGTCAATGGTTCAACCTGTCCAATAACCAAGAATGCCCAAACATCAATCAAAGCACGTTTCAAGTGACTCAGACGTCACCGTCCCTATGTCTCGTGGATGGGGCGCACAGCAAATGCGCCTCGCTTCATACAGGTTTTGCTGATCACACATTTACATACATCAAATATTTCTGGCTGCATCACACGCGTAAATTGTGCTGAGATGGGGCGCTCTCACGATGTCCCTCTGGTACAGTTTCGCGCATTCTTATTAGTTGTAACGCTGCAGTGTGTGTTGGGAAGTCAAGCTAACGTCAATTTTACTAAACATGTGCAAGCATTGCAGACTGCAGTCGAAACGCATTCGGTCACTATTCATTGGTGTCTGTCGTATAGATTCGATTGAAATTCAATCAGATTATTTTTCTCAATAAAGACTTTATTTCAGCATTTCATATAAAGAAAAATTCGTATTAAGAAGTATTGACTCACCAAGGTTACGAATAATCAGGAATCACGTTTCACAAAACCTTGTCTGTAACCTTCCGAATTTCAAATGAAAAAGTTGCTCAATAGTTTTGACATATTTCTGCCTTGAAAGCCGATTTAGCTTTAAAAAATTGTGAATAATTTGAAATAATTTTGAATGAAAGAGCTTTATAATGATTTTTTTAATTTCAATTACCTGTTGCGAATTCAAACATATTTTCTATTTTTGCTTGATTGAGAGTCCTTATTATAAAAATAATTCTTTATTATTAAGGAATCGCAGTTAGCAAATGGAACAATTCAATTTTGCCATGTCATAATTAAACAGTTTCATATAGGTCTAGGCTTGCATGTATAACTAATAGTAATTGTAGTATGTATAGTTAGCTGCAAATGAGACCACATTAGCTTATGACCTTAAATAATGAAGTTTGGACTGCGCCCCACTTTAGCTGAACTGCACGAGCCGCCACTGATGAGTGGCAATTTGTGGAGTGGATAGCGATCCTTCTGATGTTGCCTTCTCTGGATCTCCTGGTATGAGAAATGACATTGACACTTCTCAATGGACTCTACGTGATTACATTCTTCATTTCATGCCGGACCGTTTGATAGAAAAGCTCACCAACTGGACTAATTCTTGTATTCTTGTCAAGAAAGCTGAGCAATTCTGTATGGAAAACACTGAGAATGTTCCTCCGACTAAAGATGTGAGTTTTGATGAGATGAAGACTATGCTTGATCTAACATTTGTTATGGGAGTTATTCAGAAACCCTCCATCAACAGTATTGGACAACCGACTCAATGATGTCGACGCCTTATTTTGGAAAGTGCATGTCACGGGACAGATACTCGTTCATTCTTCGATACCTCCGCTTTAGTGACCCTTATGGTGTCGACAAGACTGAAGTCTTCACGATTATGCGATTTTTTTGAAGAAATGCATCGTATTTGTTCAACGTTCGTGGCTGAAGAGCAGCTGTCACTAGACGAATCCCTTCTTCTATTCAAGGGCAGATTGCTCTTCAAAATGTTCATCAAAACCAAGAGAGCTCGATTCGGCATCAAAATATTTTATCTTTGCGATCCCTATGGCTACACCCTGTGTTCCCTTGTTTATTATGGTTCAGCTACGAGCTGGGATTGTGGTAAGCCAGAAACTCAGCATCTTTCAACGAGTGAACTGATTGTGGTGTACTTATTCAGCAATGCTAATCTTCTGAGTAGTAAGTAAAATTCCACTTCTGGACCGCGCAAGATGGCCGCCATCGAAGAATTTTCGCTGACGTCCCCCCCTCTGGAACGACAGAGGTTGTGGTCTGTCGTGGTGTGCCGGCCAGGTTGGTCCACGTTCACAAAATGTTCGCTGACGTCCCCCCCCTCGAAAACGACAGAGTGTGAGACTCCGGTGTGTTGGTCTCGTGTGGGTTGACGTGGCCGACCGCCTAGGTTGACGTGGCCGACCGCATAGGTTGACGTGGGCGACCGTCTAGGTTGTCATGGTGGAATGGTGAAACGGACTTTAGATTCGTGATCAGCGTAAAATTCTGCATCGGTATGGTGAATTCGAAGTCAATCGGCGAGAAAAAATGTTTCTTCAAAATTTTGACAGAGTTAAAATGTTGGACGTTTTGGGCTGTAGCGTCAAAACGAAGCATCGGATGGGAAAACGGAGGCCAGATTCGGATTCAGCATGAAATTCTCTATCAACATGGTGAGTTTCAAGTCAATCGGAGAGAAAAAGTTTCGCTGACGTCCCCCCCTCGGGAGAGCTAGCTTCGATCTTGGCTTCCAGTGGACGGATTTTGTCGTGCCATAGCTCGTTTGAAAGCTAAGAGTGAGACTAATTCACTGAAAGAAACGGCTTGTTCCTATCTGTCTTCGTTTAGATGTGAGACGCCATTTAAGATTTTGGGAGATTGTCGAAAAACGACAGAGTTAGAATTTTGGACGTTTTGGGCTCTAGCGTCAAAACGAAGCATCGGATGGGAAAACGGAGGCCAGATTTGGAATCAGCATGAAATTCTCTATCAACATGGTGAGTTTCAAGTCAATCGGAGAGAAAAAATTTTTCTTCACAAATTTTTTTCTAAAAAACGACAGAGCTAGAATTTTCGCGATGGCTGTGGGCTGTAGAGCCAAAACGAAGCATGGGATGGGAAAACGGAGGCCAGATTCGGATTCAGCGTCAAATTCTACATGGTAATGGTGTATTTCCAGCTCAATCGGACCTCTAGAATCGGTGATAGAAGCGTTTTAAGTGTTTGGATGATGGATATTACGTCATCAGCTGATCGCCACACACTATATAAGCTGGGAACCGAGAGAGACTTGTCATTAAGACGAGAGCGATTGTCAGAGGTAGGTCGTCTCTCTGAGCTCCGATGATAGCTTCGGACATTCCAAATTTCAAGTTTCTGTAAGAAACCGACTTAGAAAATTTCATTGCTGATATCAGCTAAGGCGTCTGACTTAGAGGTTAGCCAGGAGATGGCCTTCGTCTCCAGGCCATAAAAGACTCCAAAACTTTAAAGGCTTGTAACTTTGCTTCTACAAGTCCGTTTGACTTGATTCAAAAAAGGTTCGGTCGCTATTGACCTGCCCTAAGTGATAGACTACTTATAAAATTTCATAAGTAGTGCTAAAAAGTTGACAAATTTAAATTCACTAGTTTTGGAGGTTTTCTGGGGTTTTCGACCCTGCTGAAGTCAATGAAAGCATTTTTAATGATGTCTGAGCCAGTCTTCTCATGGACTAAGCGGCTTTTCACTGAAAGCGAGCAAGACACGGAGAGTTTTGCTGTAATATTCCACTGACAGGGTGTTCCTTCGGGACGGCGGACGATGCCGTAGTGATAAGTGTGGCAAGGGAATGTGTCATATTTGAGACCGAAACCGCTGGGACAACTCATGTCTCATGTTGGGCATTTGACACAGTTCTCAACGTAGCACTTTGAACGCCAATCGGTTGAGTCTTAGCTATCTTGTCATGGGTGGCCTCTAAACATTTCCATTGCAAAACGCTGGTGAATTAAGCTCTCTACGGCTTGCTATCAAGCTGCTCAAAGTCTGTCAACCTCTTACCAACTCTACAGGTTTTCATGCCTGGCGAATACTATCATTAAGTTGAATCTGCTATCAGTCAACTTGAACGTTGCAAATGAAGTTCGGTGTAATACTTCCTTTCGACGGGCGTTCCTGTAAAGGGCGGCGGTGAAACCCGTAGCTATGTATACCGCAAGGGACATTCGGCAATGGTCAATCTTGTTAAACCTCTCTGCGTCATGTTTGCAAGTGATTGCCTCTGTCTCAACGTAGTATGCATTCGCGCCAGGGCGACATTTAGCCAGCTGTCGAAGGTTGCCTTATAAACTATCCATTGCATACGTTATGAGAACCATGAGTTCTACCTGTCTTTATCAATGAGATGAATTGATGAATGGAATGAAATGGGAGGACACTCACGCGCCACACGCAACATAACACACTTCTCTCTTCCGTAGTCTAACAAGCTCTTTACACATGGATCGCAGTCGATTGCTATCCCTGTATCAGAAGTGTAAGCTATCTTAATTTTATTTAACACTATTTCAACTACCATCATCACCCATATGAAATGTTATAAGATTTACAAGTTAAACTAAGCGTGCTACTATTTCCAAATGAAAAAGTATACATGGTTAAATCATCCACTGAAGCCCCATTCAAGTAAGTCAGTATGAAAGCAAAGATAATACGAAATAAAAATTTATTATGGCATGTATTTCAAAAGGTCTTCATCGTCAATATCGTCCCAGAGTCTGCCTTCACACAGATCACAAAAACAGTTCACTTGCTTCAATCGTTCTTCTACCGCGAGCCTCACTTTGTCGATGTACTCCCACTCCGCCATAGTTCGTGGCTGGGAGTTAGGGGTGTACCATTCCCATAATTGATGGAGGAATTTGGTGCTGGTGATCTCCATCACATCATCAGTATCATACTGCAGATACTTCCATCGTATGCCTGTTAGGTCGGGACACTCCTTCTCACATGCACTCTCCTCTTCGTCATGCGCTGCTAATGACAACTTTCTAAAGTTGTCGAGTCGGTATAATTTCTCCACCTTCCCCTTCGTTGGAGCGTTTGGTGCAACGAGCGCCTTTGGCGATGAGCATGGAGAAGAGAACTCCAATTTGTGTTCGATGTTTTTGGAGGGCTTGTCATGTGGACTGTGAATAATGACTTTGAAATGTTTTCTATTTCTTAAGTGTAAACAAGCAACCAATCAGAATGAACAGCCAATGAATGATGAATATGAAAGTATATATGCAAAGTGACATTCGTGTCATTTCACACTGTCTTTGAGACGTATAAGTGAAGTGTTCTCTAGGGAATTCTATATTTGAGGCGTACAAGTGAACTGCTCTCTCGTGAATTCCAAATTTGAGACGTATTATTTGAGTAAAGTCTCTATCTTGTTGAAGTATCAACCTTAAACTTGATTTCGTTGAAATGGTAAGTTGAAAATTTCTTCACTCATCTCCCTCAAACGTGTGGCTAATAGCATCTTCCTCAATTTCAGGCATCAACTTCATCACCAACGCCCTCCCTTCTCGAGGAAAGTTTAGAGTTGTTGAGTGAAGGTAGGTTGTAACAATACACTGAGACTTGAACAGAGATGATAGAATGATTTCTCTTTTAGGTGATGTGAGTTCCAGCTCAGGACTCTCGCGACAAGGCAACGAGTGGGAATGTGCCGACTGCGGACATATGTTTACAAGGAAGCACAGTCTCCTTCGACACATCAAACAACGTGTGTGTCAACGCAAAGCGGCATCAATCTCCGGAGGTGAAGTTGATTCTGACGATGACATCTCCTTTCCTTGCGATTTGTGCCCTCTTTCTTTTGATAGTCACTTTCAGCGATCTTCGCACAGACTTCAACACACGCATGCAAATGATCACTACACCAACGGTACCTCTACGATCTCCCTCATTAATGTTTCACATAATAATTTAGTACGCGACTACTGCATGGAGTCCAATACTCAAATAGTAGATTTTCCTGAGTGGCTCCTTCAAAATTCTAACATTATCGAAGCGCTCTTCAACAATTTAGACAATTTTAGAATAAAGGCGCTCATCTACCTTAAACTAAAATATATTAAAATAGATTTTCAAACGGGTCAAGTGACAGAGAGAATACAGTTTCATGTTCCTTCCTCTTCCGCAACCGAAGTTGTAGACTGCGAGTCTTGGCTAAATTTTCACATTCAATGTTTAAAATCAAATGTAGATAAATTCAATGAACGCGACAGCGCTCTCATTTTTGATGGTGTGGACTCAGCTATATTCAAAATTTCCCTATTAGAAAGTCATGCAGCTCGAGGCACATTTAAACTACCAAAAACGTTGTATAATAAGAAAGCTGTCATCAATGTCGATTGTAAATCACAGTGTTTCAAATATGCAGTCCTATCCATCCTTCACTATAATGATATCAACGCGCATCGAGATCGCACCTATAGCTATAGACAGTGGGAGGATGAACTAGACTTTGAAGGTTGTGATAGTAACAACATGAAAATCAAAGATGTAGAAACGTTCGAAAAACATAATCAGATTAAAATTGTCGTTCACGTGTGGGAGAAGGGGTTGAAGGGTGCCCGCTATAATTCACGTTCAACTTGTTATGAACGTGTAGTCAACCTCTTATTAGTAAAACAAGATGATAGCGAGGAATGGCACTACTGTGGTATTCCCAAAATCTCTCGCTTGTACACACACTTAGGGCACTCTAAGAGAGGTGAACATTTTGTATGCGACCACTGCATCCGCTCCTTTTGGAGTAAAGATAAATTTGAAACTCACTATGAATGGTGCAAGCGAGGTAAATTACAAATGGAACGCATGCCCAAAGATAAAATATTTTCACATAGGGATAATGGTGACGAATTAAGTCCCCTGCGTGTCATTTACGCAGACATAGAATGCTACATTGATGATATCATCCACAAGCCAGCAGCCATATCCTGCTATGAAGTATGGCATGACCACTTTAGGAATAGACAAAACAAAATGCATACTTGGCAAGGTGAAGATTTTATTTCAAAATTTCTAGAATTTCTCGATAAAGCTGCTAAATTTCAACAATCATATGATTCCAAATTGCAGCGTAAGTCACTACATATGTCAGATGAAGACAAACAGAAATTTGAAAGTTGCACATCGTGCCCTAAATGTCATAAAACGTTTGATGACGATAAAATTAAGAAAGTGCGTGATCATGATCACATCACTGGTAAATTTAGAAAAGCACTCTGCTCCAAATGTAACTTTTCACTTAGGTTGAGACGTCGTGTACTACCCGTCATTTTTCATAACTTTAAGGGCTATGACAGTCATATGCTCATAAAAGGAGGGTTGAGCCAGATGAAATCGTGGCAGTTTAATGTAATAGCGCAAACGAGAGAAAAATTCATGGCAATGACAGCAAAAGTACCAGTAGATAAAACTAAAGAAAATAAGACAGTCTTCTTCGAAATAAAATTTTTAGATTCATTCCAATTCATGTCAGCGTCACTAGCTTCTCTCGTTCATAATCTCAAGTTTCTTCCCCATAGTCAAACTTTGAAGAAACACTATCCAAACTTAACGGATGAAATAATCACTCGCAAAGGAGTCTTTCCCTATGCGTATTTTAGCTCAATGTCTTAACTAAATGAAACAACCCTTCCTTCCATTGACAAATTCCAAAACGATTTGACGGGTCAAGATTGTCCAGTAGAGGACTATGAACATGCTCAAGAGGCATGGTTAAAATTTGATTGTAAAACGTTTGGCGATTATATGATCGCTTACTTAGAATTAGATGTCATTTTGCTGGCTGATGTCTTTCAGGAATTTCGACGAGTGGCATTAGAAGAAGACAAATTAGATCCTGTCCACTTTGTCAGTCTACCAGCCATGTCCTTTAAATCAGCCTTTAAAATGACTGGTGAGACCATCCATCTCTTACAAGACCCGGAGATATATAATATATTTGAGCGCGGAATACGCGGTGGTCTCACATTTGTGAATAAACATCACATAAAATCTAAAACAGTAGGTAATGATCATATCCACCTAAAATACTATGACCAAAATAATTTATATGGCAGTTCCCTGTCTAAACCACTACCTCATTCCAAGTTTAGTTGGTTAAATCAAGATGAGCTTGCGTATTACTCCAACCCTTCAAACATTCTGAACATTCCAGATGAAGGTGATTGGGGATATTATTTTGAAGTGGATTTGATTTATCCAAATAGTATTAAAAATAAAACTGCTGATTTCCCACTCGCACCTGAATCTGGTGAAGTGACTGAAGATATGTTTTCACCATTCATGTCACAATTTCATAATAACTTAACAGAGTGTGGACAGCCAAGGTACAAACCATGCCGCAAACTTTTACTCACCCAATATGATAAGAAAAATTATCTCGTACACTTCTGCATACTAAAATTCTATTTAGAAATGGGCATGCTTCTAAAGTCAGTTCACCGCATCATCAAATTTAGACAGAAAGCCTTCCTCAAACCATATATTGATAGTAACAGCCAGAAACGTGCACTCGCCCAAAATAATTTTGAAAAAGATTTTTATAAGTATAAGAATAATAGTCTATTTGGTAAGACGATGGAGGATGTTAGAAAACGCATGAACTACAAACTAGTCATTGATGATCAAAAATATCACAAATTGACCTCATCACCTCTTTTCATTGATAGAGACATTATCGATGAGGACCTTGTAGGTGTTAAAATGATAAAATCTGAAGTTGAGTTGTGTAAGCCCATCTATATTGGTCAAGCTGTACTAGATTACTCTAAGCTTGAAATGTACCAACTCTTTTATAAAATACTAAAACCATGTCCTCTCGTAAAAGAGGTTCGTTTGTTGGGTGGTGATACAGATAGTTTCTTCTTAGGTATTACCACTCAAAAAGATTTAAATTTTAATGAAGTAGCTAAGTCATTATAAAAATATTTCGACACATCTAACTACAATCCCACTCATCCACTCTATTCCATACAGAACAAAGCCAAACTTGGTTGTTTTAAGGATGAAACAGCAGGAAAGGAAATAGATGAAATGATTCTCCTCCGTCCTAAAATGTATTCCATGAAATTAAAAGAATGTGCAGATAGTATTAAGCGTGCTAAAGGTATATCAAAATCCATTGTTCACAAAATGAAACATCGGTCCTATAAGAAGGCCTATAAAAATAAAACTATAACGTTTGTCAATATGACAATTTTAAAATCATATTAAATTAAATTCATAATTTCATACTGTGAAAACGCACACGTTCAAGAAACGAGCGCTTTCAGCATGGGAGGATAAGAGGTGTTGGATAGGACATAACACATCTCTTCCACATGGACATCCTGACACAAACATACCTCCACCCAAAAGAATAAAACTCACGCTACCACATTCAGGAGTTGTATTGACATAATCAACTTTAACTCAGTATTTTGATGTTGCTTTTTGTAGATATACATGGTTGTTTTATGTATCGCATGAGATCGTTTCTTCCTTGTGAATATATGCCTACAGTCAGCCCATTTCCCTATATCTGTGAAAAGACTTTTTCATACACATATTTTTATTTCAATAAACATATCACAATGACTTCACTTTGTTTTCCGAAACACTAAAGTTACGAGGGATTTAGTATCTTTCACATGGATGCACTCTTGTAAACCATTGGTAATTTTGATAGCAATAGAGGGTATAGTTTGTTTGACGACGGGGTGATAGAAAATAGATTCAAACATCTTCTCGACTATTCCATATGAAGCGTCTTTATCATGAATGAAATCACGTAAAATGTATTCTTTTTTCTCACCAACAGAAATAGGTAGAATCAAATCACTTTGGGGCGATCATATCTTTTTCAAATGACTGTGGAACATTGATTTCCATGATGAAGATTTAAACAGTTAGATTCGATGACGAACAAGATTTACTAGTTTGCAAGTTAAACTAAGCGTTATATTATTTGTAAATGAAAGATATAGTTTCAACAGTTTACAGATTACAAAATAAAGTTTCGATAGTGTTTATGTTAAAAATAAAGTTTAAGCTGTTTGTGTGTTAGAAATAGAATAAAGTTTCAACAGTTTGTCGATTAAAAATAAAGTTTCAACAGTGTGTACGTTAGAAATAAAGTTTTATCTGTTTGTAAAATGAGATTGTAGGATTTACTAGTTTGCAAGTTAGACTAAGCGTTCTACTATTTGTGAACGAAAGATATAGTTTCAACAGTTTACAGATTAAAAATAAAGTTTCAACAGTGTGTACGTTAGAAATAAAGTTTTAGTCGTTTGTGCGTTAGAAATAAAGTTTCAACCGTTTACAAGTTAAAAATAAAGTGTCAATAGTGTGTATGTTAAGAATAAAGTTCTATCTATTTATATGTTAGAAATAAAAATGAAGGTTCACCAGTTTACAAGTTAAGAATAAAGTGTCATCTGCTTGTATGTCAGAAATGAAATAAAGTTTCACCAGTTTAAAAGTTAAAAATAAAGTTTCAATAATGTGTACGTTAGAAATAAAGTTTCAACCGTTTACAAGTTAAAATTAAAGTTTCAATAGTTTACAAGTTAAGAATAAAGTTTCAATAGTGTGTATGTTAAGAATAAAGTTCTATCTGTTTATATGTTAGAAATAAAATGAAGTTTCACCAGTTTACAAGTTAAGAATAAATTTTATCTGCTTGTATGTTAGAAATGAAATAACGTTTCACCAGTTTACAAGTTAAAAATAAAGTTTCAATAGTGTGTACGTTAGAAATAAAGTTTCAATAGTGTGTATGTTAAGAATAAAGTTTTATCTGTTTGTATGTTAGAAATAAAACAAAGTTTCAACCGTTTACAAGTTTGAAATAAAGTTTCAATAGTTAACACGTTAAAAATAAAGTTTCAATAGTGTGTATGTTAAGAATAAAGTTCTATCTGTTTGTATGTTAGAAATAAAATGAAGTTTCATCAGTTTACAAAATAAGAATAAAGTTTCAACAGTGTCTACGTTAGAAATAAAGTTTTATCTGATTGTAAAGTACGATCGTAGGATTTACTAGTTTGCAAGTTAGACTCAACATTCCACTAGTTGTAAATAAAAAATACCGTTTCAACAGTTTACAGATTAAAATAAAGCTTCAATCGTGTGCACGTTAGAAATAAAGTTTCAACCGTTTACAAGTTAAAAATAAAGTTTCAACAGTGTCTACGTTAGAAATAAAGTTTTATCTGTTTGTGAAGTACGATCGTAGGATTTACTAGTTTGCAAGTTAGACTCAACATTCTACTAGTTTTAAATGAAAAATATCGTTTCAACAGTTTACAGATTAAAATAAAGTTTCAATAGTGTGTATGATGGAAATAAAGTTTAAGCGCTTTGTGCGTTAGAAATAAAGTTTCAGCCGTTTACAAGTTAAAAATAAAGTTTCAACAGTGTGTACGTTAGAAATAACGTTTTAGCTGTTTATATGTTAGAAACAAAATAAAGTTTCAACCGCTTACAAGTTGAAAAATAAAGTTTCAACCGTGTGTACGTTAGAAATAAATGAGAGTAAGAACTGCATCGTATCTTCATCAAGAACTTCATGTTCTTCGCGTTTGTCAAGCTTTATTCTATCATGTCAATACTACACACATTTGATTTACAAGACATGCTTTGAATACTTATACGATGAAGTTCTTACTCTCATTTATTTCTAACGTCCACACTGTTGAAACTTTATTTTTCAACTTGTAAACGGTTGAAACTTTATTTCTAACGTACACACTATTGAAACTTTATTTTTAATTTGTAAACTGGTGAAACTTCATTTTATTTCTAACATACAAGCTGATAAAACTTTATTCTTAACTTGTAAGCTGGTGAAGCTTCATTTTATTTCTAACATACAAACAGATAAAAATTTATTCTTAACATACGCACTATTGAAACATTAGTTTCAACTTGCAAACTATTGAAACTTTATTTTTAACTTGTTAACTGTTGAAACTTTGTTTTATTTCTAACATACAAACAGATAAAACTTTATTCTTAACTTGTAAACTGATGAAACTTCATATTTCTAACATACAAACAGATAGAACTTTATTCTTAACATACACACTATTGAAACTTTATTTTTAACGTGTTAACTATTGAAACTTTATTTCTAACGTACACACTATTGAAACTTTATTTTTAACTTGTAAACTGGTGAAACTTTATTTCATTTCTAACATACAAGCAGATAAAATTTATTCTTAACTTGTAAACTGGTGAACCTTCATTTTTATTTCTAACATATAAACAGATAGAACTTTATTCTTAACTTGTAAACTATTGAAACTTTAATTTTAACTGGTAAACGGTTGAAACTTTGTTTTATTTCTAACATACAAACAGATAAAACTTTATTCTTAACATACACACTATTGAAACTTTATTTCTAACGTACACACTATTGAAACTTTATTTTTAACTTGTAAACTGGTGAAACTTTATTTCATTTCTAACATACAAGCAGATAAAATTTATTCTTAACTTGTAAACTGGTGAAACTTCATTTTATTTCTAACATATAAACAGATAGAACTTTATTCTTAACATACACACTATTGAAACTTTATTCTTAACTTGTAAACTATTGAAACTTTAATTTTAACTTGTAAACGGTTGAAACTTTGTTTCTAACGTACACACTATTGAAACTTTATTTTTAACTTTTAAACTGGTGAAACTTTATTTCATTTCTGACATACAAACAGATGAAACTTTATTCTTAACTTGTAAACTGGTGAACCTTCATTTTTAGTTCTAACATATAAACAGATAGAACTTTATTCTTAACTTGTAAACTATTGAAACTTTAATTTTAACTTGTAAACGGTTGAAACTTTATTTCTAACGTACACACTATTGAAACTTTATTTTTTAATTGTAAACTGGTGAAACTTTATTTCATTTCTAACATACAAGCAGATAAAATTTATTCTTAACTTGTAAACTGGTGAACCTTCATTTTTATTTCTAACATATAAACAGATAGAACTTTATTCTTAACTTGTAAACTATTGAAACTTTAATTTTAACTGGTAAACGGTTGAAACTTTGTTTTATTTCTAACATACAAACAGATAAAACTTTATTCTTAACATACACACTATTGAAACTTTATTTCTAACATACACACTATTGAAACTTTATTTTTAACTTTTAAACTGGTGAAACTTTATTTCATTTCTGACATGCAAGCAGATAAAACTTTATTCTTAACTTGTAAACTGGTGAACCTTCATTTTATTTCTAACATATAAACAGATAGAACTTTATTCTTAACATACACACTATTGAAACTTTATTCTTAACTTGTAAACTATTGAAACTTTAATTTTAACTTGTAAACGGTTGAAACTTTGTTTCTAACGTACACATTATTGAAACTTTATTTTTAACTTTTAAACTGGTGAAACTTTATTTCATTTCTGACATACAAACAGATGAAACTTTATTCTTAACTTGTAAACTGGTGAACCTTCATTTTTATTTCTAACATATAAACAGATAGAACTTTATTCTTAACATACACACTATTGAAACTTTAATTTTAACTTGTAAACGGTTGAAACTTTATTTCTAACGTACACATTATTGAAACTTTATTTTTAACTTTTAAACTGGTGAAACTTTATTTCATTTCTGACATACAAGCAGATGACACTTTATTCTTAACTTGTAAACTGGTGAACCTTCATTTTTATTTCTAACATATGAACAGATAGAACTTTATTCTTAACATACACACTATTGACACTTTATTTTTAACTTGTAAACGGTTGAAACTTTATTTCTAACGCACAAACGACTAAAACTTTATTTCTAACGTACACACTGTTGAAACTTTATTTTTAATCTGTAAACTGTTGAAACTATATCTTTCGTTTACAAATAGTGGAACGCTTAGTCTAACTTGGAAACTAGTAAATCCTACAATCTCATTTTACAAACAGATAAAACTTTATTTCTAACGTACACACTGTTGAAACTTTATTTTTAATCGACAAACTGTTGAAACTTTATTCTATTTCTAACACACAAACAGCTTAAACTTTATTTTTAACATAAACACTATCGAAACTTTATTTTGTAATCTGTAAACTGTTGAAACTATATCTTTCATTTACAAATAATATAACGCTTAGTTTAACTTGCAAACTAGTAAATCTTGTTCGTCATCGAATCTAACTGTTTAAATCTTCATCATGGAAATCAATGTTCCACAGTCATTTGAAAAAGATATGATCGCCCCAAAGTGATTTGATTCTACCTATTTCTGTTGGTGAGAAAAAAGAATACATTTTACGTGATTTCATTCATGATAAAGACGCTTCATATGGAATAGTCGAGAAGATGTTTGAATCTATTTTCTATCACCCCGTCGTCAAACAAACTATACCCTCTATTGCTATCAAAATTACCAATGGTTTACAAGAGTGCATCCATGTGAAAGATACTAAATCCCTCGTAACTTTAGTGTTTCGGAAAACAAAGTGAAGTCATTGTGATATGTTTATTGAAATAAAAATATGTGTATGAAAAAGTCTTTTCACAGATATAGGGAAATGGGCTGACTGTAGGCATATATTCACAAGGAAGAAACGATCTCATGCGATACATAAAACAACCATGTATATCTACAAAAAGCAACATCAAAATACTGAGTTAAAGTTGATTATGTCAATACAACTCCTGAATGTGGTAGCGTGAGTTTTATTCTTTTGGGTGGAGGTATGTTTGTGTCAGGATGTCCATGTGGAAGAGATGTGTTATGTCCTATCCAACACCTCTTATCCTCCCATGCTGAAAGCGCTCGTTTCTTGAACGTGTGCGTTTTCACAGTATGAAATTATGAATTTAATTTAATATGATTTTAAAATTGTCATATTGACAAACGTTATAGTTTTATTTTTATAGGCCTTCTTATAGGACCGATGTTTCATTTTGTGAACAATGGATTTTGATATACCTTTAGCACGCTTAATACTATCTGCACATTCTTTTAATTTCATGGAATACATTTTAGGACGGAGGAGAATCATTTCATCTATTTCCTTTCCTGCTGTTTCATCCTTAAAACAACCAAGTTTGGCTTTGTTCTGTATGGAATAGAGTGGATGAGTGGGATTGTAGTTAGATGTGTCGAAATATTTTTATAATGACTTAGCTACTTCATTAAGATTTAAATCTTTTTGAGTGGTAATACCTAAGAAGAAACTATCTGTATCACCACCCAACAAACGAACCTCTTTTACGAGAGGACATGGTTTTAGTATTTTATAAAAGAGTTGGTACATTTCAAGCTTAGAGTAATCTAGTACAGCTTGACCAATATAGATGGGCTTACACAACTCAACTTCAGATTTTATCATTTTAACACCTACAAGGTCCTCATCGATAATGTCTCTATCAATGAAAAGAGGTGATGAGGTCAATTTGTGATATTTTTGATCATCAATGACTAGTTTGTAGTTCATGCGTTTTCTAACATCCTCCATCGTCTTACCAAATAGACTATTATTCTTATACTTATAAAAATCTTTTTCAAAATTATTTTGGGCGAGTGCACGTTTCTGGCTGTTACTATCAATATATGGTTTGAGGAAGGCTTTCTGTCTAAATTTGATGATGCGGTGAACTGACTTTAGAAGCATGCCCATTTCTAAATAGAATTTTAGTATGCAGAAGTGTACGAGATAATTTTTCTTATCATATTGGGTGAGTAAAAGTTTGCGGCATGGTTTGTACCTTGGCTGTCCACACTCTGTTAAGTTATTATGAAATTGTGACATGAATGGTGAAAACATATCTTCAGTCACTTCACCAGATTCAGGTGCGAGTGGGAAATCAGCAGTTTTATTTTTAATACTATTTGGATAAATCAAATCCACTTCAAAATAATATCCCCAATCACCTTCATCTGGAATGTTCAGAATGTTTGAAGGGTTGGAGTAATACGCAAGCTCATCTTGATTTAACCAACTAAACTTGGAATGAGGTAGTGGTTTAGACAGGGAACTGCCATATAAATTATTTTGGTCATAGTATTTTAGGTGGATATGATCATTACCTACTGTTTTAGATTTTATGTGATGTTTATTCACAAATGTGAGACCACCGCGTATTCCGCGCTCAAATATGTTATACATCTCCGGGTCTTGTAAGAGATGGATGGTCTCACCAGTCATTTTAAAGGCTGATTTAAAGGACATGGCTGGTAGACTGACAAAGTGGACAGGATCTAATTTGTCTTCTTCTAATGCCACTCGTCGAAATTCCTGAAAGACATCAGCCAGCAAAATGACATCTAATTCTAAGTAAGCGATCATATAATCGCCAAACGTTTTACAATCAAATTTTAACCATGCCTCTTGAGCATGTTCATAGTCCTCTACTGGACAATCTTGACCCGTCAAATCGTTTTGGAATTTGTCAATGGAAGGAAGGGTTGTTTCATTTAGTTAAGACATTGAGCTAAAATACGCATAGGGAAAGACTCCTTTGCGAGTGATTATTTCATCCGTTAAGTTTGGATAGTGTTTCTTCAAAGTTTGACTATGGGGAAGAAACTTGAGATTATGAACGAGAGAAGCTAGTGACGCTGACATGAATTGGAATGAATCTAAAAATTTTATTTCGAAGAAGACTGTCTTATTTTCTTTAGTTTTATCTACTGGTACTTTTGCTGTCATTGCCATGAATTTTTCTCTCGTTTGCGCTATCACATTAAACTGCCACGATTTCATCTGGCTCAACCCTCCTTTTATGAGCATATGACTGTCATAGCCCTTAAAGTTATGAAAAATGACGGGTAGTACACGACGTCTCAACCTAAGTGAAAAGTTACATTTGGAGCAGAGTGCGTTTCTAAATTTACCAGTGATGTGATCATGATCACGCACTTTCTTAATTTTATCGTCATCAAACGTTTTATGACATTTAGGGCACGATGTGCAACTTTCAAATTTCTGTTTGTCTTCATCTGACATATGTAGTGACTTACGCTGCAATTTGGAATCATATGATTGTTGAAATTTAGCAGCTTTATCGAGAAATTCTAGAAATTTTGAAATACAATCTTCACCTTGCCAAGTATGCATTTTGTTTTGTCTATTCCTAAAGTGGTCATGCCATACTTCATAGCAGGATATGGCTGCTGGCTTGTGGATGATATCATCAATGTAGCACTCTATGTCTGCGTAAATGACACGCAGGGGACTTAATTCGTCACCATTATCCCTATGTGAAAATATTTTATCTTTGGGCATGCGTTCCATTTGTAATTTACCTCGCTTGCACCATTCATAGTGAGTTTCAAATTTATCTTTACTCCAAAAGGAGCGGATGCAGTGGTCGCATACAAAATGTTCACCTCTTTTAGAGTGCCCTAAGTGTGTGTACAAGCGAGAGATTTTGGGAATACCACAGTAGTGCCATTCCTCGCTATCATCTTGTTTTACTAATAAGAGGTTGACTACACGTTCATAACAAGTTGAACGTGAATTATAGCGGGCACCCTTCAACCCCTTCTCCCACACGTGAACGACAATTTTAATCTGATTATGTTTTTCGAACGTTTCTACATCTTTGATTTTCATGTTGTTACTATCACAACCTTCAAAGTCTAGTTCATCCTCCCACTGTCTATAGCTATAGGTGCGATCTCGATGCGCGTTGATATCATTATAGTGAAGGATGGATAGGACTGCATATTTGAAACACTGTGATTTACAATCGACATTGATGACAGCTTTCTTATTATACAACGTTTTTGGTAGTTTAAATGTGCCTCGAGCTGCATGACTTTCTAATAGGGAAATTTTGAATATAGCTGAGTCCACACCATCAAAAATGAGAGCGCTGTCGCGTTCATTGAATTTATCTACATTTGATTTTAAACATTGAATGTGAAAATTTAGCCAAGACTCGCAGTCTACAACTTCGGTTGCGGAAGAGGAAGGAACATGAAACTGTATTCTCTCCGTCACTTGACCCGTTTGAAAATCTATTTTAATATATTTTAGTTTAAGGTAGATGAGCGCCTTTATTCTAAAATTGTCTAAATTGTTGAAGAGCGCTTCGATAATGTTAGAATTTTGAAGGAGCCACTCAGGAAAATCTACTATTTGAGTATTGGACTCCATGCAGTAGTCGCGTACTAAATTATTATGTGAAACATTAATGAGGGAGATGGTAGAGGTACCGTTGGTGTAGTGATCATTTGCATGCGTGTGTTGAAGTCTGTGCGAAGATCGCTGAAAGTGACTATCAAAAGAAAGAGGGCACAAATCGCAAGGAAAGGAGATGTCATCGTCAGAATCAACTTCACCTCCGGAGATTGATGCCGCTTTGCGTTGACACACACGTTGTTTGATGTGTCGAAGGAGACTGTGCTTCCTTGTAAACATATGTCCGCAGTCGGCACATTCCCACTCGTTGCCTTGTCGCGAGAGTCCTGAGCTGGAACTCACATCACCTAAAAGAGAAATCATTCTATCATCTCTGTTCAAGTCTCAGTGTATTGTTACAACCTACCTTCACTCAACAACTCTAAACTTTCCTCGAGAAGGGAGGGCGTTGGTGATGAAGTTGATGCCTGAAATTGAGGAAGATGCTATTAGCCACACGTTTGAGGGAGATGAGTGAAGAAATTTTCAACTTACCATTTCAACGAAATCAAGTTTAAGGTTGATACTTCAACAAGATAGAGACTTTACTCAAATAATACGTCTCAAATTTGGAATTCACGAGAGAGCAGTTCACTTGTACGCCTCAAATATAGAATTCCCTAGAGAACACTTCACTTATACGTCTCAAAGACAGTGTGAAATGACACGAATGTCACTTTGCATATATACTTTCATATTCATCATTCATTGGCTGTTCATTCTGATTGGTTGCTTGTTTACACTTAAGAAATAGAAAACATTTCAAAGTCATTATTCACAGTCCACATGACAAGCCCTCCAAAAACATCGAACACAAATTGGAGTTCTCTTCTCCATGCTCATCGCCAAAGGCGCTCGTTGCACCAAACGCTCCAACGAAGGGGAAGGTGGAGAAATTATACCGACTCGACAACATTAGAAAGTTGTCATTAGCAGCGCATGACGAAGAGGAGAGTGCATGTGAGAAGGAGTGTCCCGACCTAACAGGCATACGATGGAAGTATCTGCAGTATGATACTGATGATGTGATGGAGATCACCAGCACCAAATTCCTCCATCAATTATGGGAATGGTACACCCCTAACTCCCAGCCACGAACTATGGCGGAGTGGGAGTACATCGACAAAGTGAGGCTCGCGGTAGAAGAACGATTGAAGCAAGTGAACTGTTTTTGTGATCTGTGTGAAGGCAGACTCTGGGACGATATTGACGATGAAGACCTTTTGAAATACATGCCATAATAAATTTTTATTTCGTATTATCTTTGCTTTCATACTGACTTACTTGAATGGGGCTTCAGTGGATGATTTAACCATGTATACTTTTTCATTTGGAAATAGTAGCACGCTTAGTTTAACTTGTAAATCTTATAACATTTCATATGGGTGATGATGGTAGTTGAAATAGTGTTAAATAAAATTAAGATAGCTTACACTTCTGATACAGGGATAGCAATCGACTGCGATCCATGTGTAAAGAGCTTGTTAGACTACGGAAGAGAGAAGTGTGTTATGTTGCGTGTGGCGCGTGAGTGTCCTCCCATTTCATTCCATTCATCAATTCATCTCATTGATAGAGACAGGTAGAACTCATGGTTCTCATAACGTATGCAATGGATAGTTTATAAGGCAACCTTCGACAGCTGGCTAAATGTCGCCCTGGCGCGAATGCATACTACGTTGAGACAGAGGCAATCACTTGCAAACATGACGCAGAGAGGTTTAACAAGATTGACCATTGCCGAATGTCCCTTGCGGTATACATAGCTACGGGTTTCACCGCCGCCCTTTACAGGAACGCCCGTCGAAAGGAAGTATTACACCGAACTTCATTTGCAACGTTCAAGTTGACTGATAGCAGATTCAACTTAATGATAGTATTCACCAGGCATGAATTCCTGTAGAGTTGGTAAGAGGTTATCAGACTTTGAGCAGCTTGATAGCAAGCCGTAGAGAGCTTAATTCACCAGCGTTTTGCAATGGAAATGTTTAGAGGCCACCCATGACAAGATAGCTAAGACTCAACCGATTGGCGTTCAAAGTGCTACGTTGAGAACTGTGTCAAATGCCCAACATGAGACATGAGTTGTCCCAGCGGTTTCGGTCTCAAATATGACACACTCCCTTGCCACACTTATCACTACGGCATCGTCCGCCGTCCCGAAGGAACACCCTGTCAGTGGAATATTACAGCAAAACTCTCCGTGTCTTGCTCGCTTTCAGTGAAAAGCCGCTTAGTCCATGAGAAGACTGGCTCAGACATCATTAAAAATGCTTTCATTGACTTCAGCAGGGTCGAAAACCCCAGAAAACCTCCAAAACTAGTGAATTTAAATTTGTCAACTTTTTAGCACTACTTATGAAATTCTATAAGTAGTCTATCACTTAGGGCAGGTCAATAGCGACCGAACCTTTTTTGAATCAAGTCAAACGGACTTGTAGAAGCAAAGTTACAAGCCTTTAAAGTTTTGGAGTCTTTTATGGCCTGGAGACGAAGGCCATCTCCTGGCTAACCTCTAAGTCTGACGCCTTAGCTGATATCAGCAATGAAATTTTCTAAGTCGGTTTCTTACAGAAACCCGGATTTTGGAATGTCCGAAGCTATCATCGGAGCTCAGAGAGACGACCTACCTCTGACAATCGCTCTCGTCTTAATGACAAGTCTCTCTCGGTTCCCAGCTTATATAGTGTGTGGCGATCAGCTGATGACGTAATATCCATCAACCAAACACTTAAAACGCTTCTATCGCCGATTCTAGAGGTCCGATTGAGCTGGAAATACACCATTACTATGTAGAATTTGACGCTGAATCCGAATCTGGCCTCCGTTTTTCCATCCGATGCTTCGTTTTGGCTCTACAGCCCACAGCCATCGCGAAAATTCTAGCTCTGTCGTTTTTTAGAAAAAAATTTGTGAAGAAAAATTTTTTCTCTCCGATTGACTTGAAACTCACCATGTTGATAGAGAATTTCATGCTGATTCCAAATCTGGCCTCCGTTTTCCCATCCGATGCTTCGTTTTGACGCTACAGTCCAAAACGTCCAAAATTCTAACTCTGTCGTTTTTCGCCAATCTCCCAAAATCTTAAATGGCGTCTCACATCTAAACGAAGACAGATAGGAACAAGCCGTTTCTTTCAGTGAATTAGTCTCACTCTTAGCTTTCAAACGAGCTATGGCACGACAAAATCCGTCGACTGGAAGCCAAGATCGAAGCTAGCTTTCCCGAGGGGGGGACGTCAGCGAAACTTTTTCTCTCCGATTGACTTGAAACTCACCATGTTGATAGAGAATTTCATGCTGAATCCGAATCTGGCCTCCGTTTTCCCATCCGATGCTTCGTTTTGACGCTAGAGCCCAAAACGTCCAAAATTCTAACTCTGTCGTTTTTCGACAATCTCCCAAAATCTTAAATGGCGTCTCACATCTAAACGAAGACAGATAGGAACAAGCCGTTTCTTTCAGTGAATTAGTCTCACTCTTAGCTTTCAAACGAGCTATGGCACGACAAAATCCGTTCACTGGAAGCCAAGATCGAAGCTAGCTCTCCCGAGGGGGGGGACGTCAGCGAAACTTTTTCTCTCCGATTGACTTGAAACTCACCATGTTGATAGAGAATTTCATTCTGATTCCAAATCTGGCCTCCGTTTTCCCATCCGATGCTTCGTTTTGACGCTAGAGCCCAAAACGTCCAAAATTCTAACTCTGTCGTTTTTCGCCAATGTCCCAAAATCTTAAATGGCGTCTCACATCTAAACGAAGACAGATAGGAACAAGCCGATTCTTTCAGTGAATTAGTCTCACTCTTAGCTTTCAAACGAGCTATGGCACGACAAAATCCGTTGACTGGAAGCCAAGATCGAAGCTAGCTCTCCCGAGGGGGGGGGGACGTCAGCGAAACTTTTTCTCTCCGATTGACTTGAAACTCACCATGTTGATAGAGAATTTCATGCTGAATCCGAATCTGGCCTCCGTTTTCCCATCCGATGCTTCGTTTTGACGCTACAACCCAAAACGTCCAACATTTTAACTCTGTCAAAATTTTGAAGAAACATTTTTTCTCGCCGATTGACTTCAAATTCACCATACCGATGCAGAATTTTACGCTGATCACGAATCTAAAGTCCGTTTCACCATTCCACCATGACAACCTAGACGGTCGCCCACGTCAACCTAGGCGGTCGGCCACGTCAACCTAGGCGGTCGGCCACGTCAACCCACACGAGACCAACACACCCGAGTCTCACACTCTGTCGTTTTCGAGGGGGGGGACGTCAGCGAACATTTTGTGAACGTGGACCAACCTGGCCGGCACACCACGACAGACCACAACCTCTGTCGTTCCAGAGGGGGGGACGTCAGCGAAAATTCTTCGATGGCGGCCATCTTGCGCGGTCCAGAAGTGGAGTTTTACTTACTACTCTTCTGGACAAAGGCTACATTGTCAATCTAGACAATTGGTATAATAGTGTCCGACTTGCAACCTACCTCCTGACCAGAGATACGAGAATCAGAGGTACTATATTCGCTGCAACGGAGGATTACCGTCCGAGCTGATCAACAAGGACCTATTTACGAGAAAATACTGTCGCCTATATGCGCAAGGGCGATGTACTGGCCATCAAATTCAAGGACAAGAAGGTAGTTTACTTTCTTTCGACGATAGACTCGGCAGAGGAGATAAGCAAAGAGCGGATGCTCCCTGGCAATACCCGCGTGCTTATCAATAAGCCTACTGCAATTGAAAGGTACAATCAAATAATGGGTGGGATCGATGTGGTCGACCAGTTTATTTCACACTATGATATCACGCGAAAAACGCTAGCTTGGTATAAGAAAGTTGGACTGAATGGATTGCAGAGATTCTTACTGAATGGCTTCATTCGCTATCGCTGTGAGAAAAATCCCCAAGCCAAACTTCTTGAAGCAATGAAGGAGCTTGTCGTAGTGCTCACTGGAGTGCCTTCTGAGAGCCTGAAGAGAGGTCGACCGTCGAGATCAGTGGCACCGTGCACTCAATCTCAAGTTCATAGTCTACAGAAAATCGATGGTAACAAACAACGTCAATGTAAGATGTGCTACCAATCAGAAAAGAAGCGTCGAGACACACGATACCAGTGCAGTGATTGTCCCGGTAAACCTGCCTTGTGTTTTGATTGCGTTTCTCGTTGGCACAACAGCGCTTGAATTGATTTGTAAAGCTTGTAATTACGTGTACTAGGCTTATATACATAGTTTTTATTCATCTGCACGATGTGTTTACTCATGTGACTGATTCTAACCCAATGATACAGACGTTGGCAGGTGCATCTAAGTGAAAATGCGTGCGATTTATGTGCCGTTATTGTGCATTGCATGAAGCTTAATTTCCATTCTAGAGGTTTTATTGTTGTCAATTTCTATGCCTCAAACAAATGCGTGTGCATGTTGCAAATACAGGTTTTCCTACACGACAACGGCAACTACCGAATCAAGAGCGGCACTTTAATTTCTAAAACGTTAAAAGATAAAATATTACGTCATTTCACAATTGAGAGCGACAACAATAAATAAACTGCAGCAAAACAGTTCAATTGTGTCTCTATCAGATTAGTGAGCGGCATTTCACGTGAAGAATAAATGGTATCTATTCGGTTTGATCCAAAGTCCTATATAGATGTCTTCACATCTGCTAAATTAACTTATCAATATGGAGCGCCAGCGAATACCTTCTGATGTTAAACGCAGAATCATTATGGCTCACGAAGCCGGAGATGATTACATTGAAGCCGCTCGAGTTCTCGGTGTAAAGCGGGGTACTGCGTATTCAATAGTACATCGTTATATACTTGAAGGAGTCATTGAGCGTCCCAGAGGAGGAAGACGACACCAAAAGATGGACGAAGATATGCAAATACTATGGTAGAGATTGTTGAATCCCAACCGGAATTCACGTTAGCCCAAATCAAAGCTGATCTACAAGCGCGGATGCCGGACAAGCCATCTGTCTCCATTCAAACTATCAGCACATGTCTGAGAAATCGTCTTAACTTCTTAAAGAAAATGGAGACTGTTCAAGTCAACCGCAATAGCCATGACGTCAAAGTGGAAAGGGCCGAGTATGCGAACTGGTATCTGCACACGATCAACGCAAACCATCCGCCAACATTTATTTTTGTGGACGAATCCGGCTTTAATTTATGGATCAGTCGCACACGAGGTCGTGCCAGACGGGGAGAGCGAGCTGTCAGGATTGTTCATGGACAGCGCGGGCGGAATTTTACTCTCATCTTGGCGGTCTCTAATTAAGGTGTCGTCCATCATGAATTCTACGAAG
Organism: Prostheceraeus crozeri; assembly: GCA_907163375.1. Classification (NCBI taxonomy): domain Eukaryota; kingdom Metazoa; phylum Platyhelminthes; order Polycladida; family Euryleptidae; genus Prostheceraeus; species Prostheceraeus crozeri. The sequence continues at coordinate 29,633 of CAJQUW010012767.1, forward strand.
GCGGAACCTCCTGTGAGAGATTTAACTCCTGGCTGGAAGAAGCGTCCGTTGCGGCTGGGGCTGGACCTCGTGTATTCGTCATGGATAATCCTCCGTGCCACAATGGAGCCCGTGAAATCAGTTTGCGAGAGGGACACTCTATTAGGTACTTACGCCCTACTCCCCATTTCTCAATATCGCAGAGAACGCGTTTTCCATGTGGAAAGCGGCTTTCAAGAGAGAAGTAGCTGAGATTTGTGAGCAGTTACACAACTACACTGGACAACAGCGGAATTTGACCTTACTGCAACTCGCCTCCCAAAACATGAGTGCCATCACTGCAAATAAGATGGGAAGGTCTTCCAGACGTATGGGCAGATTGATGCCTAGACTAATTAATCGCGAGGATGTCTTACAAAACCATCAATGAATATTACGGTGCTTGTTTTGTTCCATAATGGAATAAAAAATTTCAAGATTATCAAAACTTTTTCGTATTGACTTACCTTTTCGTAAAAAAAGTTTTTAATGACTTACTGTATTACCTTTATGAATTAAAATAATTATCAAACTTTTCCTTTTGACATATTTTACCTTTTCGAATTAAAAAAATTATCAAAACTTTTTGTATTGACTTACCTGTTAAATAAAATATAATTGAATATGAAAAGCCGTTTATGATTTCAGGTTGCCGCTCATTAAACTTATAAATCCATTAATAAACTCACTTATTATCACTACCGATTAAAAACAACATTCAATTGAAAACGCTGCTGATTAACAGACGTTGTTGCATCTTAAAACATATTCTTTAATCTGATAGTCGTATTGTCGAACTGGAAAACCTGTACTCCATGAAGTATGTGAATTCAGTTCTCAATCATTCACTTGAAATTACCTGGTAACTTTGAAAGTGCATCGAGTTATTGATTATTTTTTGTTCAATACTTTTCCTCGTAGAGCATTATGTGACAAACAAGTTTTGATTTTGTGGAAAAGCATCCATCTCGAGACCCTTTCATGAAACGTGAACTCTATTTAACAAAGCGTTGGAACAAAGATCTTTAAACATATCACTTGAATACGGCATTGTGAATGCAATCGACAAACTTCTGGGCTTCGAGGAAAATCTATGAAGTGCATGAGGTTACAAATGTATGTTTGTGTGCAAATTTCCTCTGAAAATGCTAGAAATCGATGATACTGGATTTCGAATATTTGCAAAAATGTGAATTCAGATTTCATTTATTAACTCATATATTTATTGTATTGTAACATCATTTTGAACATCATTTTGGTCAAAATTGAGCTGGGGGCGGTTTGACCCACGTACTGTACATTGCACAGCAGCGGTGCATGCTGAGTCAATTAGAAACAATAACTCTAAACAATTAGCAAAATAACTCTGTAGGGTACATCCATCTTATATAACAACATTTTGAGCAATTTTTGTCTTTTCAACTTTGCAACTTCGTTTTCTTTGAAAATTAGCCACATGTAGTAAATTTTTTATGCTGGACCCGAAAACTATAGTGGCGACCACACCAAATGAGTATTTGTACAAGTTATTGTATTTGTACTATATATATTTGGTGTCTTCTGACCGATAATTTTGTGTGTCTCGGTCAATTGGACATTTTGGCCGTTTCATGAGATTTTGAAAATGATAATTATTGTCTTATAAAAAAGAAATTTCGCATGCATGATGACATTATGGCTTTTGATAATTCCGTGAGTTTTCATGAAATACAGATAAAAAATGTGGTTTCAGCAATACTTGAAATTTTGACAAAAATCAAAAGGTCTGGTCGAAAGAATACGGGGCGCTGTTTAAATTCACAATTGCCCAATTTCAATGATCCAAAGTTGATATTTTTCCTTTTGGTGCGACAACTAAACACACATGATTTGTTTAGTCTCATAAAGAAGACAAAAACATCATTTCTAATTTGAGAAATGTGCATCGGTCAGAAGACAATGTTAGGAATTGAAAAAATATCCAAAATCAATGTAAATGCAATCTTGAATTATAATTTGGTTGAAAGTACGGTTCATGCGCTTTCGCATGATACATAACTTTATATGTATAATTTAAGTAGATCATAACGAAATTTCTTCCTGAAGATAGAGTACGCATACTTGGGACAGGCTTTTTTGGTACTTTTTCTGGCTTGAGCTGAAATTTTAATGAAGAAAACTTTGTTAGATTCATTTGATTTTATCATGACCAAAAAGAGGAGATCCTAAAGATCAAGGTGAAAACAATTATGAAAATCGGTTCAGACGAAAGACACGTTTTTTGACAAATTGTTATATAAAATGGATTTACCCAGTAATCGGTAAACAATAATCATCAGTTTTGTGAATGTCTTGACTATAGAAAATCAACGTCAACTATATCATACCATATCAACGTCCACTTTAGTCGATTCGCCCATCAGTTCAGATGGAGAAAAGAAAGAAGCAAGAATGATAATGATAACATAGACACTGATTGTCCCCACCGGTATCCTTGGTTTTTACAAGCATGCCACCACGTGATAATATCATCGAAGACAAACTGAAACGAATTTATTTTGGTTGTAAAAAGGTTGTCACAAAAATTAACAACCACCGTCAATATACTAACCTTACACAAAATGAAAAGTCAGTCCTATACTTCAATTGAAGCAGAATCCGCTAACATATTAATATGTGCATAAAAATGTGCATTAAATGCATAATAATAATAACAAAGGGCTTTATTCGTCAATACAAAAGCAGTATGTGACATAGATGGGGATGGTACATCAGGCATCGAGATTAAGAAAAAAAGGAGAATTTTACAAATGAGTTTCTATACAACGCACGGCTTCTTCTTTTCGGTAGAAGAGCTCGTTGGTGGCGAAAATTGGACACATTGTCACGAACAATAAAAGACTGGGAGAGGGGATGGGTGCATTTACATTGGGCGATTTTCGAAATCAAACGTTTACAAATGTTTTTTAACATAGAAGGGAGAGGAAGTTTGTCGGAAGCACGTGCCCAACGCCGGGCGATGCGATCTAACTGTTCTAACTTGTGAAAATCGGAAGCTCTCATATCACATAAGACAGGCCAACAGTAGGCAACATGAGAAAAAACAGATGCCATGTAGGCCTGCCAAATAGTTGAAGAATCATCGCAATTGTTTTGTAGCCTTTTTACAAGCGAAAGTTACAGTGAAGCAGGTATGAAACATCTCACAGATACTTCAACTTACAAACCTGTGAACCGCATGACTGCAAAAACTGTTGAACAAAAAGCTAATGCTGTTTGGAACAATATGGCACTTAAAATTCACTATCCATTCTTTATCAAAAAGAGTTACATCACTAACAATTCAAACATCCCATTTTTTTATCACATAATCAAGACTCATAAAAATGATAATGAACTGAAAATCAGACCTATTGTGTCAAACACAAGCACAATTACAGCAGTTATCATAAATTGAAGGACTGTAATATAAATAGCCTGAGAGGATTGTATCTTGACCAAATTGAAAGACTTTTAACCGTCATTTTGAGAAACACCTATTTTTAGTTTGAAGGCTATGTTTTCAGCAAATCAAAGGTCTACCAATGGGTTCTTGCTTATCAGGTATCCTGACAATTATTTTCATGGACGTCATTGAAAGTGAAGTATTGAAAATGATGAATAATCTTCCTTTGTTTAAACGCAATGTAGACGTTTGCTTTGCACTCGTGAAAAACAAAGAGGATGCTTGTTTGCTACTAGAGCATCTGAATGCTCAGCATAAGTCTCCTTGATTTTACTGTTACACTTAATTTACATGATCGTCCTCAGTTCGAATTCTACAAAAAGTCTGCAAAGAAAAACATCTTTGTGCATTATGACTCCTATTTACCCAAAAGCACAAAACAAAATTTTATCATTGATGAAGAGTCACGAATTACAAATAGATGTGCAGATTTATCAGCTTTAAGAAAACATGAGAACGTATTCAACAAAATACTCCGTCAACACAATTGTCCTAATCAAACGACAAGAAAGACCAATACATGACGAAAAAAGCAAATGCAAAGACTTACTGACTTCTTATTTTTTCCATTCCCCTAAGTTTCCTACAAAATTGATGATCTACTGAAAAACGTTTTCCGCCGAGAAAATATGAACATCAGATTGACTAGAAAAAAACATTGAGAAGTGCTTTGAAAAACTGAAATTCTTTACTACGTCAGGAAAACACCTACAGATTCATTTGTTCCCCAGATTATCAGTCAACGGAACACTCAAAATTTCAGGAAAGTGCCCAGAAATGAATAATAAAAATGTTATTTAGCAAAAAGCAACAAACGGGGAGCTTATGGAAAATAATCAGATTATGGAAAAAAGAATTGCGGCGCCCATTCAATAGTCAGTTCACTGTCACTCAATCATGTGCCATTGCAAATGTACTGTTCTATATTTGTCTTCTTTTTTCAGATTTTACCATATTTTTCTCAAACATTTGTTTCGCTAAAGCTATGTGTGTTTATCATTTTATGTTTGTTCCAATGTTACTGAACTATAAACACACGAATGCTGCGTGCTACTGTACAGTCACTGCTATGAACTTTTTACGTACAAATAATGAAGATATAAATTTCGCAAATCAAATATTTTACTAGACTAATCGCTTATGGGAAGTGGATTGCAGATTAACATAAATATTTACATGTACCTTTGACATACATATGATATTCAAAATCACAATATACCTGAGAGCTTGCTAGGGGGATGACTTTCACAGATACATTTTTCGATGAAATATAAGGTGGTGAATGGTAAATCCACACGAGCTTGCTTACTTAGTTTACTTATCTAGTATCACTTCAAAATTGAAATTTTATCTTATAGCAGCTATGCAGAATTCTATGGAAATTCATACAGTCTATTTGAAAAAGATAACTAGATAATAAATGATTGAAATTCTTCATAAAGAACTTTTGAATACAAATAGATGTCAAGTTTAAAAGCCTAATTATATAGTGGCTAACATAAAATTGAGCTTGCATGTTACTTATACACTTTTCACAGTTTCAAATCATTTGCTACCTAAATGTTATACAGCTTGATGCCATGGAAATCCATAATTAACTTCATGGAATTGGCTCAAGATGGATGTCACTGCGATGTGATCTAGGGCTACTCGCATTTATTAATCTAAAATTATTATCTAAAAATATATAAGCCGTGCTTAGTCTTAATGCTAAATTCAACCTAAGAATTTATTTTTACATATGATAGTCACAAGTCTAATCCGGCAATGGCTATTTCAAAATTTCGGTTTTGCATTTGGTATTCATGTTTCATTAATTTCAAGCTGAATAGCTACATGTATTTGAACGTTCGCATTTATTATGCATTGATTATAACCAATTGTGACTACAAGTTCAAGCAAAAAATTGTTGATCTTTGAAATCGCCAATAAAAAATCCATGATGAACTCTTTATAGAATACTCTACTATTGATAACGGCATCTACTACAAATAAAAAATTAGAGATTAGATTAGAATCTTCTAAACTGAATGAGGTTTAATACAGAAATCTAAATATATGAGCATATTAAATAAATATCTTCTAACTTTCAATGCAGTATGCACATGTAGGCCCATAGACTATAAGTACATAGAAGGTAGAGTGTCGACTCAAAAAATGTCAGAATTCAGTGAAAATTTTTGTATCAAAAGATAAAGTTTTTTTGCGTAGATTGCGTTCGTGTTGTTCAAAGAAACATTTGATCAATTTTTAAGAAGCTTTTTTTGCAAATTGTTTCTGTGCTTATATACTAGCGGTTTGGTACCTCTATATATGTAGTATGAAGCTGATCAGCTATCAAAATGAATGGAATATACCAACAGGTGTCCTAATTCAGCGGAAATTAAGCTGCTTATCAAGGGAAGCTCTTGAACCACAGTATAATGCAAGTCTTCATTGGAAAAGTTGAGATTTCATTGTGCTTCTTGGCTGAAATTCCATGTTTTTAAATCAATTTTCATCGGTATGATTTCATGATTCACTAAATTTGTGCTACATTTCTTGAATCTGAATAATGTTGCGAGCCCATTTGCATCTTTTAAAGTTAATTAATATCATTGTCTTTGATTATGATATTTTTCTCTTTCAGTGGCCGGTAACATATGATGTCATTACGCAAAATACTACTATTTGTAAGGCTGAGAATATTAAAGTAGTCTCCCATCGAATTGCTAATTTGATAAACATCCTCTCCAAGGTTGTCATGACACCGAGGATTTGTAAAATATTATTCTTCCTTCTGTATCGCTGTCATAATCAGTCAAATCTATTGACATTTCTCCAATAGTGCAACAATTTACATATCTCACATTTGTTGCTGGGTCTCAAATCGAGTTCATTTAATAGAATCGAAACTGCATGTTGTACACATTGGGAATTCAATTAATACTGAGTTTCTACTCTACATAATATACCTTCTCTGCATCTATGTGTAGGCCAACATGCAGTCGTCCGCACATAACAGATCGCTTAAATCTAAGACAGACTTCTGCATTTAAAATTCTGCATGTAAAACTCGTGGTTATAAAACAGACGCCACAAAATCACAAATTAACTAATAAATCGCAGAAACTTGCCTCAGTCAACTTTAGTTGATGCATTCAGCAGTTTTCTAGAAAGCATAGGCCTACATGCATCACAAGTAATTTTCGTTAATGCTCTGAGGGTGCAAATCGTCTTCATTAACATATCCCTCCCCCGTAGCAGTTCCGTAATCGCCTTGTGAAGTCCTATCCCCACATAGGCGATTACTTACATGTGTACTTGTTGCGCGATCCATTGCTGCGAATAGCATGTTTGAAAGCTGTTTGAAACATGTTGAAAACATCCAAAAAAGCTCTACTTTATCAAACTTCGATGAGAAAATTATCGTTGCAAATCAGTCTGCAAATCAGTATGGGGATGAACACAAAGAATTGCAATTTTGCTGCCTGCCAGTCGATGTCGCGTACCACTTTAAACCTTACTCCACGAGGAGTGCGTCGGAGGTTATCTAAAGTGACTGATAAATATAGACCATTATGAAACCAATCATCCGGTTTGGCAATGATTATGTGAGGTAGGCCTACAGTCAAGTATTTCACTGATGCTATGCCCATTTCACCTGCGGCGAAAGCGGGGATGCGCTATGTACGAGTACATCATGCGATTATTCTGTCTGATGCATGATGCTATGAATCTATTCCAATTCGCCCTAGTGAATGCATCAATTCAATACCAATTCAGTAACTGAATTCAATAAGTTAGCGGTACCTGTGGCATTCCCTTAACATAAATTATTTGACACACAAACACACACACTCTTTAGGATAAAAAATCTACAAATTCAAGACAAGCGAATGTTCAGAGGAGGAATTGAGGAAATTAGATTATGTCTTAGGAATTCATGATTAAGCACAAAATTGAGAAACCTTTATGATCGCTCGATTGATGAAAATTATGCGCAGTGGTGCACAGAAGGGTCACACAATTTTGAAAATGAGATATTTCAAAATATATGAAAATGTCTTTACACTTTTAACACAATCTGTCAGTAATCGCAATTTTTGATCCATGAATTTTTGAATTGTCTCAGAATAAGGGTTCATGAAATACCGAGGTGTGGACACTTTTTATTATGTTTTAATGTGGAATTTTCAGCATAATGTCATTTGATATGATTCATCCGTAACAATGTAGAAATGTCAGCGTTTTTACATGGCTGGACTGACAGGTCATTATTTTTGGAATTAAAAAGTAGGCCAATATTGATAGTGACGTGTAGGTACATTTTTTATCAAAAACTTTCCTCGTTGCGCCATGATGGATCGAACTTATTCGCTCTAGCTTAAAAGCTTGAGTCCACTGTTTAATTTCAAATCATAATCAAAATTGCTGCAGTCAGAGCTTATTCATAGTGGAACACACTAAGGGATACTTTGCAATGGAAATTTCTCGTTGTTATGACTGTTCATTTCAAGCTTTTCATCACGATATTGCATTATAATATTTGAGATCTTTACAGATCATTGATATTTGTTTTATACAGTGTACAAATGGTAAAAATGTATATACTGGTAGCTGTAAATGAAGGTTACAATGAATTAATCACAATTAGGCTTAGGCAATTGCACGATTTAGACTCAGATAATTTTTTTGAAAATTTTGGTAGGGTTCCTGACACCAGTGATATCCACAGGCGCTCCTTAGGGAGGAGGATGAGTAAGAGAACCACTGACTGAGGGTAGTTATAATCATAGAGTAGTCATATTAGGTAGAGTGGTAACTCCGCATTTATTATTAAATCCCCAATGTGTATACACTTTCAATTTTATTAAATGAACTCAAGGGACCGTGTGTCTCAAAAGTCCCCGGAAATGGAAATCCACAACAAATTACGAAAAATATACTGAAAATTGCCCTATTTTATCCAAAAGCTTTTATTTTATTTGTTTTTGCACAAACACTATTCTTCAAACAGTTCACCTTGATGCTGAAGACAAATTTCACAACGTTTTATAAAATCACGAAAAACTCTTTTGAACATATCAAGTGGAATGGCGTCAAACTCATTTTCAATCTTATTTCTCAAAGAACCAATCGTTGGAAATATCTCACCAGGTGTATAAACTTTTGACCGTAAGTAACTCCATAACCAGTAATCGCATGGCGTCAGATCGGGAGAGCGAGCTGGCCACTCTATCGGTCCCCGCCTTCCAATCCAACGACCAGACAGTTCTGAATTCAAAGTCTCTCTCACTTGTAAGGCATAATGGACACTGGCACCGTCTTGTTGGAACAACAACTGCGGATGCCCTCTAAAATATGGCACAATTTTCTGCTTTACAATGTCATTGTATCTGGCCCCTGTCATCGTACGTTGATCAATGTCACAGGCCACGACTCCGTAGAAGCTGATGGAAGCCCAGACGCAAATTGTTTCCGTTCTTCCAGGATTCAAGACCCTCACCTTTGGATTATCTTCACACCAGTAATGCACATTGTGTTTATTCACCGAGCCATTAAGGCTGAAGGTAGCCTCGTCAGAAAACGACAGCTTTCGCAAAAACGCCGGATCGTTCTCCATCGTCACGATTGGAGTCATCGAGAACTCCAATCTTCGATCACTGTCTCCATCGCACAAAAATTGCGAGTAATAAGGTTTATCAGAGTGAAACTTCTCTTCCTTTAAAATTCGTTGATCGGAAGGTCGAGAAATTCCCAAGTCAGAGGACAAGCGCCGAATAGACGTAGTTGGATCGTCTCTAACTGCAGTCACCACATTCTCCTTGTTCTCATCATTGGTTGCTGACCGAGGTCTGCCGCTACCAGGTCGGTCACTTGAAAGATTGCCAGTTTCGAGTAATTTCTTTTTCCAGTCATGCAGTGTTGACTTTGGAGGTGCTTGCTTTTGAAATAAAGCCTCAAATTTATTCATGCTGTCGTGGAGTGTCATTCCTGATATTATCCACGCGGTATCATACACTTTTTCTGTGATTGAATAATCCATCTGGGTTGATGCAGTAGGAATGAACTTGACGTGTGAAGCAGTTTGTGGTGTAGCGCAGAGGAAGGTAGCTATGATTTAAATTCAGCTAGTGGTATAGCTAATGATTGATAATCATAGAGCGCGGTAAAAAATTCATATGTCATAGCAATCAACTAATACCAAAGCAATCGATAAAAGCATGCAATTGACTAACATGAGAAAGAATTGTTGTGGATTTCCATTTCCGGGGACTTTTGAGACACACGGGAGATACAGATGGTATTGTCACCAAATGTGAGATATGCAAAGTTTTTGCAGTTTTGCAGAAATTACAACGGAATTGAGTGATCATTATTGTAATGCAAAAGGAATGATGATATTTCACAGATTCTCATGACAGCCTTGGAGATTTAATGTTTGTTAAATTAGCAATTCAAGGTTCCTATTACTTTCATGCTTAACCTCAAGAGCAAGCGTGATCATATCACAGGCAACTTGCCACTGGCACAGCAAAATCACATAATCAAAGACAATGATTTCAATCAACTTTGAAAGATGTAAATGGTTCCACATCACTATTCAGATTGAAGAAAAGAAACATGAATTTAGAGAATCATAAAATCATGCCGATAAAAATTGAATTAAAAACTTGAAATTTCAGGCATGAAAGCACGAATTATATCGCGACTTTTTCATGAAGACTTTCATTACACTGGTCAACAAAGAAAAAATAGTCTGAGTGTTTTTAGCTGATTTTGGGTATATCATGTGTGTTGATTTCAAAAATCACCTCAGATTTGCTCAATCAGGTCAACTTTCTAAACTGAGCTACATTTTGGGTTTTTCAAGTTTTGGCCTATACGATGATCCAGAGCTTATGTACCGGTATTTTCTTGCGTTCATGTAGCCATTCTTTTATTTTCTAGACTAAAAATGCAATTTCTGAAGATCTTTACGTCACATCTGATCATCTAAAATCCTGCCCATCTGAAAATATGCAATTCACCATCAATGTTTCCACTGCTCAAATAGATGCCTTGTTGAATTCATCGCTTATGACATTTCTATGATACTTTTGCACTCTGATGGACGTTTGTTCATTCACTCTGTTAGAGGATTTTCAACCAGTCTAGGTGCGAGTTCTTTGCTGCACTTTGTCAATCGATTCAACGAATGAAGGCAAGCTTTCAGAGCAATTTATATTTCAATCGAAGAGTCATATGCTATTTTTAGCCTTGTCATCATATTTAATGAATGTTGTCAGTGAATTTTGAATAACACATTCGCATTTCGCAGCTGAAAGATGACTTCAACCAGAAGATCTTGCAAAAACAGGCCTGACGTTTTCTGCTATATTTGTGGTGAATATACCACAAATATCACTTTTATCTAACAGGAATCAAGTAACAAGCTTCATAAAACGTGCCTATCAATCATATTTTGGAATTAAACTTGGTGACCAGGATAAAGTTTGGGCTCCACACATGGTATGCAAGTCATGCACCCAGTATCTGCGTCTGTAGACTAAAGGCAGGAAGAGTTGCTTGAAATTTGGTATTCCTATGATTTGGAGGGAACCGAGAAACCATGTCAATGACTGCTATTTCTGTGCTATTGATGTGACTGGGATCAACAGAAAGAACCGAAGCAGCCTGAAGTATCCTAATATTGAATCGGCACGTCGTCCTGTAGCTCATTGTGATGAAATTCCGGAACCTATTTTTAGAGAACTTCCTGACATCAGTGACGACGATTCCTTCAGTGCTGCTGAACATGTAGAAGAGCAACAAATGGATTTTGACGATGCTGCTCCACATCCTTTTTCCCAAAATGAGCTAAATGATCTAGTTCGCGATCTCAGTTTATCAAAGTCCTCTGCCGAGCTATTGGCATCCAGATTGAAGGAAAAGAATCTTATATCTAACAGTGCTCGTGTCACTTTCTACCGCAATAGACATGAAGAGTTCTTTCATTTTTTCTTTAAAGAGAATGACTTGGTGTACTGCACAGATATTGTTCAGCTAATGTTCAAGCTTGGAATGCCACGGTACGAACCTTAAGATTGGAGACTATTCATAGACAGCAGCAAGCGATCTCTGAAATGTGTTCTTCTTCACAATGGCAATCAGTTTTTTCCTCTGTACCTCTTGCTCACTCGGCTACATTGAAAGAGAACTATGAAGCAGTGAAGTGCGTGAGTAATGGGCAAAAGACCGTTCCAGGACACCATAAAATTAAAAAAAATAGTATCTTTAAAAACGACATAAATTCATGAATTTTGTCCCTTTTTCAGGTTTTTAAGACCTAAATTCATGAATTTAGTCGTTTTTAAAGATACCGATTTTTCAAAAAATGGTACTTTTTAAATGGTCTAAATTCATGAATTTTGGTCATTTTTCAGGTTATGAAGAAAAAAACCGTTTTTAAAAATACCCAATTTTTCAAATTTTTCAAAATCTCAAAATTTGAGAATTACGATTTTTACTCCCAAAATCATGACCGTTCCAGGACACCGAAAATCATAAAAGTTAAGAATCTCAAATTTGTGATTATGACATTTTTCATTGCTCAAATCATGACCGTTCCAGGACACCGAAAATCATAAAAGTTGAGAATTTCAAATTCATGAGTTTAGACGTTTTTCAGGTTTTTAAAATATATCATGTGACTAAAAATATTTGAAGGAATTGGCATATTCTTAACAATAAGTTTAGGAGTATTTACAATTGTCATTTCATCAGGCGTTCTTACAATTCCTGTTGTTGCTACTGCTTTGCACTCAGATGAACACTAAATTGTAGAGAACATCTGCTTCTCGCATTTATGAAAAAAGGCATTTCAGTGTAAAGAGCTGTGACTTCCCACTCAAACATTTGAAAGGAAACAATGTATTAAAGAACAAACAGCTGCTACTGCTACTACTCTGTGAAACAATGAGATTTTAATTGTACGTTAGGGAAGTTGTTTTAATTCTTTCCAGTGCGTCAGCACACCCGTATGACGTTAAGACATCTGCCAGCTATACTGTTTTCATTTATCTCTCTCGTCTGTCATTGTATCGTGTGCTGCGCTGTGATCAGTCATGACACAAGAAGTTATCGAAGAGCAGTCAAACATTATTGCTACGTTTCCGGAGTTATTTGCAGAAATTTCAAAACGATATATTTCCAATGATAAGAAGGAAGAATATAACACTTTCATCATTGAACAAATGGAGAAATTTCCTATTATTTTTGACCCTACATTTTTTGATAAGGAAAGAAAACGGAGAAGAAAAGCAAAACGCTTACTCGTGAAAGAAAAGAGAAAGAGAAAGGGGCGGAAAGATTGACGACCTTCATCATCAATTATCGACGTCTTTATCTACCCGATATGAATTTGTGGATTCCTTAGAAGACTTTGTTGAGCCTTCAGGAGATACTGATAAAGCCATTGCAAATTTAAATACTCTTTATGTGATGGAGAAGAAAAATAAAGTTATTAACATAATGATGAAAATCTACCTGGGAAAACACGCGAATTATTTACTGGATCTGTGCGAAAAGGATAAGGCATACTTTCAACATTTATTGCAAACTAATAACATTTCTTATTCAAGGACTGAAATTGCATTTGCAATTAAATTAGGTAAGATGGCATCTATTTTTCCAAAGATTTGTAGACTAAATGTACCCTTACGTTTTTTGAAATCGAATTTATCATTGTTAGAAGATTGTCTTCGGAAATATGAAAGCTTTTGGAAAGAAGCTTAAAAGAAACTTAAAAGTAGTAGTAGCTGATTTTATTTTCTTTTACTGGAGAACGAAAATTCGTTGTCCACGCTGTGGACATGTTGTTAATGCAATTTGTAATATTATAGTTCATAACCGATTGTTTTAAAGAAGTTGAATAGTAGTAGCTGATTTTATTTTCTTTTACTGGAGAACGAAAATTCGTTGTCCACGCTGTGGACATGTTGTTAATGCAATTTGTAATATTATAGTTCATAACCGATTGTTTTAAAGAAGTTGAATAGTAGTAGCTGATTTTATTTTCTTTTACTGGAGAACGAAAATTCGTTGTCCACGCTGTGGACATGCTGTTAATGCAATTTGTAATATTATAGTTCATAACCGATTGTTTTAAAGAAGTTGAAGAGTAGTAGCTGATTTTATTTTCTTTTACTGGAGAACGAAAATTCGTTGTCCACGCTGTGGACATCAATATTTGTAGACTTGTGTGGTTGCATTTTTGTAAATATACATATTGAAATATCAATGTGTTGTTTTTAATTTTACATTTACGGGAATATAATAGAAACATTTTGTGTTCTATAAAAATGAGTAACATTAGAGTGTTCCTAAAAAATATACGGCAAACAAACAACTGCTAATTTCGATTTAAATAGAATTTCAGAAGATTGTATTCAAAATATTTATTCAAAATATTTCTTTAAAAAATGGAAGAAACAAAAATGGAAGAAACCGCAAGAATGTATCCTTCGTTATCATATGAACGTAGTTCTACTTTAATGGACATTGAAAAAATGAACAAAGAAAAACACAAAGATAGAGTTAGGTACATGAAAGATAAGGAATCTCAATTATTATTAAGATTAGAGCATTATAATAAATTAAGAAAGAGATGGACGATAGCTAAGAATGTGACACAAGGCGTTGGAGCATGTTTAACAATAAGTTTGGGTGCTTTAACAATTGTTATATCTTCAGGTGTTTTATTAATTCCTGTTGTTGCTACAGCTTTAACAGGTACGGGTGTTTTTGCAACTTCACTTGTTACAATGTTAGATGAATCTTTAATAACTAAGAAACGAAAATCATTAAAAACTAAGCATTTACATATTAAAGAAGTCTATGACAAATTACACTACTACTTTCAAAGAGTATGTGATGATAATGTTATTACGTTAGATGAGATTGAAAAATTTGATGAAATAGCTAATGAAGCTAATAAAACGCCATTTCATTTAAAGTCAGAAAAAGTTGATGATAAGAATAAACAGGATGGCAAAATTTCGAGTGATGGTAAAATTTCTAATGAAGAAAATGACAAAATTTTTTTAGAAGAGCTAAAAACTTTAAGCGAAAATTTAAGCAAAACTTTATTAAACAAAACTTTATTAAACAAAACTTAAAACGAGAAAACTTTAAACGGAAAGATGTCAGACAACAAAGCAATAAAAAAATAATTTGTTCAGTAAAATGTTTTTGTTGTATTCCAATGTTACCACAAAATTCAAATATTATATTTTAAAAATGGATAAAATTAAAGCTGATAATTTTAAAAGAATTAAACAATTAGAAGAGTTAATAAAACAAAAAAATATTATGAAAGAAAATCATCTTCAACATAGAATGATAAAAGCTGGTATTCAATCTGATATGTTTGAAAAAATGCAGCAAACCAAGCAAGTAAAAACTGATTTTGAAAAACTATGAAACCATTTAAAACTCTTGAAAAAGAACTTACAAATAATGATAAACAAATTGATATAACAGATCCAGAGCACAAAACTATATTAGATGACTATGGATTACTAGAATCAAACATTAGTAAGAAATTACCAAAATCTATAAAATTTGAACATTCTATTTCATTTATAGATGGAAAAACAATACCTAGATTTTATCTCGGACAAAAAGAAATATTTCCACAACCTTTTCGAGGTTTAATTTTTTCACCAGATAAATCTCCTTTTAATTTAGATACAAATTTTGTTGATCTTTTGAGAGGAGCAGATTTAAATAATTATGCTGTAGAAGATCTCATAAAATATAAAGCTATGTTAGATAGAGTTGGTGCAGTAAAATCTCTTAGACGTTATAAACAATTAGAAAATTTATTATCATCGGGAGTTAAAGTAGGAAAAGGTTTTAAAACTGAAACAATTGTATTCTTACCAGATGATCCACAAGAATTACTAAATAGATTAAATATTTTAATATCTGCAATAAAAGAAGGACATAATTCTAGTTTCAATAAAATTCATGCTATATTGAAAAGACTGCTAGAAAAGAAGATTCTAAATGAAGAGGATTATAAAAGTATAACGGGACATCTCTGATGTCTTTAAGGGCTTCGCCCGTAGCTGAAATATGTTGTTTTTAATTTTTATCAAAAAATATTTATTTAAATTTTTAGTTAAAAAATGTCTTTGAGAGAATTATCATCAGTAGATTTTGACAAAATTAATAATCATTTAGAAAATTTGACAGAGATTTTGGGTTCATCAAAATTTAGTACGACGTTAAAAATTATAACAACTACTTCATCACACACTTGTAATTTAGAACCCATTCTACATTTAGAACAAAATAAAAATTATCAAATTGCATTGACTAGTTTCTCCACATTTAACACTATTCAAAATGTTATCAAAGATGTGAATGACCAATTTAGATATTCTACTGATAAAGGCAAAACATGGAAAATACAAACTTTTCTTCCTGGTTCTTACGAAGTTGAATCAATATCAAATGAAATTAAGAGACATTTAGGTATACCATTTAAAGATAAGAAACAATTACATTTTGCAGTTGAACCGGCAGTTAATAAATTTTCTCTTACTTTAGACGAAAATCATCAAGTTGATTTTAATCATGATAGATCATTGTCAAAGCTATTAGGATTTAATAAACAAACCTATAGTCAAGGTTATCATTTAGGTGAGAAGATTCCAAAAATAACTGAAATAAATTCAATTGTTGTATATTGTGACATTATTGAAGGAGGATATATAAATGGTAAATTGTCAATTTTAATATTCAGTTTTCCAGCTTTTACTGTACCCATTGGTTATATATTAAATGTAATTCCACAAACATTAATATATTTCCCTATTACAAGAAAAACTATGAACAACATTAACATGAGAATCACTGATGAAAAAGGACAAGAAATAAATTTTGGCGGTGAAGAGATTATGATAGATCTTTTGGTTCGGGAGGTATAAACTCCCGTTCGAGAGGTATAAACTCCCGTTCGAGAAGTATAAACTCCCACGCGAAGCTAGAGAAGTTTAATTTTCTTCTTCTTTTAAAATAAAAATTAAATTTTTTTATTAAAAAATGAGTGAAGTACTACCATTAAATAAAAAAACGTAAATTTAATCATCATCCAAATTTATCTAATAAAGTCTTGTCAGTTATTTGCGGAAGATCAGGTTGTGGTAAAACGTATCTATTATTTAAAATTTTAACGACTCCAAATTTTTTGGATTATAACAATCTTATAATTTATACAACAACAGCAGAACAACCCGTCAATCAATTTTTAAAATATGGATTTGAAAATAATCTTAAAAAAACAGCAATTGCTTCATTATTCAAAGAATATGAAAAATCTGAAGATGAAGAAGAAATAAGTTCGTGGTGTGAAGAAGCAGCAAAAAATAATCAGTTAGTTGAAACCAATAAAAATAAGCATATAAAGATACAATTAATAGATGATAGTGGTAATATGCAAGATCCTAGTAAACTAGATAAAACAATGAAACATTGTGTAATTTTTGATGATTGTGTTAATGACAGAAATCAGTCAAATCAGAGAAATTATTTCACAAGAGGTAGACATAATAACTGTAGTGTATTTTATTTAACACAAAGTATGTATTCATTAGATGGAAGTGTTATTAGCAAGAATGCAAATATATTTATACTATTTGAAATAAATGCAAGAAACTTAAGTGATTTGTTAAGAGATTTATGTGTAAGAAATAAAGATGAATTTAAACAATCGTGTAACAATGCTTGGTCAAAAGATTATGGATTTATCACAATTAATATTGATAAAAAAATTCATGATATAGTTATAGAACATTTGTTTGCCGAGTGATAAAAATATACAAATATAGTGTTATAATATTTTATTTTTTTATTTCATGTATATATCAAATTTGTCTATCTTAGAAATTAGAAAATTAAAAAGGTGAAGTAGTTATTCCATCAGGTAAAATTTTTCTTTTATCATCAAATGGATCTAATGCTAATTTATGTTCCTCTTTTAAATACATTCTATGTTTCTTTGAATTAAGTCTATAATTACATGCTGTTTTTATTTCATTATTAAATAATACATTTTTATAATCTTGAAATGTTATTTGATTAGCCACTGATGCCTTTGAAATTCCTTTTAATGTTTTATGTGTTTCAATATTATTAGTTGTATCATAACAGTAACATTTAGATTTTAAAAATATAGCTTCTGTTATGAAATCTTCATTTCCTTCTAATTCATCTTTTACTTTACATAAATCAGAAGGATGAATGATATCTTTTATTTTATCTATTTCTTTAACAAGTGTAGAATTATACGGTATTGTTAATTCTAAGAAAACGGAATCCGTATCTGTAAAGTGTAATTTATAGTTTTTGCCATAAGCAGGTGCTAAATAATCATATATAAATCTATACATAAATAGTTTAGCTAATTCTAATATAGTGAATCCAATAAAATTAAACTTATCATGTTTTACGCTAATTCGACGTAAGTGTACAGCACATAGTTCATCACTAAATCTAGTAGTTCTTTTATATGTAGGTTTCCTTGTTAAATTTTGAAACCTATCTTTATCATAAACTATTTCAATATTTTGTTTATTACGCACATTTTCTAAAGCCTTACCATAAAATGCATTATTCATTAATTTGAAGAACACGTCTCCAAAATCATCTTTATTTCTTTTAGCCATTTTACGTTTTTCAATATTGAACTCTATATAATCTTTTAACCATTTAGATTTTTGATAAAATAGTTTTCGATGTATTTTGGTGAGAATCATTCCATGTTCTAAATACCAATCTAGCATTCTTCCTTCAACAACATACTTTCCTTTATTACTAAGTGTTAACATAAGTTTTTTTGTTGGTCTGTATGTCTTAGGAATCATAGATTTTTGATAATCTGAAAAATCTTCTATATTGGGAATTTTGTTTTCGGGACAGAAAGGAAAATATTTTGTTTTATCTTTTATTTCATCAGGATATACTAAATCAACTTCATATATATAACCATGATTATAATTTCCATCATATGTTTTTTGATAATCAAGAATATTACACCATTCCATCTCACCTGTTGGTAATTCTTGTATCATGCAAGAAGAATATAAGCTATTAAAATCATAATATAACAAATAGTTTTCTCTCATGATTTCATCAACTGCTGCCAGACTATCTTCATTTGATATAAGTCCTTCTATATTTTGATTAAACAATTTTATAAACTGATCGCTTTCTTCTGGAGATAAAGGTTTCATTATTCCATAATCATCAGGATTTACTTTTTTATTGTAACACTGTACATAACGATTACCTAAAACTGATGAAACTCCACCTCTAATTCCAGATTCAAAAAATAATAATTTATCATATGTATTTTCTTTATAATGTTTAAGTTTAACATTTGTATGTTTTAATCCTGCTAACCATGTTAAACCTGGTGTAGAATAACAATAACATGGATCTATTCCGTAATATTCTAAACACATTCTAGAAAGTTTTCAAAAAGATCAGCTAGTATTAATACATCTATCTGTAGATATTTCATTGTATAATCATACATTGTTCTACAATTTAACTCTCTCCAATTCTTTTCAGCTTCTGCATAGTCTTCTTTAGATAATTGTGATTGTTTTAATGTTGATTTAAATTTATTTATTGGAGGAAGTTGTTTTTCTTCCATAATTTTATTCACAGAATTAAAATCTCCAGTTATGTACTCATACGGAAATATTCCTTTTAAAGGTTTTAAATTATATTTATTTAATATTTTACATTGTTCAGATTTCAAAGTTTTTCCCATAACATCTAATGAATAAGGAGTAAAAAATCTAAATGCATCTAAAATTCTAATACAACCTAATTGCATTGAAAAATATTCTTCTTCTGTTTTACATAGTACATTTATTTGTTGTTGTTGTAATTTTTCAGATGAAAATAAATCTTTCATTACTAGATGGAAATCATATTTAGAACCATTGTAGAAATATAGAGGAACAAAGTTATATTTAAATTTATTAGCATTAAGATTACAAGAATTATGTGCTGCACCTCTATATAATCCATTTAGATGATCATGATCTTTTACTTTGACGGCAGAGCCGTCGCTTTGCTTGTCAAGATATCTACCTTTGCCATTTTTATAACTTTTTGTAAATTCTTTTCCACAGTAATAACAATTTGTTTCATTAACAAAATTAATTTTTTCTTCATCCGTTAATGGAAGCATTGGTATATTTGTTTCAAGCAATTGTGAAAAACGTCCTTGTAATTCTTCTACTTTCTTTGTAAACATTTCTGAACTATCTTCACCATAGTATTGAAAATATTCTGATTTAAATATTTCAGGATAATTTGAATGAATGTACATTCCCCAAAATAATGGCTTTTGTTCAAATAAATATTTTTCTTTACTTTGTTCAGATGCACTTTTTTCATAATTATCATTTTCATAATTATCATTTTCAGAATCGGGCGAAGCCCTAGAACCTTCGGTTTGATTTTGTGTCATATTAACATTATATGCTTCAAAATCACAATAAATAGTAAAGGGTACTTTATTTTTCAAATAATGTCTATTATATATTAAATAATCATCTTTAGGAAAAGTATTTTCAACTGCTTCGTTTTGTTGACAATTCTCCAAATGTCTATTCATTTCTTCTTTAGTTCTAAAGCTCGTCATACATTGGAGACAGGGAAAATTAGCATTATCTGAAGTTTTTGTAAATATAGAAACATCTTTACACAATATAAAATGACCCTGATAATATAATATATTCGCTTGTGCTGGTTGTTTTACTGTTCTAATTTTTCAAATTTATCTTTATATATTTCATGTGTTTCATCAATTTCTTTTGTAAGATTAAATGTATTTCGATGAAAATTTTGATTTAATATTTGTAACTGATAACTATATTCCTTATCATATTGTTCTTTATATTGTTGTAGACATGTTTTTAAAGATTCATTTATTTCTTGATTGGTTTCATTTTCTTCATTATTTAATTCTTTATTGTCTTCATTTAATTTTGAATCGTTTCTATCTTATTTTGATATTTATGGCCATATTCTTGTACTAATATTTTTGTTTGTTGTTGATAATCTGTATTACATTTTTGTAAACTTTCATTTAAATTTTGTAATATTTGTTGATATTCTAAAGATAAAGGTAAATAATCGGAATCATAATCATAATTATAATTACGTCCTTTATAATTATTATGATTAATCATTATTGGTGATAGTGTTTTAACAATTTCAAATTTTTCAGTACATATTATATTTCCTTGGTAAAAAATATTATGATGCATGTAATTTCCTCTTTTATTGTATACTATTTCTGATTGACATAAATTTTTATTATTCAAATAAAATTTTTTTGAATCTGAGTAAAGTGGAGTAATTTTACCAATAGAAACATAATTCACATTTAATTCAAAAACATTTACTTCTATTAAATTTTTATTCTTTTTATGAAACTTTATTAACCTATTATAATCATATGGAAATTCATCTAAACCATCAGAAAGATCAAATTCATTTATGTATTCTTCTTTATTATAATGACTTAGTCTTTCTTTGTGATATTCTGCAGGATGTAAATGTGTTATAATACTCCACAGAAAACAATAATCATCTTCATTTTTTATGATGATTATTTGTGGTGAACTGAAAGGTAAAGGAACATAACTACCACCAGTATTATTTTTATATTTATCAATTACTATTTTCTTAGATAGTATTTTAACAAATCTCCAACCAGATTCACGTAACTGGGCTTCAATTATACAATTTTCTAATTTAAGTATCATCGATTCAAATATGGGTTGTATATCATTTATATTATGAATTTCTTGTGAATTTGTAAAATGTCCTTGTATTATTTCTTCAGGAATTCCATCAGGTCCATTTTTTGTATAAAGTACTTCTACATTCATATAACATTTGAAAGTTTTCTTAAATATTTTGAAAACGTTTGTTAATACATTATAAAAAGTTTCATCGGTTTCATTATGTTCAACAGATTCATTAAATAAATATTTTATATCTGTTATGGCTTCATCAAATTCATCTATTTCGTTAAATTCATCAGTATCGCTAAATAAATATCTTCTATCGCGTACGGGCCAAGCCTTGGAAGACATCTCCGATGTCCCGTGTACATGTTCATCTTCACTATTAAAAACTTTTTATATTCCGAATGTGAATAATCATCAAACATTTTTTTAACTTTTATATCAGTAGGTAATGTTTCTAGATAGTTTTTATAACTATTTAATTTTAATATATTTCCTTCATCAACTCGATCTACATTTTGTAAATGCAATTTACTATTAAAATGAGATTGATAACTTCTTTTTGTTTGCAACTTTTTTTTACATAAGACACAATAAAACTTGGTATTTTCCATTTTTTTATTTTTGAAAGAAAAAATTGTGTTTTAATTTTAGATATAAACATTCTAATATCAAGGTCTTGAGAGTTATTTTATATTATTATATATTTCACGTTCTTCAGTTATTTTATTTTCTTTATCATATTAAGTTTTATCATATTAAGTTTTATCATATAACGTTTTATCAAAAGATAATTTAAATTTATTTTCACTAACTATTGATTCTTCATCATCATCATCAATTGATTCTTCATCATCATCATAAATTGATTCTTCAACATCATAATTTACACTTTTTGGTAGAGGATGCCATTCCCTGATAGGATACCATTCTCTTATTGGAATATCTAACTCTAAATTAAATTTTTTATCTGATAATAATATAATAGAGAAAAATATTGGTCTTTGATCTCTTTTGGAAAATTTAATAACACCACCATAATCTGAATCACTTTTAGTTTTTATTAAAGATGATAAAATTTTAAATTGATTAGATGTAAATCCTAATTTAAATTTTGTAGACCCGACACATAGTTGTCTAACAGTATCTTCAACTATACCATCATTATTATTTTCAATTGTAAGAAAATGAAATTTAGATAAATTTTGATTAAATGTAGTATTAATATCATGTACATCAGTATGAGATATAAATTTTTCTTCACTTAAATTTTTATAATTACTAATATTTTTATAATCTTTTTTACCATTTACACCATTTTCAGATGTTTCAGAATCATCATTTATATTATCATCATCTATATTATTATCATTATTATTAGTTTCTTTAAGATCGGGCAAAGCCCTAGAACCTTCGGTTCGTTTATTATGATTATGGTCATTGTTAATAGTATAAGGTGTCGTCCACATATGAATTTTCTCTTGTTGAGCTAAATCATTTATATAAGATTTTAACAAATTAATATTTAAATTTGAATATAATCCTATATAAGTATCATCATCATATCTTTGGGGCATTTCTAATGTTTCTTGTTTATAAATTGTGTCTCTATAATAAACTTGATATAATAATTCTTCGTTATGTTTTTTACTCTCTATATGAATATTATATTGGTTTCGATCATCAACAAATAATCTAATTTTTTCCTTTGAGAAAGATTTTAATTTTTTAACTAATTCTTTAATATTGATATAATTAATAATTTTAGTTTCTATCCAATCAGTATTACTAATTGGTAATACTGCTCTAATAAAACCATAAACATTATTATGACCTATTATAACCATATTTTCTTTATTTAATTCAACATAAGCTACATCAGTATATTTACTTATAATCTCCATAAATTTAATAAATGGATCACCTGGAAAAATACA
The DNA here is from genome assembly GCA_907163375.1 of Prostheceraeus crozeri. Lineage (NCBI taxonomy): Eukaryota > Metazoa > Platyhelminthes > Polycladida > Euryleptidae > Prostheceraeus > Prostheceraeus crozeri. The sequence continues at coordinate 52,876 of CAJQUW010012767.1, forward strand.
ATAATTAGTTTCTATAGAAGGCAAACCTTTACTCTGTTCTCTAAATATTTCGGCTTGTAATTCAAATAAAATATTAACATCTATTCATGGATTATTATTATTATATATATATACGCTTATACGTTTATTTTCTTCGCAATAGTAAACAATACAGAGAGTGTAGACTGAGATAGAGTTACAAATCATGTTTTAAGGAAAGATCATATGAATGAAAGTCATAAGGAGAAAATAATGATAACAACAGAGATTGTCAGATGTGTTTCAGAACATTATGCTGTTATACATCGATGTACAGTATGGTATAAATGTCGATGAACGCCGGACAGTAGAACAATAAGGAACAGCTAAATGTTTCGAGTTCGGTAGAGGTTTTGGTACTATATCATGAAGTTGATGACACGGATTCAACATCTGGTGAAAAGTCTTCATTGCGAGGTTCTGACGTCTGTCCTCTAGAGTAGGCAAGATACTGCACTTGCAAGTCACAAATTATCCGGTGGCATCTTTTACGGATGAGTTCCATTCGTTTTGAGTTCTTTGAATTCAACCCAACGAGTAGAGGACAATTGTATTCGAGTATACTCTGAATATGTGACTTATAAACTTTGACGAGGTCGTCTTTTGTTGCACCCATTAAGCGAAGCTGTTTATTATTATTATCAAAACATTTATTTTCAAATCCCGTTGATCTCGTCGAATAAGAAGAACAGGATGATGCGGACGAATATAATTTTTTTAAATTTGCTTTATCCATTTTTTTTATTTTTATTAGAAAAAATTTTATTTTTTTATTTTTATTAGAAAAAAATTGTATTTTTTTCTCATTATATAAAAAAATTACTTTTTTATTGTTTTAAAAATGATGTTACCAAATGTTGGTGGAGGTGCATATATCCCGAATAATCGTGAATTAGAAATAGAGATAGAAAATTATATCATGAAAACTGGAGACGTTTTATCTGGTCCATTGCATCTTTCTATTCTTCCGCAACAAAATACAGAGTTGACAAATAAACAATATGTTGATACACAAATCAATGCCTTAAAAGAAAAATATATAAACGATGTTTTGGTTCCACTGATGAATGAATTAAAGTTGCTTAAACTTAATGACAAATCATTAAACGAAAAATTATTAGAACTTGATAAAAAGGATAGAGAGCTAGAAGCAGATATAGCAAACTTTTTAAAAAGATTTCTGAACAATCAAATATTTTAATATTACTTTCCATAAAGTTAAAATCTCCAGTCATTAAAAATAAACATCAGATACAACCATTCAAAGAACAATTAGAAGATGAAATAGAAAATCTACCTGAAAGAATTAAAAAAAAAATTAAAGCAGTTACAAACTACATTACAAAAAAGTGTTGATGAATTGAGTTCTAAAATTACTCAACAAATGAAAAAGATGAATAGAATAATAAATGAAGTAAACTCACTTAATCAAATAGTTGATAAAATGAAAACTCTTAAAATCAATTTAGAAAATGAATTAAAGAAAAATTTACAAGAAAACTCTAAAGAAAATAAAGAACAGTTAGATTCTGTTAAAAGACAATTAGATGTTCTTAAAATTAAGTTAAATGCTCTTAAAGTGGTGTTGAAGATTAATCAGGAGAAAATGCAAGTTAATAGAAAAGAAATTAAAGTACATCACACGCTACTTGACGCAATAGATAAAGTGCAACAGACAATTAATAAAGTTATCTCGAAGTTGTTGTCCATTCACAAACGTAAATCTTGATCGGAGCGAAGCTCCTCGAGACTTTAGCCAATCATAAACGTAAATATTAACGTAAATATTTTTCCCATAAGTCAAATTTATTCCTAAAAAATGCCTATAATTTATAAACACAATCTTAAACATTTTGCTTCAAATCAAAGAATTGCTCATGAACCACGTATGAATCCTGTTTATCATTATGACAATAGAGAAACAGTTCACACGGAAGGAGCTGGCATCTTCTCTGGTATTGGAAGTATCGTTAACTTAATTAAAAATAATAAAGATTTGATTACATCTGCTGCAAAAGGAGCAGCTGCTATAGGTAGTACAGCTAGTGCAATATCAAATGCTGTTAAGTCTCAAAACGAATTAAAACAACTAGAAGCTATTCGTAAACTTAGGAATGATTCTGAAGAACTAAAAAATTTGAAAAAACTTTCAGAGGAAACAAAAAACAAAATTGCTAACATAGCTGTGGGGGAAACCTTGAGGAGCGGAGCTCCGTCTGATAGTAAACATAAGAAGAAATCAGGCGTAGCCATAAAACTTTCAATTGAAGAAATAAGAGGTAATGGTCTAGCAAAATTCTAAAATATATTTTTTAGTAAAATTTTTTTAGCAAAATTTTTTTCAGTAAAATTATTTTAGTAAAATTATTTTAGCAGAATTTTTTTCTGTGTGTGAGAAAAAACAAAAAGTCAAATTATTTTTTATAAAAATGTCTTTGCTAATTGAAAATAAATTTGAATTAGATAAACCAGCAGGTGTTACTTATAATCAAAAAATGAATGACTATATAAGAATTGCTATGAATCCCGGATCTTCCAGTAGAGTAAATACTGGAGGAGATTTAATTTTTGAAGTTGATAATCAGCAGAGTTATATATATCTACCTGATTCATTTTTACACTGTGAATATTCTTTATATAGTGATGCCAATTTTACAACACCATTACCAGATACCGATAATATTGCACTAGAGAATAATTTTTTTCCAAGATTATTTACACAAATGCGTTTAGATGTTGCAACTCAAAATATAGAAACAGCAAGTGATTCTCCAGGTGTAATTGATACAATGCTTAGATTTGTAACAATTGGTGAAAATAATAAAAAGTATGAAATCGAAGGTTGGTTTCCTGATACTAATGATGGTATAATTATAGATGATTTAACTCACGCTGGAACAGATGCCGCAGGAATTGCAAAAGATGTAGAAAATATTGCAAAACATTTAAATAAAACAAATATTACTGCATATAAAGAAAGACGTGAGTTTAACAAGAAAAGTAAACAGACAGTAAATTGGTCATTGTCTCCATTATTCGGATATTTAGATTATGATAAAATATCATATCAATTAAAATTTAAATTAGTAATTCATCGCACAGCAAATAATGAATTAATCTTTTTTGGCAAGACTGGAAAAAAAGCATATTTAAAAATTGATAGACTTGAATGGTGGATTAATCATATTACTCCTAGTTTAGAGATTGAAACAGCTATTGCAACAAGATTAAATACTAACAAACCAATTCCAGTAAATTTTCTAAAGAGAACTGCTAGTTCAGTAACTTTTTCAGAGCAAAGATTTAACTGGCATTTTACTAGAACTTTAAATACTCCAAGATATTTATTACTAACATTTCAAAGAAATAATTCTCCAAGTTTTGATAAGAACCTTTTTCATATTAATACAATTCGAAGTTTACAAGTTTCATTAAATCAAACCCGATATCCAATTGATCCATTAAGATTCGATGATACCAATAATCAATTTATGGAAGGATATGATTCTTATAGAAATCTTTGTATAGAATTTGGAGTTGAACCACAATTAACTCCTGGAGATTGGAGACATTTATATCCTGTTTTCTGTTTCGATTTAAGTGCACAATCTGAAGATATTATCAAGACTGGTTGCGATGTAACAATTAATATTGAAAACAAAGATTCCACAACTTCATTGATGGCTTATGGTTTATTGCTAGAAGATGTAAAATATTCTATTGAAATTCTTAATGGAAAGATGGCTAGGATTAATTAATTTTTTTTGATAACTTAAAATTTTTTCATAACTAGAAAGATTAAAATTTTTGGTGACTTAAAATTTTTTTATTAAAAATGTCGCAAGCGAAAAGTAATAATAATAAAACTGTTGAATTAAAATTACGTAATATTGTTGACAAAAATACCCTAAAACTATTACGATTAATAAAAAAAGTATTACATAAGTAAACCAATGATAGAGAATATTCAATTACAAGAAAAAAAGAATGGCGGGATTCTCCCATTAATTCCTCTAATAATAGGAGGCATAGCAGCAGCAGGAAGTGTTGCAGCTGGGACAGCTGGTATTGTCCAAGCAGTAAAAAAAAATAAATCAGAGAAAGCAGCATTAGAAGAACAAAAACGTCATAATAGAGAGTTAGAGAAAGTTGCTAGGGGTGACGGAATAGTAGATAATTTTATTAGTAAATTAAAATTAGTTGATGAAGGAAAACAAGTTCTTAAAAATATTCTCCACAATGTTGATGATTTAATTGAAATTAAAGAAACTAAAGATGGTTCTGGAATATATCTAAGTCCTAGTATGATTCGGTAATAACCTCAGGACCTTTGGTCCGATCGGCTAAAGCCTCTGAACAAGGTTCTATTCGGTAAAACTTTTATTTTATCTTTTAAAATGAATTCTACAAATTCCGAAAATTTAATTAAATTAAAAATTGCAAATTTAGATTTATTAAATTATCTATTAAACAAAAATAAAAACTCAAATTGTCAGCATATTGGAGGTAACATACAAAAAACATTAGAAAACTTTCCTGGTTTTATTTGGAGTAAATATTCAAAAGAAAAACATCTTCCTGGTCATTCATATACCGGTCCAGGAATTCGATTAGATATAAGACTAGATGAGAATAATAATCCGAAACCAGGTGAAGAACCAATAAATAGAGTAGATGCCGCAGCTTACAGGCATGATTTAGCTTATCGAAATCATGACTTAAGTTCTCGACATGCAGCTGATAAGAAGATGATACAAGAATTAGATAGTATTCAGAATCCTCCCTTTAGAGAAAGAATTGAAAGAATGTTTGTTAAGAAAGCTTTACAAGCTAAAATATTATTCGGTCAGGGCTTAAATGAAACGACAGCAAAGCTGTCTGAGAGCAACGCTCGAACTTATGCCTCCGAAATTCATAAAGAATACAGAAGGCCTAAATATTTATTGAAAGTAAAAGTATTTAATAAAGATGATATTTGGAGTGCTGATCTTATTCATATGCCGAATGAAAAAGATTATAAATACGCATTGACCGTTATAGATTTATATACACGATATGCTTGGGTAAAGCCTTTAAAAAATAAAAGTGGTCTATCAGTTAAATATGCGTTTGAAGAAATCTTTAAAGAAAGTAATAGAAAGCCAAGGAAATTGTTTGTTGATAAAGGATCGGAATTTTATAACCGAAACGTTTAGCCATTATTTGAAACTGTTTATTCAACTGAAAATGCAGGGAAGGCCGTAGTGATAGAAAGATTCAATAGATCATTAAAAAATAAATTATTCAAGAACTTTACTGAGCAAAGAAATCAGAAATGGTTGAAGATATTACCAGTAATTGTAGAACAGTACAATAATAAAGTTCATACAGGTATTGAAGAAACTCCAAAGAATGCTTCTGACGACCCTGATTTAATACGAAAGAAAATATTCGGGAATAATTATTCGAATGAGAGTAATCCAAATTTGCAGAAACTTAAGCCGAAATTTAAAATTGGTGATAGAGTTAGAATATTTAAGTATAAGAATAAATTTGAAAAAGGCTTTGTTGGATACTGGACGAAAGAGATATTTGAAGTTTGTAAAATAAACCAAACTTATCCGATTACTTACGAAATCAAAGATTTAGATGATGAAAATATCAGAGGCCGATTTTATCAAAATGAATTACAACGAACTGATTTTTAATTATCATTATTATTGGAACTAACGTTTCGGGAATGAAATTCCCTTGTTCAATTCTAACATAATATCAAGAAATGGTACTCCTTTTTGTAATTTAAATAAAACATCAAGACATAATTGCCCACAGTAAGTAGTTCCTGGTTTTTGAATTTGAAACGTATTATAAGATCCATTGACAAGTAATTTTTTGACTTCATTTGTTGGTGGAAGTCCATAAGAGTCGAAATAGTATTTATCTCGGTTTATACTCGTATTAAACGTACCTGCTGACCAATGTACTCCTTTTTTCTGTTGTGTGAAGATTTGTTATGAAATATATAGTTATTGTTGGCTTATTTTTTAGGAATTGTAATTCGGCTCTCATTAGAACATGAAAATTCTTTATTCCCAATTGATTTGCGATTTTCTTTAGATCAAAATTTGTAGTTGTTTGCGTTCCATATAATTTCAAAAACTCATTTATGTTGCTCATTTTATAATAAAAAAATTTCTTAAGGGACGCCGGAGTAGGATTTGCTGGTTATATATTCAACGACTTACAAATGTCTAAGTGGGTGTAGCAGCTGTTTGTTCTTTCATACATTGTTTCCTTTCAAATGTTTGAGTGGGAAGTCACAGCTCTTTACACTGAAATGCCTTTTTTCATAAATGCGAGAAGCAGATGTTCTCTACAATTTAGTGTTCATCTGAGTGCAAAGCAGTAGCAACAACAGGAATTGTAAGAACGCCTGATGAAATGACAATTGTAAATACTCCTAAACTTATTGTTAAGAATATGCCAATTCCTTCAAATATTTTTAGTCACATGATATATTTTAAAAACCTGAAAAACGTCTAAACTCATGAATTTGAAATTCTCAACTTTTATGATTTTCGGTGTCCTGGAACGGTCATGATTTGAGCAATGAAAAATGTCATAATCACAAATTTGAGATTCTTAACTTTTATGATTTTCGGTGTCCTGGAACGGTCATGATTTTGGGAGTAAAAATCGTAATTCTCAAATTTTGAGATTTTGAAAAATTTGAAAAATTGGGTATTTTTAAAAACGGTTTTTTTCTTCATAACCTGAAAAATGACCAAAATTCATGAATTTAGACCATTTAAAAAGTACCATTTTTTGAAAAATCGGTATCTTTAAAAACGACTAAATTCATGAATTTAGGTCTTAAAAACCTGAAAAAGGGACAAAATTCATGAATTTATGTCGTTTTTAAAGATACTATTTTTTTGAATTTTATGATGTCCTGGAACGGTCTTTTGCCCATTACTTGCGTGCTGGAGAAAATGCGTCATGATCATCATCAGTGGCTAATTTGTGTTGACTTGAAAATGGTGAATTTTTTGTTGGGACAGCAGTCAGGCTATACCAAGTATCCATGCTTCCTGTACATGTGTGATAGCAGAGACACTGCTCATCACTACACTAGAAAAAACTGGCCAGTCCGCGAAGAATTGGTGCCATGTAGAGCTAGAGCAACGAACGTTATGAACGACCCCCTGGTAAACAGAGACAGGATACTCTTCCCTCCGCTGCACGTCAAACTCGGCTTGATGAAGCAATTCACCAAAGCTCTGGACAAGGATGGTGCCTGCTTTACATACTTTGTGCCATGCTTTTCCAGGATTGACCATAGAGAAATTGAAAGCGGGCATTTTTGATGGTCCTCAAATCCGACAGCTAATCAGAGATACCGAGTTTGAAAATTCAATGAACGATGTGGAGCTGCAGGCATGGAGAGCATTTGTTCTGGTAGTGAAGAACTTTCTTGGCAATAATAAGGCCAGAAACTATGCGGAGCTAGTCTCAAATATGTTGACTGCTTTCAGAATCCTTGGATGCAACATGAGTATCAAAATGCATTACATTTTCTCACACATGGATCGGTTTCCTGAGAATCTGGGATCTGTGAGCGATGAACAAAGGGAGAGATTCCATCAAGACATAAAGGTGATGGAGACAAGGTATCAGGGACGCTGGGATGCAGTTATGATGGCTGATTACTGCTGGAATCTAAAGAGAGACATCCCTGCAGCTGAGCATTCAAGGAACTGCAAAATACGGAAATTCATGCCCTGACTTTTTTACAATTGCGACTTTCTACCCAGATTGCATATGCAAGTAGGCCTACATGTATTTATCTTATCCTTTGTCAATAACTTTTATACAAATAGGTGAAATTAGATTTTGTGACACCAATTCAATACATTCTTTTATAATGTATCTTTTTTCTACTTAGCCATTTTGGGGTGAGAAGGGTTCTTAGAAATAACAGATGACTTCACAAAATGTGATATATTAAGTGAGAAAATCTAATTTCTCAAAATATATCAAAATATATAATTAGCATGAAAACTTGACCTGATTGAGTTAAATGGATGCCATATTCAGAGTAAGTGGAGGAAAATGGTCCTGAATCAGTTGATCAACTTCTGACTATTTTCAAAAAGTTTTTTTTGGATTCGAAAAAATAATCCAATTTGTCGTAACGCGGTAGCTACCTTACGTCCCGAAATGTACGAGCAAAAACAATACGATTCGAAGCTTGTACTACGAATGGACTTCTTCTACAGGCAGACCTACCGGCCAACAAAATTGGTTGAGCAACACCAATATCGAATAACATCAAATTCAAACTGCCACGTATCGACAACTAGCATTCATATAAATTACATCACAGATATCATCATACTAATGCAGTCATACAAGATATCCATTACTACAACAACATAGATTCTTATATACATGTACATGCAATCAACCATTCGCTCAGAAATCTGTGCTCCAACACTGCTAACTCACGCATAGATATAAAAGTTCAACTCAATGTCCAACAGCGCCCGCGATGAAGCCACTCTACAGCGAGACTTCATTAAAATATCACAAAGACATTGAGTTACCTTCAATTCGGTCACGCAATAATGTTAATTAATTTATGAATATATACGAGACATGAATATCATATTTGTTTGACAGAAAAGGCAGCATAGCAAAGAAACGAATATTCACACGAAGACACTAGGATCACGAATCACCATCATAAGACTCGAGGAGACATAACTTTGTCACTGGTCGAATCTTCGTAGAATTCTTCGAACGCACTTCTGCAGTCCGCACCAGTCCATCCTGTCCAGTGTGTATGTTGATCACCAGTCCGAGCGGCCATTCTCCACGGGGAAGATTTTCATCCATCAGTAGGACAACATCACCATTGCAAAAGTTCCTTCGCTTATTCTGCCAGCGACCTCGCGACTGTAGAAGAGGTAAATACTCTTTGATCCATCTTCTCCAAAAAATGTCCGCAAGAAATTGAGCTCGCTTCCATTGACGAATCAGCTTGTTTGAGCAGTCCTTAGATGTTATCTTATCTGAAGAAAAACTGATGTTAGAACGCAATAGAAGTTTTGATGGAGTTAATGCTTCAGGGCTGTGTTGGTCCGTCGAATTCTTGACGAGAGGACGATCATTCATAATTCGCTCAGCTTCAGTCAGGAATGTCGCAAAAGATTCATCGTCTACAATCTGATTTTTAATCAATGCTCTGACAACGAATCTGGTGGACCTAATCAGTCTTTCCCAAACCCCTCCTTCATGAGGAGCAGAAGGTGTCGTGAAATGCCATTCAATTTCGCGATCTACTAAAGTCGTACGAATCTTATTCTGGTCTAACAGTAGCAAAGATTTCTTCAATTCTTTATTGGCACCGACAAAATTTCTACCATTATCACTGAATATCTTTTTTGGTTTGCCACGTCTACTCATGAATTTTGATAGACAGCACAAGAACGAATCCGTTTTTAAGCTATATGCCATTTCCAAGTGGACGGCCCTACATGCTAAGCAAGTAAAAAGGCAGGCATAACGTTTGACCATAGTCCTCTTACATCTGACATAGAAGGGTCCAAAATAGTCTACCCCTACGTTTGTAAATGGAGGATTTCCAGCTTCTAACCTCTCTCTAGGTAAATCAGCCATGCGCTGAGGTACTGGATTACGCGACATGCGTCTACATACGAAACAATGATTTACGATGCGTTTGACTGTCGATAACCCTCGTAATATCCAGAACTGTTCTCGCAAAATAATCAAATCATGCTGGGGTCCTACGTGTCCATTTCGTTCATGACAGTGGCGAATAAGCAAGTCAACTACGTGATGCTTAGGGGGCAAAATAATTGGATGCTTTTGCTCAAGAGAAAGATCGGAGTTTTCAAGTCTACCTCCTACACATATGAGATCATCTATTAATATCGGGCAAAGGGATTTCAAGCGACTACATTTAGGTAATTTTAAGTCTCGATTGCAATATTTGATTTCGGGAAAACTTGATTGTTGAACAACCTTCAATATCTCACTTCTAGCCTTTTCAATTTCTTCTACAGAAAGAGGCGAAGTATTCACAATGCCACGGTTCAGAAATTTATTCATCCGAAATGACTTAAAACGGAGTACCCATGCAACATTCCTCTGGAGCTTTTCAATATTTGAAGCAGACTCAATCATTTTTTCTAAGGAAGACTCGCGTGCTTCGACTAAGAAAACCGTCTTAACTTCAGGGTCACTTTGAACGTTTGATGTAATCATATCAGGCTGTTTCGGACAACCAATCGAAAGATCAGCCAAAAACTCTGGTCCTGTCGACCATTTTTGGAGATTTGAAGTTTGATTAGGAAGAATTCCTCTCGATGCTAAATCAGCAGGATTGAGAGTAGACGGAATGTATTTCCATTGTGAAGGATTGGTAATGTCATGAATGATTGCTAGGCGATTAGCTACAAATGTCTTAAATCGAGTTTTGACGTTACTTATGTAGCGCAGAACTACTTCAGAATCGGTCCAAAAAACTGTTTGTACTTTGTCAGTTATTTTTAATTCACGCACGATAGTTTGGTGCATTTGCACAGCCACGACAGCTGCTGACAGCTCCAAACGTGGAATGCTCACACTCTTAAGAGGAGCCACTCGCGATTTTCCAGCAATTAATGAACATTTCACATTACCGTGTTCATCAAATATTCGAAGATATGACGCAACTCCATAGGCAGTCTCAGAAGCATCGGAAAAATGATGCAGTTCCATCGAATGATTTTGAGTGATGAATATTGGCTTCAAACAACGAGGTACATGAAACTTTTCGAGTGCCATCAAAGAATTCATCCAAGTTTCCATCTCAATTCGAATATTATCTGGAATAACATCATCCCACTTATAATTATCGCGACAAAGATTTTGCAAGATCAGTTTCGGTATCAGAGTGACAGGGGCAGCCAAGCTCAACGGATCATAGAATGAACTAGCGACCGATAAAATTCCACGACGAGTAACTGGCACAGAATTACTCCTGATGGTGTATGAAAATGAATCCTTTTTAACATTCCATCTCATTCCCAAGGCTCTTTGAACAGGCATTTCTCCTTCAAATTCTACATTGACGATAGACGGATCCCTTTCTTTTTCAGGGATTGAATTCAATATTTCAATGCTGTTGGAAACAAACTTCGTCAGATGAAATCCGCCTCTCTGCAGCATTTCACGGAGCTCGGAAATTAGTTTGATACCCATGTCGATATCACTGATGGACTTCAAGCAATCATCAACGTATAGATGATGCAAAATAGTTGAAATTGTGCTTTGTTCATACTAGTCAGCGAAATCTTTCGCAGTTCTCTGCAATGCGAATGAACATGCGCTGGGTGATGAAGTTGCTCCAAAAATATGTTTGGTCATGCAATAAACATCTGGAGTTTTCGTCAAATCGCCATTACTCCACCACAAAAATTTCAAGAAATTCTTATCCCTGTCTGATACACGAACCTGGTGAAACATCGATTCCACATCGGCCATAAAGGCATAACGATCCAATCTGAATCTCATTAAAACTCCAATGAGAGAGTTGACGAGATCATGACCTTGCAATAAAGTATCGTTCAATGACATGTTTCTATACTTAGACGCACAGTCAAATACAACGCGAACTTTGCCGGGTTTATTCGGATTTGTGACCGCTAGATGAGGCAAGAACCACATCTTTTCATTGCAATCAATTTGATCAATCGATCCTACCCTCTCCGCATGTCCTTTTAAGATATAATCGTCAATAATATTGCAGCAATCTTTATAGAGCGATTGATTCTTCTCCAATCGCCTTTCCAAGCACTTTAAGCGATACTTGACCATCGAGAGATTATTTTCTAATTTTGGCGGAAATTCTCTCCACGGCATCGAGACGTTGTATCTCTCCCCGTCATGATGAACAGACTTCTCAAACATCTTTTGAGCTTCACGATCTCCCACAGATAGTCCTTGCTGATTGTCAAAAATAGAGTCACAAAATTCTGTTTTCCACATCCGTTCAACCTGTTCACGCAAATTTAGCTTTTGAAAGAAAATTTCATTTGAATTAGCGGCGCACTTATTCACGGGTCCGAGCAATGACCAACCCAGTATTGATTTGACAGCGTATGGCTCATGTCTACCACCACGTCTTTGCTCGTCGACAAAAAACACCTCTGGAACATTGCCACCGATTAAAAGCTCTACCTTTGACGAGTCAATGGTTGGAAATGTTAAATCTTTCAAATGTGGAAATGTATCGATTGAGCTTTGGTCGGCCATTGAATCGATCGAAATAGGAAGTTCTCTAACAGATACAACTTCATCGATGCAAACCTTTTTATCTTCATTCATGGAAGAAACAAATAATGGAGTTTTCATTCCTTCATGATTTCGCGAATCGAAAACTGTCGTCATTTGAAATGAAGTATTTGATCCCCGAACATTTAGACGTTTCAACAGACTGTCAGTGCACAAAGAAGTGGTTGAACCACCATCTAGTAATGCGTAAGTCTCAACAATACAATTACGTCCGTATACGCGAATTGGTAGAATACGGAGAGCAACTTTGCTGTTATTGAAATTAACGCAATTAATGCTGTTTTCAGTATCAACTGCTGTCAAAACTTTATCATTTACTTTAGCTTTTTCTTGCTCTGCTTGTATTGGCTTGACGAAGTGTAATAGCTCATGATGTTTAGTATTGCATGCAGGACACTGGGGGCGTTTCTTGCATTCTCTGCTGGAATGACCTGATTTGAAGCAGTTAAAGCACAATCTTTTCTGTTTAACAAAGGAAATACGATCAGAATACGGTTTTAACCGAAACGTTTGACAATCCGAAAGATGATGACTCTCATTGCAAAAAGAACATGGTGAAGTTCTTTGTTCCATGCAAGTATCAGGACTTGTAGAATCATTCTTTAAAGCAAAAACCGACTTCGAAGATTTTGAGGCTTCACTCTTACGCATATGAAAATCAGTAGCATTCGTGGAGTTAATCAATTTACCAAACATTGAAGATGCAATGTTGGCTCGTTCTTGTACGAATTCCGAGAGGTCAGAAAAAGTAGGTTCAATTCCAGCTTTGTGCAACTTGTGCGACACCTCTGCCCATCTAGCTCTCAGTGAAACTGGTAATCTTAAAACAATGCTTTTCAATGTGTGATTACTGTTCAGTTCGCTCAAATAACCCAATGATTTCAATATTATTTCACATCTTATCAAATCGTCACTAAAAGACAGCAAGGCCTTATGATCAATAGCTTTGATAGCTGAACCTTTTATCAATTCTTCGACATGTGACCTAGCAATGTCATGTGGAGCTCCATACCTGTCATGCAACAATTCTAGCGCTTTCAAATAACCACTATCTCCCATGACTACACAATGCTCTATCAATTTCCTGGCTTGCCCAGAACAATACTGAATAAGACAATTCAATCTTACCACATTATCCGACACCTTACTCTCAATTGACATCTTGAAATTGGTAATGAATGCGACGAAATTCCTAATATCACTATCAAACTGGAAGATTTCAGTCTTTGGAAGAGATGCAGTCGCTGTTAAATCTGCGAGCTTCATCAAAGTCGTTGCGAGCGATGATTCAGTAGGTTGGTGTTCATGAACATAAGACATATTTGGAACTGCCTTCGACGACGCGACGTTACATGTACGATTCACTGATTCTTCGATCGTAGGTCGATTGTCATTATTGTTCGAATAGTCAATATCCAACACAACCTGAGCATGGAATTGTTCTTGACTCGATAGCAAAACCGATTCTTCTGCCTCAGCAGCAGCAATTTCTGTGTCTAAAGTCTGTTGCTCAATTTCATGACAAATTTGAAGCTTCCTCTTCTCCAATTCTGCGCGCTTGATAGCGTCCGTCTTCTTAACTTCTAACGCAGCTTTTCTGGAGCGAGTAAGAATAACAGCTGACGATATAGATTTCACTGAAGTGTCTGAGACCACGGATACATTATCGACTTCTGACATCTTGTGATTTTTTGAAAATTTTGTTGACTTTTGGATTCGAAAAAATAATCCAATATGTCGTAACGCGGTAGCTACCTTACGTCCCGAAATGTACGAGCAAAAACAATACGATTCGAAGCTTGTACTGCGAATGGACTTCTTCTACAGGCAGACCTACCGGTCAACAAAATTGGTTGAGCATCACCAATATCGAATAACATCAAATTCAAACTGCCACGTATCGACAACTAGCATTCATATAAATTACATCACAGATATCATCATACTAATGCAGTCATACAAGATATCCATTACTACAACAACATAGATTCTTATATACATGTACATGCAATCAACCATTCGCTCAGAAATCTGTGCTCCAACACTGCTAACTCACGCATAGATATAAAAGTTCAACTCAATGTCCAACATTTTTTTTGTAACCCAGTGTTATAATACAATTCATGAAATTCCCTTGATAATCAGCTTGATTTCCACTTAGTTAGGATGCTTATTAGCAAATATTCAATCCCTTCGATATCCAACTTGTTTCATACTACTTATTTAGGAGAGTCATCTCGGTAGTATATAAATTGGCAAATTTTGACATTTTTCAAAAGTGCTCAGATAATTTTTTGGACCACGAACGTGATCTCCTCAAAAAACTGAATCTTTTGATATAAAATTTTTCACTGTATACAGATACTTTTTTGAGTTGACACTCTACCTATATATCCCTACTCTATGGTTATAATGATTCACTGAATGTCATTAACAGCAATCGAATTCAATTGCTATCAGACAGGGTTTAGCCCTGATGTGTACTACTCAACACATTGTTGGCAACAAAGATTTCCACTGTCTTTGGTCCTCCGTGTTCTGAAACAGTGAAACTGCGGGGGTCATTCGAGCAGCCGCTTCATTTTCATAAATAATGGGTTGAGATAAAAAGACTCCAACGATATTAAAAGAATTTCTCAAAATTGATTGAAGTCTGTTAATGTGCGGCTCAATATTTCTTATCAATTCAGGAGTCATTTAAAATAGAAATTTTCTTTTTGTGGCAAACTTTGAACCTTGGTTTAGTATTGAACCATATTGGTTGTAGTTATTTCACACTTTGCGGTTTAAATCCATTTTACGACTTGCTATTCATGCCTTAACTTCACTTTAAATCTATCTTCCGGTTCTCTGTCAGACAGTCAGTCGAATATGTAAATTTTAAGAATTTCGCATCAAAAGGAAATCAATCGTTACGTAGTCAGTTTTATCATTTAATCTTAGAGCAGGCATTACCTGATTTACTTACATGACTGTTCATTTGATTAGCAGTAAGTTGTCTAAAGAAAAGCTCCTTGTCGGTTAGTTACTCTGAGCTCTTTCAAAAAACGTTCGGAATGCAAATTCAAAGCATTCCTGATTCGAAAGAGATAAAAGAATAGAGAAATCAGCCTGACTTCTCTCCCTAACTGCCTGCTTCAGCGGTTTTGGGGCTAAACTCACTTCCTCAAAAATGGAAAATGGTTCATTTTGATTATGACTTTCATGATTGGAGCAATTTTATCACTTTGACTCAAAAATAGTTGAATCCCAATTACACAACTTATCATCAGTGATGTAAACAATCAATGTCTCTGAAACTTGCGATATTAATTAATCATTAAATCATTTTAGTAGTGCAGTGATTTGTCAAATTCATGAACATAGAATCCATAGAAATCCGACACTCTGTGGAGGTCGGCTGCGTATCGGTCTGCTTTGTAACGATTCATGGTTGCCATAATTTCCCTTGAAATACGAAATAATTTTGATAAAATAGGTTACAAGAAATAACCTTAACTTACCAATTTGCACAACGCGAAAATGTCGACTTCTATGGTTTTAGCTCACCAATTGAATCTGAGAGTGAAACTGGAATTATTTATCTAGATGAATCGAAATATGTGTATAATTGCAAGATTCCGTTGACCAAGATCGGAAAGGAATTGGACCAGGGGCATTAACGTCATAAAAAGCCGGCCACCCAAATTATGCCGAAATTCAATCGATTCTCATGTCTTCCAATCGTCCAAGAATGGTCGCACAAAAGCGTGCCATACATCATTCAGGAGCTTGCATTCTCACTTTCTCACTGCATTTGCACTCTCTATGATAGAATTGTGTCTGTTTTTGTATTTGCTGAGCAGTACTCAAAATGTGAAAATTGATCAATTTACAAATTGCAATTTTTCAATAAGAAGACATGTGAGCATGATAATTAATCAGGCAAGAAGAGAACGCGCATTTTCTGAGCTCTCTTGTACTCTTGTTACATACCGACCATCAAAATCGATGAACTAGGAAAAAATTGGTTGTATGGTTAAGTTATCATAAAACCATGATTCTTTTAACTGAAAATGCTATATTCTCACTTTTTGTTCAAAAAAGTTCATGTTTGGTATCTTCAGAATCCTTGCGATGCAACGACTGCGAATATGAAAGTTTTATTTAAATAAGTTTGGTAGTTCTTTTACAAACTTCTTCAATATTTTTTTTCTCATAGCCGCTAAAGTACACAAATATGCAAAGTAAGCATTCAGAAGTCACTGTGAGAGAACAAAGACATGCCTTCGCTTGCTGTTTTGTTTTGAGCATTCGTTCACCATGCATATCACAATGCATGTTGCTTGTGTACCTTTTTGAGAAAAAATATTCAAGAAGTTGATTACTGCTCAGCAAATACAAAAAGACACAATTCTATCATAGCTCATTTTTAAGCTGAGAATGCAAGCTCCTGAATGATGTATGGCACGCTTTTGTGCGACCACTTTTTGGACGATTGGATTGCATATCAACGAAATTTAGGTAGTTCGTTTTTTTATGATCAGCTCTTAGTGCATGAGCCGAAGACGTGACGGTGTTCAAAACAGGACATCTTACTGAAAAGTGTCACGTCTCTGATAGCCGTAAGACAAATTATCACTGCTTGCTAGCTTGCAGCTACTGCAATCTACCCAAGCTGTCTTCTCAGAAATTTCATAACATTTATGTGTTTGACACTTGCGCTTTACTTTCCATTGAAGTTTGCGGTGAAAATTGTAAAACTGCATCAAGGTCGTTTAGTGACTATTTTAACGCTTGCAAGGACAGATATAGTCTGATCTTCATTATTTTTTTAATATATTGTTCTGAAAGTTTTTGTTGTAAAATCGCATCTTAACAGCATCTACTTGACATGTTTCTCTTCGATTTTTCCTCTTTTCAATAATCGAGACTGTGATATGTTTTCAGTTCTTTTTGAAACAAAGACTGACATCTGAAGTTCACTGTAGCCAAATTCTGCCATTTAGAATTGGACATTGAATTTTCTGATTAAGGTAAATTAATGCTGTTTCTGATCAAGTATCCCGTCTAACCAGGCTATTTCTCGTCTAACCCTAATTTTAAAGGCCTAAAACTTTCTTGCACCTTTCTGATTTAGAAATGCACAATGAAAAATCGCTTTTATAAGCTAAGAAATTATTTTTCAGTGCAAAAAATCACATATTTGATCAAAATTTCGATAATGAACATGTGGAAGATCATCTTTCAAAAGTGAGGGTTTTAATATAGGCCTTTCAATGAAATGAATTTCTGCAAATCTAAGTCGCAGACTGGAATTCTGTGATGAAGATGAGCAATCCTTCCTGAATTCCGACCGGAAAGAACCAGTTGTGGTGGTATTTTGCAACATAAAGCTGACATGTAGTGTTGCAATATTTCTTTCAATTTCATCCTTCAGGCCGGTTCATAGTTCGTCCGTTTTTAGAGTCTGAGACTTCTGCGTTTGAACGTACACTGAAAACGTACGCATCGAAAATAGATCCGTTTATTTGACGGAGACAGTTTCGTTTCTTTTGAGTCACTTGACTCGATCGATGAATTGACGGAGATTGAAACAGCAGAACGGAGACAAGTAGAACGTCAGTCAACTTTGAAAAGCGACGGACGCTTGCAATGGCTGCAGCTGAGACTGAAATGACGTTGTATTCAACAATATAGGAGGAAATCCTTATCGAGAAAGTGAGGTGCTTTGAACATTTGTGGAAAGTCACCTCAAACAAATACAAGGACGTGCCGTATGCTGATTTATCCTGGCATAGGATAACAGCTGAACTGCTTGAAATGGGTTTCAAGGATGCAACTCCCGAAAACGTTAAACAGAAATGGCGTTATTTGCGTGATGCTTTTTTTCGACGACTGAAAGAAAACACGACAAAGAGTGGTCAATCAGCCGGAGCCAAACGTTCTAAATGGAGGTTTACGACAGCTTAACATTTCTTACCAACGTTAAGAAAAGGAAAGATACATTGTCAAACATCACTAATCTGATGGAATGCACAACAGAAGGAGATAATTTTGAATGTGAAAGTGTCGGTGATTCGACCACCATAGACAACACCCAACATGAAAAACCGCCGATTGTCTCCAACGAGAACGATTACAAAAGGAAACGTAAAACTGGTGACAAAAGTGAAGCAGTCATTCTGGGTGCTTTGCAACAATGGACTGAAGGACAATCATCTCGGGATCAGTATGATCGTTTTGGTGAATACGTTGGCAGCTGTATTAAGAGCCTACCTCCAAAATTACGGATACATGCCAAACGCAAAATTGAAGGAGTTTTGAATGAGCTTGAAGAAGAAAGTTTATGTCACGATGAAAGAAAGGATATCCCAACTTATACAACTTTGCCTCTAATATCGTCTGTACTCTCTTCTCTTCATGAGGAAGAACAATGGCCTTGAAACTGTGTTTCGTAGTCAGACAGTTATGAGTTTAAATTTGACACGCAAATGTGAAAAATAAAGCGTTATTGTTTGAGCTGTGATACTTTTGAGCTATTGTTAATTATCTTCAAAAAAAGTGTTTATCATCGTATTTGTCATTGAGAATCAGTTTCAAATTTTATGATTTTTAATGAAATAAAGTATTATTATAATTAATAAAATAAATAAAAATTGATGAATGAATGAAATCGGCTCTCTTTTGGTTTCCCCCCACAGTAAAAACACTGTAAATTTTATTGAATCCAATCATAAATTTAATATGTTAGTATTCCAAAGAAAAAAATAATTTTTATATTTACAAAATTATTTTAAAATGAGCAGATGATTAACGTAAGTTTAGCGCATATTTATTTTAACGTCCAAACGGATCATTTGTTACATTATTCATTAATTGAACGGTGTGTTTTAAGCGTGTACCGAATGTTTTGATGTTTAAACGTTTTTCTTTACATCCCTCGTTACTTAATATAGCCGCATATTTTAAATCTAATTATAAATGATGCTGTTTTGTAAGATCACAAATTGAATTTTATGATATGCTCCTTCAACAATGGGTAAGTTCACCTGAATTTATTACGATCATAATAGTCCAAATGTCATATCAAATAGTATATGTATATATTGTTGTACAATAGTCGTTACAAAATAACAAATTCATGTTTGTTCATTCTACATCATTGATCTGACATGCCTCCCCAAACCATTTTTGTTTGCCAGGCAATAGATCCTCCATTACTTAAGAAGAAATCTTTGAAATAATTACGGACAAATGCCGCTGACTGTGAGTAATTGTTACTTCCAAAGTGTCTTATTGATTCAAATCCAGTCATTCCATGCGCATGAGTGCATGTGCATGTTCACTGACCCAAAACAAGGTTGCCGTCAGAGTCTTCCAAGTCTGCATAAGCTGGAATAACATACTTATCGTCGGCGGTTTTCGAGGGTCTTTGATCCAATTTTCGTAAGAAGTTGTGCAAAATAACTCACGCTAAAACGACTGTGTTATCCTTATCAGGTGGCAGAAGTAATGGTTTGTAAAACAATCGCCAATGACCGGCAAGAATACCAAATCCATTTTCAGCCAACCTTCTAGCTCGACTGAGACAATAATTGAAAATTCTTTCCCTGAACGTCAAACAGTCTCGAGGATATGGCTTCAACATGAAGGTCGTCAGACGGTAAGCATCATCCGCAACGAACAAGTAGGGTTGAGGCACTTCAGAATGACTCAAGTTTGGCAAAATTTGATTTGGAGGTAAATTTAGTGTTCCATTCTTCAAACGTTTTCCAAAGTTGGATGATGTGAATATTCCGCCGTCACTTTCTCGTCCATAAGATCCGACAGTAGCAACAGTGAACTTGTAATCCGCATCAACAGATGCCAATAAAACGATCGAGAACGTCTTTTTATAATTGAAATACTGACTACCAGATCCAGCTGGACATCTGATAACAATATGCTTACCATCAACTACCCCACAACAATTGGGAAAATTCCGTTTACTCCAGAACATATTAGAGATGTTTTTTCCAATCACTTTCAGACGGATGAGGTATACATTCTTCCCGAAGAGCAGTCACGATGGCTTTACAAGTTTCATGAAAAATGGTGCTCACCGTAGACTTTCCCATTTCCCATTCTGAAGCTGGAGGAGATAGTTTGTTGAGAATCACCAGTAGCTAATATTCTGAGAGTAATTGCTAATCGCAAAAATGGAGTAAGTGGATTCTTGTGATTATTTCCATGTTTGATATAGGGCCACAACTTTTCTAACAAGATATCAAACGTCTCCCTGGACATCCGAAAATATTGTCTATGCGATTCTTCATCAAAAAAATCTCATTTCTTGAACCAACATCCCTTCACAATTCTGTAATCTTCGCTCGAAAATCTTCTTCATATAGATGGATCTTTTTTTCTTCCTTGTCGTCATTATATAAGCGCATAGCAGTCGAACTGGAGCATCCATTTCCAAAATAAATCGAAGAATGTATCCGTCATCATTTTATACTCTGAACGTGTCTACGTCATCCGTCTTCTTAGAAACACTCACAAAACGGACTATGAAAACGTATCAACATTAAAATTTCCGTCAAATTTTTTTGTCTCCGCCAAACATTCAAGTCTGCGTTAAAACGTATGATGAAAACGGACGAACTATGAACCGGCCTTTCCTCTGATCAACGATGAGGATGATGCATCATCATTTTTCCAGATTCAAATATCAAATATCAAAAAGGCTTGCTGTAAAAATAGTTTGCTGCATATTGAATTTTTGGAACATAGTTCAATTATGCGTTCAATTAGGCTATGCAGAAAAACCTCTTTGACTCTGCAGCAATACAGGGAAAATACATGTGTTTTTCTTAAACTGATATTTGAAATGCTTGAAGAATGACCGGCATTGTGCGAATTCATGTTTCAAACACAAACTATTCAGTTTTCTAATATAATGCATTTTAGGGGTAACTGATTCATTCTCTTAACTTCACTTTTCCTTTGAGCTCAGTGTTACTTTGCTTGCTCCTTTTCCGGTCATGTAGGTTCACAAGCATAGTCTCTTAATTCACATGATGTTTGAATACAACTGATGGAGTTAGAAGATAAAATCTCATCCTTTCTAATAACGTGTTAGTTTCATTAATGTGTGGTGTCGAAGGCCAGACTTAACGAGGATTTGCTTCTATCTTCCACTGATTCTGCTGTTTGTGAACATTTCAAATTGAAGCACCCTGGTGCCACATCATCAGTTAAGTAGAAAATCGTCCATTCTGACATAACTAACTATCATGAGCGTGCACACGTGTAGTTCTCGAGTCTGTGTGCATTGACAAACAGCATTGAACCAACAAAATTAATGAATAATTACAAAGGTACGACGTCTTCAATTAAACATTCTTTGAAGTATGTGACTATGTTTTAGATTTCTATACATGTAACTACTTCTTGAATTAACACCTTAAATTATGCATTTCATGCATTTTTAACATGTAGGTTTACTGCATCTACATGTATGCAATTGATTGATTTATTGTCTTTAATTGTACACTACACAAGTCTACACAAGTACTATAAATTGTCCTAATTGTGCGCTAGACAAGAATTATCACTGTCTGGATTAGAGAAGATAACTCTAGCCATCAGCAGCCGCCTCAATCAATTTGTTTAAATGAGTAAACTGCCATGTATATTCCAAAGCAGAGAGCAAATCACCGGTAAACATCCCATCAATTTATCTGTCACTGTCCACCTACCATCCAGTTCTTTCTCCCTGCTTCTTCAATGTCTTCGAGTCTATGCGACTGACCGTTTTGTCAAGAGTATTCCCGTTTTGACCTCCCATGCTTTCCTTTAAATCACCTATCTACAATTCTGGCAATCGTCATACAATAATATTATTTCTGCATTTAAGCGCTTTCTAGCTTCACCCGAGCTAAGCTAGCTGGAAGAAATTCATTTTGCGCATTCCAATTCTGTTGATAATTACCTTCGTATTTTGACCTTATGACCTCTAATGACCTGCAGACCTATTGCACAAATATGCTTATCTAAACCTGTTTGATTTTCGAACCATATTTCAGCTTTAAATGCTAGTATTTAATTTAGATTGCAAACATAATCAGAAGAGCAAAAATTAAAAAAAGCACAAACTTGCAGAAAAGTGACACAAAAATAACGGTCAAAGAGATAAAACAGATTACTCAGAAAACATTTAAAAGAATATGCATGCAGATGTAAAAGCTTTGAGGGGAAAGACTTAAGTGATAAAATGTGAAGAGCAATGTAGTATCAGAGGCGAAGGCAAAGTGGTGTAACCTATCCTTTAGGGGACACGCTCAGGAGTTAATTTGTGAATACAAGGCTCTTACGGTGATTCTGAAGTTAACAATAATTATCAAAATATAATGAAAGTACATTTGACACAAGATTTGTAATAATTCATAATTCGACTTAATTCTGTGGATGACGAAGGTAAGATTGAATGGAAAGAATCAAGAGGATAAAATCAGCACATAAGAAAGACAGGCAAAGTTAATGAAGATATCTGGCAACCTCATTTAAATATCGGCTTTGAATAATGATTATCCCAAAGACTACTATGTATTGGAAATAGTAAATGTTTAATATTCATTGCCATAATAATCAAATAATGATATAATCATTGCTTAAAGCTGATTGACAGAGAAAAATGGAAAAAGTGAGGAAATAATTGATGAACTGTGACTCCTAGACGTTATGTAAATATGCAGACAATCTTTACTAAACAATGAATCATAAAATAAATCAGTGTCGATGAACAATATTGATCAATAGGCAACCGCACATTGTAAATTCAGTACACACATGAATTCGCAGAAATTGTGAAATATTGAAATTATTTTCATAAATTTTATTGTACTTTTAATGATATTCCTGTTAGCAATAAATGTGTTGGCTCATTGTAAATAATTCAAAAGTAAGGGATGCAAAGTTAGTTTATATATCTATTCTATAACAAATGAATTCCAATTATTTTCTGTCTTTTTCACGAAGCTATCTTCAGGGAGTTTATATATTAACAATCAAGCATTGATAATTAAATATTTAAGTTCCCTGATGAAAGTTTCGTGAAGAAGACAGAAATTAATTGGAATTTATTTGTTATAAAGCTAATATGTGTTAACTTGGCATTCCCTTAATTCTGTTAAAGGACACTTATTTCTTCAATTGAAAATTGCTAAAAAATTGATGTATATTTGCCATGTAATTCTAACTGCGCTGATTAGTTATGTATACTGAAAAATGTCTGGTGTGCTGAAATCTACATATTTCCGTGGTTATATTTCTATGTTCAGGGGAATTATACTCTGCACTGCGATCGCCTTAATTAAAGTTAGAAAACTAAAAAATTACTTCACAATTGATGAAAGTCTTTGTGAAGAAATGAGAATGTAAATGTTTAAACTCAACATTCAAAAAGTTTCTTCTTTTACATCAATATTTATTTTGCTTGATGTCAAGCGACAGTTGCGAAGATAAGCAGGAAGATCATCTTCACCCAAAATGACTTTATTTAAGTGTGTCATTAAGTCAATTTAGTGTGTTTGTGTAATTCATTACCAACATTTCTACTGACGGTGCGATATATTTGCCTTTTCAAATTTATAATCCAAATAAAGATTGAAGCTAATGCGTTAAACGATAGAAATATTGATAGGTTCTGGCATGGAGTAAGTATATAATAGGTAGAGTATATATAGGCTCAAAAAATATATGTAAGACTATACAGTGAAAATTATTTATATCAGAAGAATCAGTTTTTTGCGGAGATCACGTTCGTGCGGTCTAAAGAATATTCAGTCGATTTCAGTACAAAGCTGACGATCACTTGAGAAATAACAGACATTCACTGATGCAAAAACTATCACTCACTCGAAGCCTACTGCCAATAGAACTTGAACGACCTTTATGCAAAGAAAAGACTTGAACTACCTTTTTGCAGTATGCCATCTCACATTGAACACTTTGCAGCATGACATATCCTTTGATTACCTCACAGTATGGCATCTCACTTTGATCACCTCACATTCAGCAAGCAAACCATTGACTTCTTTATAGATCTTTACATCGGGTCTGCTGACCGAAATTTGAACATTGGTCACGAAGACTCGTCCGGTTGTACAATCTTTTCGTTTTTACTTTTGAGACCAATGAAAATCACTTTGAGTCAGATGTTTCTTCAATTTTCTTACCTGTGAGTAAAATGACAGCAAGCATTTTTCGATGGCAGATCTTAAATCTTTTCTCCTGTACTCATTCATTCACTCCCACTGCCCAATCCGATACGGACACTGACAGTAATCATGGTTCTCCATTTGTATCTATCCTTCGAGATCCGGATGGTGTCCTTGGCCTTCCTTTCGGTCTTCCTAAGTTTACCTTTCCTTTTCTGTTTAGCACAACGATTTCCATTTGCCTCTTCCACATCAAGTGCTCAAAGAAAGTAGACTGTCGCACAGCCTGTCCCTCCCTTTTAGTGTGAAAAACACTTCATCTCGCTGTGGACCATCACAGCATATCATGATTGACAAGAGTTGTGTCCATGGTATACGCAACGTACGCCGATAGTCACCTTTCGGTTTTTCCTAATCTGGAAAAATAGTCCAGCACTCGCAACCGCACATTGAAGTAAGCTGCACAATGCAAATAGCATTCGAGTACCTTGCTCTTAATCAGGCTGATCGATCTCCCGATCGTTTATTATATTATACAACTTTTGGAGGCCGATTTCGCAATCCCATTTTTTCTTTTGACTGTAGTTAGATCGAATTTCTTATAGATCGAACTTCGGATTAGACGCTCATCTTTTTCATCGAGGTCGATGAGCTCCAATAATTCGAAAAGCCTTCGCGTACCACCTTGGGAGCGAGTTGAGACAGAATACGAAAGACTCAAATTAGAACAAGCAAGTATCAAGGAAATGTTGCACTTGGTTGCTTTGCCTGCCGACTAGTTCACAATGAATATGAAAATTTGGAAGTGTAATTTTTGAAGAACAAACTTTATCTACAATCTGAATCTTCGAACTAAAACCGAAAAGCAGCAATAGACTTCGTATCCAAACTTATCAATATCCCTTCAAATAATTTTATCTTTGAACATCATTCCCTGGCTTCTTTCAGAGCCCTCTTGAAAAAGTTAAAAAAACAAAAAATTGTGAATTTTCTCAGATTTTAGAAAATGATGCTCTGTGTACATAAACTGTTTTGTCGCCATTATTGTGTAATTTCGTTTATTTGTCAGCCAACACTTCGGACCACGGCTTTAAATAAAAACTTGAAGAAGAAGCTTATTGTGTTTGACTTTGTCGAAAGGTTTTCAAAATCCATGAAGAAAATATACAAGATTTTATTCGATTCAACTGAAAGTTCGGTTATGTTTCTTAGGAAGAAGATTATGCTTCTTGTAGCATTGTCTTTTCTGACACCATCCATGAGAATTCGAATTGTTCCTGCTCTGATTTGAATTTAACTGATGTAGTATGGTGAACAAGAAAAATTAATTTGGCATGTAAACCAGTCTCATAAATCTCTGTGTTCCAGCGATTCCGATACTTGTAAAAAAGCAAAAAACTTGAAATTGAAAACTAAAAAACTAAAATTGAAACGCCACTTTGGATGTTTTCAGTGTGCCAGCTAAATATTGGTAGATGTAACTTCAAAAGTGTCAAAATGGCATCGTCATCATCAGAAAAATTGTTTGCCAGCTTTGAAGCTAACTTTGAAGTGCCAATAATTTTTTTCGAGTGGCCGTCGCCATCTCAGATGTTTATTCGTTTGCTGGTTACGCTCAGCAGATCAACAGATACAGGTGGTAAACAGCAGAAATTAATTTCGCATGACAACCATTTCAGTACAGATCTAGTTTGCATAATTCAAATAAACAAAATGCCTGGAGAAGTTGGATTCCATGGAAATTGTTCTTTACAAGCTTACAAATTGAGAATTTTATTAATATATCAATGGAAGTATTATAAAAAGCGAATATCCGTTTGGTTTGGGCCGATCTACGAATTTTTAGATCAATTGTAATCTAATAACATTCACAACATCTGAATTTGATTTTACTTGAATTTGAAGGCCTTCATGCGGGATGTTCCACTGAGTTTTTTTTGCTCAGTTTTGAAACTCGAAGTTGCGTGCTAACTTTCAATGTTAGATGTTTTTAAATCTCTGAAATTTCTCTTAATCTGTAGGCCTAGGGAGCGAATGTTCCAATATTCGTAATTCAGAAAGCCAACTCAAAAATTGAAAACTTCATTAACACTGAAAATATTTTTGTTTTCAATATTAAGTTGTCGTCAGCTCTACATACAATAATTATGCACAATATGAGAATTTTTGGCGTGAATTTTAGAATTTCGGATTAGGCCCATAAAAATAAAGCTGAATTGGGCCTATCGTATGCGTAGTGAAGGATTATGGGATGCGGTAAATAGCTTATAGCACTCTCATATATGGGGATGGGACTCTTTAGTCATAAGCTTTTCTTCAATTACTAAAATTAAGTCTATATTCAATATACATGTACATAAGTATAAAGAAGAATTGCACCACGTAGATCTCAAGAACTCACTTAATTGACATGCAATGTAGTAGAAAGTCAAACTCAAAGTGCGACTTTGGATAACTATGCCAGTATCATGATTAGTGTTTCAGTAAGCACGATTATAAAACTTAGAGGCAATCTCATCAATCTATTTGATTAGATGCTTAAAAAATGAGCTCTCTCAGACGTTTTTATGAAGTTCATCTCCGGCTAGTACCTAAAGCTGAGATCTTGTTTAATTGTAGCCCACCTCAGCAAAGGAATTTTAAATAATCTTATTTCATCCATCTTCGATCTTTGAGTAGTGAATCGTCATACGTGAATTAATCTAGAAAATTTCCATTTTCTAATTGAAATCTTCATTGCTATTCCTAGCAGCAATCCATCTTCGTTTGAGTACTTCATTAATCTTCGTCTGAATACACTCGAAAAAGGGATATTCATTTAATGCTGCTGTGGCTGACTGTCAAATAAGTAGGCCTATAGAGCTGATTTGAAATTGATGACGTGGAGACATGCTAAGGCAGCAAGGCGATTCCATCATAACACATATCAAGTGCACGTTATTACGAAATGGGACTAAAGATTTGGAAAATGCATTAATTCAAAGAGAGAATGAAATCTAAGTAGTTAAATGCTTTCATCTTAAAAAAGTAAAGATGCTCACTCCTTCGTTATATATTGACCAAAAGTCGAAGTTAATCAAAGCAAAAATGTGCAGATGTCGAACGTTTCGAGAATTCTCCTCTCAACGGCGTAAAGTCAATCGGCAAAGTCTTCTGCAAGTTGCCCAGAGTAACATTTTTATCATTAGAGGCAGAGAGCAGCAATCAGATTCAGAACTCGACAAGTTCGCGTTTACGATTTATCTGCGGTGAATTGTATTTGATGTAGCGAGCTTCTGTTATGCGTGTTTCTAATGGATCTCTGCACTTTTCTAATATCTCTAGAGAGAAAGGTCAATAGATTTGTACACTTCTTGATGCATGTTAGCCAAATGTTCGATCAACGCACTATACTTTTAGTGTTAATCGTAATAGCACGAGAATGTTCTTGATAGCGGACCTGAATTGGGCGATTGCAATGACCGATATAAAAGTTGTTGCAACTGATGCAAATAGGCTTGTAGACTAGAAAGCGATCAGTGCAGAGAATATTACCCGGCAATCTCTTACAAATGTTGCAATTAGGATGCTTCCTTTTGACTCTCAAGGTATTGTACAGGTTGGTATTGGGGCAGCTTATCCATCCTATCGGTAGATCATATTTCATAATTAATTTCCGCATATATGCCTATACATGCGATCATTTACAAATTTAATTTTGAGGAAGTATTGTTTCCTAATATCATTATTTTTTCTTTTTCTGCTTCGCAATTTTAAATCCATTTTTATTGAAATTTTTATCAAGAGCTATTTTAGCTTCTTCAAGATCTTCCGGAGTACTACACCGATTTTTTTTACATATATAATAGTGTTGTCGATATAATTTGTTTGAAATTAAAGTACATGAAAAACGAACAAGAATCACATTTTCCCATGTTCACAACAGGAATGAATTATCCATGCATAAATAATAACTTTTTATCATCATGCCAATCGTCAATGCGTTCGCTTCAGAAGCTTTCGCTTTGTAAGCGAATATGTACATTTAAGAGTATCGCGGAAGAAGTCTCGTTTCTGGTCTCGTCCTGGCTTAAAGCCTTGTCAAAGTGATAATAAATCACTATATGATGTCACTCAAATTTGCCGCCAGATGCTTGAAATTATGCTTTTTAAAAGAAGTACTTTTATCGGCAATTTGCCTGGAAATTAGGCAAACTTAAAAATAAATTATTGTTATTCTTGAAGACATTGGACAGTAAAGATGAGCGTCGGGTCGGGTTCCAAAAATTCGGATACCCGAGTCGAACAAAATTTCAACCCCAACCCGACCTGAACCCGATGTCGGGTCGGGTACAAATGTCTGACCCGAACCCGACAAAGAGTGCCAGAACCCGACCCGATTATATTCGAAAAATCAGAGACATTTCTATA
Organism: Prostheceraeus crozeri; assembly: GCA_907163375.1. Classification (NCBI taxonomy): domain Eukaryota; kingdom Metazoa; phylum Platyhelminthes; order Polycladida; family Euryleptidae; genus Prostheceraeus; species Prostheceraeus crozeri. The sequence continues at coordinate 81,825 of CAJQUW010012767.1, forward strand.
TATAAAGCTAATGCTTGATCCTAATGTGATGCCGGTCGATAGTCTAACTTCTTAGTAGTATTATTTTAGTATTTTATTAAAGTGCGTAGCAGTTAGTACATTATTTTCTCTAGGCTAATGAAGTATTCAAGCAAATATTAAATAAGTGGCACAATTACCCACGAAATTAATATAACCTACAATGCATGACAAAATTCGGAATCTTTACAAAAAATCGACTGTTTCGCGATATACTCGTATTATAGGTGTTGCAGCATACTCCTTCAAAACTCTGATTGAGACACTTTGACTCTCAATGTTAATGAAGATGTCAAGGTTCGAGCAGCTGAGCTGCATTACTACACCCTTGTGGGAACTTCCGAATCTTCCGAAAAACTGGCGGATGTCAGCTGCAGAATATCATGCTACAGTTCAGTCATATTTGCGGTATATTCGCTGGCGAAGTTCGCCGGCGACAATTCGAGCTCTATATGTCACCTTTACTTTTGACTTTCTCTCTCTTTTTCTTTAGTAATCCGCCTCTACAGCCGAGGATCTATTTTCTCCCTCACCTCCTCACTATCCCCCACGTTTGGCTAATCTATCTAAGTAATATGTGAAGATCATCATTCTTTGATAATGATAAGAATATAGAGAATCCGAATATATCAATTTTCATAACATCTCTTGACATTCAATAATTTACAACAATGACAAATATTTGAATAATATCATAGTATTTACTGCGACATTTAAGGAAGATAGATACTTTTTTTAGTTTAAGCCTTCTTGAATTAAAAAAAGATCCCTTTTTATCAGATCAGAATGAGTATACAATATATTTTCATGTGAAGGTAATATACGAACATTACTACTTACCACTAATTAGTTGCTACAATATCCACGATTTCGGCGGTTGGCGAAAAATCAGCTCGCATTAGTAAACAAATATCTACCAACTATTTATAGCAACTTTTTCGCCACCTGTCGTTTTTTAATTTTACACATGTTTTTGGACAAATGATGACCATTTTCACATGCGGAGATAGTTTTTATACGAAAATGAACCTTTTAAAAAATTATCCACAAAATCGCTACCTCGCCAGATAATCTGTTGATATTAGCAAGGTGAGTTAGCAAGATTCCGTTCCTATGTAAAGCTTATCTCAAATTACATTTCATTTCTTTCCGTCCATCCTGCCAGCCACGATCTACATGCCATTATGAGAAAGAGGATATGATTGTGATAATGATCTTTCGTAGTTTTAGAAGCAAAATATGTAGCGCAAAGTATTTTCTTAGATCAATAATTCACAATAAGAAAAATGTGATAATTAAGCCACAATTTCTAGAAAAACTTCATTAAACTACAGGCCCACATGAAGCAGTGCTAACTTCAAAGAAAATATTTTTAAAGTTCTAAACACTCTTCAAATTTGTATGTTTGAAAAAAAACTGAATGTTGAACTAAAACCGAGTTCGGGTTTTTTCGGGTTTTAGATAAAAGAGATAATCCTACCCGATCCGAGTTCTTAATTGCTCTGGTTCGGGTTTTGGGTCGGGTCGGGTCGGGTTCGGGTTCGGGTAGGATCGCTCATCTTTATTGGACAGGTTAAGAAAATTGGACAGTCTGTAGTGTATGTAGATCGAGTATTGTCTCGCTTCCAAAATATTGATCTCCAAAATTGTCTCAATTGGAAGTGCGAGGGAAATTGAGTACACATTGACAGACTATTACTTGATAAGCAGCATGCAAGCTTGATAAGTCCACATATGACTCCAGTTTCGAACGAACGCTCACTTCTCCCGTGCATAGCCAGCCTACTTGCTATTAGGCCTAGTGACACATTTTAAGTATCTCTCATGCCTCAAACATGGTGCGGATATATAGTTCCTGCTTATGCAGTCTAGCATTCCTGCATCTTGAGTATCCTCGCTCGTTAATCATATATTTCGACAATGGACATTTGCTGATTTCAGTCTTCCTTGTCCCAATTAGGAATACCCCAATCAATATACCAATTTTTCTACAATTACCACCGCCTTCTAGCAAGTGTCGCAACTATGTAAGTACGAAGCAATAAGCTCCGCAGCGTTTGGGCTGTCAGAGGAAACACGATAAGTAAAGGAATAGCAAATTTCCGACAAAGTCGCTCGTCATTATTTCAAGTTTGCCAAAGAAATTTCAATGATTTAAGACATTGCAGTTCCATTGGACGATGCATTTGAAGATTTCTTCATGAACATATTTTGATTGACCCATCTTCTTATCATCTTTTTATGTCTCTTTTTTCTGATGAAATTCCATGAATTCAATTATTCATGAAGAACATGCAGCAAGAACATCAAGAACATATAGGCGCACATTTCACATGCCTATCAAGTCAACTACAATACTACAACAAAAATTATGGTTTAATGTAGCACTACTACCCCATGCTGGGTGTCAGACTTTTAATCTGGAGCGATGTAATCTTTTAGTCCGGATGCCCTTCTTAGTGACACTTTCGCGGCTCGACTTCTAGACCAAGGGATCGCTGTACCACGCACTTAACCATTGTGTAAAAGCTACTACAAGCTTTGCCAAACAGAATTGTTAGAAAAATTTATCCACTTGAACTTACACTCAAAGTCCGCATCCACTAAGCACTCAGTCAAGCCCCGCACTAAAACCAATAACTTCCATTAAGCAGGTACTCCGCTTATTCTGCATCTTGTAGACGTGCCAGAAAGATTCGATGCTTTGTGTATGAGCTCCTGTGGTTGGATGCACAAAATGATTAACCCTTTGATGAGTATAATTCATGCCAATCATTGTTTGGAGCTGGCAAAAAGTGGAGGGTCTTAACTTTTCGCGCATTATGTTTTGCATTAGTGGCGGGGCTTAGCTGGAAAAGGTCCAAAAAGTTTGCCAATATGAAGGAGAACGACGTGCAACATTAGGAAGGCGTTGAAATTTCATATTCAAAAAATTAGATGCTACTTACCGTGGGATCGCTAGAGACCCCGTAATTTAGGAATTTTGCTATTTTCACGTTATGCACGCAAGATGTACAGGTTTGTTCGCTTCATAACCTAAATCCAGGGTATTTTAGGGTGCAACTGTTCTAAACTTGTGCAACTTGTGCTGTTCTAAATTCAAACGTGCAGTTGTTTCTCTTGATCTGTACAGTTAAAAAATTGCAGACATGAAATTTGCAAAAAGATTGACTTTTATAATTGCTTGTCAAATTTGAGGCTCAACAAATACCAGTTGCACTATACTCTCGGTGCACATTTGGAGAAATCAGTTCGCCCTATACATCGGTGTGCGATTGTTTTTGTTTGGAGCCCAATGTGATGCGGTGCATTGCTCTACTGCCACTGCCTCTATGAATTGGGAATTGCAAAACTAATGTACATGAAGTTCTGGCAGAGAACATGCGTGTACATGTTATTCAAGCAGAGAAACTGTTAGCCAGTCATGAAACATATCTTGTAGGATACAGAGTCATCGACAAAGGAGGTAATTTTCTTAAATGTAGAAATAATTTCTTAAATGCATGCATGACATGTAACGTGCAAGTTTTGCATGTTACATGCGAACCAGCTACCTCAAAGGCGTGCAAAAGCTTCTAGCAGCAAGTCATATCATAGATCATGGATCTGATTAGCTTTGTCTTCAGCTAATTCTTTAGTAGACTACTATAGAAATCAGAATAGAATGATGCTGTGAGGAGTAGGCCTCTACAACTTTAACAAAATATGAAAAAGAAAAGAAAATGCTGAATGTGCACATTTGTTTTCGAAAACGATGCCCAACCAAAATTTTAACCTGACTGTTTGTTTTGCGATTTCTAAAATATTCTGTTCTAATTGAAACACAAGCTTTGGGGTTTTTCTGTAAGTTTACCACAGCGATAAACATCGATGTTTCCAGAAATATCAACCATGCACAGAAACTGTACCTACAAGTCAGTACCGGGGCAAGATTTCGGAAGGCTCAAATACTTGCTTAAATCCGTGGAAAATATTGTAAAAAGTACCGGCAGTCTTTAGCAAAGGAAATCTGTTGATCTATAACGAAATCTATATTTGAAACATTTCACAAAATCCAGTTAAATACACAGTGAATAGGGAATACATTTCTAGAAAATTTTACGATAGCCTATATACGTCAGAATTGAAACCGGCTGGTGTATATATACCGCAATCATAAAATTATTCATAAATATTGGTTTGACACTTTGAAACTGATTATTTCATCGCATCAAACTAACTTTTCTAACGCTAAATAATTTAATTCTGTTCCGATCTGGTCAATGATTTACCGAGATGATGTTCCTGAAACTCTAAGTCTATCTCGAATATGAGGTCTATCAGATGTATTGTTTAAAATACTGGAGCTTATTTAAGTTGAAAGAGGATCGAGGAATCGTTTAGTTGCGTTCGCAAGTTCCATGGCGCATCAGCAACATATTGATCCAACCACGACAACACAACTTGAAGGTACCAAAAGTTTAAGCAAATCGCATTTACAGATTTATTTGGATGGTTTCACTGTGTGCGGTTTCGGTTTACATGTAGCTTTACTCTTTCAAGAGAATGCAAATTGTGTCCCACTGTCATAAGGAGAATATAAAATAAAAAACTCATGAAAGTTGTTATTAAACATGTGACAAACAGATGCTTTGTATTTATATAAAAATGCCCAACAAATGATTCTCTAAAGGAAATGAAAAAAATCTTATCTCTACATGTATGAATATTTTAGCTTTGACTGAAAAAATTAGCGAATCTCATGCTCAGAAGAATCTCATGCCCAGGGGAAACAGCGGTAAGCCAAATTCGAAATGTCACATTTTGCGCAGTTGTAAATTTTTCTTTACCAAAACTGTCTAAAACTCATGATTGAGTGAAAGCGATGGTTGATATTCTTGCTGCGTTTACTTTAACAGTGACTGCAGGACATGATATTCATTTAGTGTTGTACGACATGGATTGATGATCAACCATCCATTTCCACGGTTTAGTGATATAGACGAACATCACTTTTGAAGCAAAGCAAGATAAGCATATTAGGCATGCTGCCTAGATCGTGCATGTATAGCGATTTTAAAATCTGCTATGCATTTGTCCTTCATTTCTAGTCAATTAAGAGCATCAGTTCATGATGCGAATTCACACAATACTGTTGGATATTGCTGCACCTGTTCGATCAAATTGATGACAAGAGCGAGAATGCCAATATTTCAGGGCAGATATGATATAAGAGGGCAGCACTATATACTTTATCTAAAGTGTAGACTGACATAACGCGTCTCTAACTGATTCGACCCAAACTCTCCTTGAGTTCATTTCAAATGATGGCTGTAGAAACCAACAGACTGGAGGAAGAATTGAAGATGATCAGCCCGGACAAAATTCTTCTAGAAACGGTTCAACCGATTTGTCATGCACGAGAAAACTCTGTAGAAGTTCTTTCGCCTCCTCTTGTTTCATCAAGAATGACAATGACGTCACTCTTATGCGCACTTGTGAATCAGGAGATTGTGTCTTACTGTTTCTACTGTTTCTTCCCAGGAAGCTTGTATATACGATTCACATAGAGATCAGAGCAAATGAAACATGCAATGCATCTACATACATGAGACGATCTGCACAGAATATCTGAATACTTGATCCTGCAAGGTGTGACACCTTCCAAAATACCGCTGTCGTTAGTTGTTGGCCCGCACTTATAGGCTTATTTCCGTCACAATTGAGTGCCTGTATAGGCGTCTAAAAATACATTGATCTTAATTCTTGCAAGATTTAATCTGCGTACATGCAGTTGTTCGCGCTTGTAGCAAATCTCGATCAGCATGTATTATGTCTAGCCACGACCAAACTAGCATATCCTGCTTTATAAAACTTTTTGGGTGACTAGCGAAAGCGCAAGTCGATTGCTTAGTGTTATAGCGTATTATCTGCGCCAGTGTCATAAAACGTAAGTCTACTCTCCATTGTGAGGCATATTTTATTATTGAGAACTTGATGATTCTTCATTTTTCATAAGCGGTATAATTTGATGACCTTCTAAAAAAGTAAGTAAGCATATATCTAATCTTTTATCAACTCAGAAGTTCCTTATTATAATTTGCATGAAAACTATATCAGAAATGAGTTAAAGCTGTGATTCGAATTTCACAAAGATTCTCACACTCAAAATCTGCTGATTTTCTGTTCTTCCTCGACTTTTTTCGTTACCTTAGAGATAAGCTTTTATCTCACATTGATCTAATGATGGCTGTGGGAAGCCATTTTTGAAAATAGTCACAATTTTAGGCATTACTTCACAAGAAATGCATATGATTTGGTTTCATTTGTAGCCTCATCAAATTTCACAGAATTTAAAGTTAATATCAGGCAAAAGGATGGACGATTTGTGAGATGAAAAAATCTCTCTCTCTCTCTCCTTTAATCAGTTTCTTGGTGTGCGTGGATATCACAGGGATATTCCCATACACTTTTATTGAAATGTAATCATTGAATTAAACCATTCTTCTGATCAAATTGTGATGTAGCTATTGCGTAAGCCGATTCGATAAGACTGCAATCAAAGAGCTGATTGTTCTTAATTTTCTCCGATTAGATTTCGTTTCAAATAATGTGAATATCTGTTGGAACCGGCCGGATTTTTGGCCACCTAGGCCGGGCCAGCGTATTCAATACCGGTCGATCGCTGACGGGAGGTCCTCTCTGTAACTGACAGGTTGGGGCTTAGAGTGTCAAACATCATTCATTTTCTACATATCATACATGTAATGTTCACATGAATACTTGGCCCATCGGTAGGCCCACTCCGGATAAACAAGAGAGTTCACATACAATACATTTTTTGTACAATATAAAAGACTTAGCAACAATATGCGTAATGACGTATTTGCCAATATAATGAGTCGCACGTCTATACGCTATGATTATAATAACAGCATTTTCAAAGACACTCATGCACATGTGCAAGTAAGCTCATGACAGAGAATCAAAGGGGGTACAACAATTGCAATAAGATGATTGAATGATTGACTGCTAATGCAGCAAAATGCGTTGTCTCAGAAAGTATTCTGCCGTGCGTCATCACTTTATTCGAAATGATTCAATGAAGTGGGATTTAATTTTTCACTTTTGAGGGAATGCTGTTGATTTACGACTTCAATTGACAATTCTCTACATTGAAGCTTAAATTCAAGGCTTCTGAATTTAAATTAATGACCGCGAGTTGACGTGTAAGAGGCTCGAACAAAAAGAACTCGCTATATTAATCACAAAATTTTCTTTTCAGTGAGTTCTTCAAGCTGTTTTGCGGTTCCTGTACTATAGCTACAGCGCAATCGAAATTCATCGGGTGCCGTTAACTTATCAAACATGATTGGTAGATTTCTCCTGCCCTGCACTTTTCGGACGAATCGTTTCCGGAATTCTTTTTTTCATGCGACGACTATAATTATCATTGACATCATTGTTGATTAGACAACTTGTGCCTCCTGCATCTCTCACCATTCTATTACCTGCCGCATCCTTGCAACATTATGATTTCGTTCTTTCTAGCGCGCTTGACATCGATGTCATACCTAAATTTCGCTTTTCTTGCAGAGCAAGTAAAGTACATATTGTACAAATATTATCCCTTTTTCTGCTTTAGAATTTTTATCAATTTGAGACGCTCTCTTAGACAATTTATGTTTGTATTACTTTAATAGCCTTTATTTAATTTCCAGTACATTCAATGTGTCTAATTTCATAAAATCTTCTTTAAGCTATATAGTTTTGCACTTTGACTCTGACATCGCTTTTTATTCATCATTTAGTGCAAGATAAATATCCTGAGAAAGCAGATCTATTAATATTAAACAACAACACCTGCCTAGCTTTCTTATTGGGGGTGATAACTCTAAAACCGTGCAAATTGAGGGTAGAGGGCCAGATTTTTGCCTATATCTTAATTTTTATCCTGTGAACAATTCCTGATATGTATCTCTTTCTGAATTTCTGCATTTTCTTCTCCCTGAAATACATTACACCAGTGGGATTTCGCACAGACTTTAATGACTAAAAATAATTCTAGTGTTTAAATGCGGAAGCAAGAGTGGATGTATCGTCATAGTTACGCAGTACACAAGTATTTCAAAATTTACCAGCTGAAAATAGTAGTGGCAAAAATCTATGGCAATGGCTATGACATCGGCTGAACCGGTACAAGTTTGGTCTCCTGGCTATTACACCGGCTGATCCATTACAATATTCTTCTATCTATATTATCACGCATCGTGTTTCTCAGCTATATCAGATAACAGAATCACTCAATGTAACAAGAAAAAGGTCTTTGTATCAGAAAGTGACTAGGCTCGCCTCTTTGTCTTTCATCGCCTTACATAGTTTTGCTTCACTTTCTAATTTTTTGAGAAATTTAGTGGTTTCTGAAAAGAACTAAATAGATTTCTAGGCGACAAACGACTAATATAACAAAATCTCAATTTTCAAGTGCTTTATTTGCTGTTGATAATTTTATCTTTTTTTATTTGAGGCAATCAGCATTACCTGGGGCTCGTTTCATCAAATAAATTAGTGCTCTATCTCAGTATGGAAAATGTTTTGCGTTTCATAAATTAAATTTAAAGCAGCGATTTAAACAGTTGAAATTCGCAGCGCTTCACAAAACCGCATATTAAGCAGTGATTTATAAAAAGTCCCACACTGCTTAATATATGGCTTTGTGGAACGCTGTTAATTTCGACTGCCTAATCAGTATTATTGAGCAGTCTGCAGAGTCTTCACAAAGAAGTATCAGCAGTGCAGAGATAATAATATCTTTATTTGAGGTCAACAAAACACAAGGTTAATCGGTTGACGCACTCACAAATCACAGTTAGCACATTTGATTCGCAACATTGAAAAAAGCGACACTGCGAAACTTTTCAAGCAAATCTCAATTACAGTCTGCACATTCGCACTCATAGTCATAACATACGCGAGAAAAAGGAAAGTTCACTACTTGGAGGAGGGAGAACTTGAGCCAGAGATAACATGTTTCTGCGTGTGTCGCAATGGGAGTCCGGACAGGGAAGAGAAGTAGGTCGGTCGGCAGCAGATGACATTGAAAGCGGCGGACAAAGAGATCCGACGTAATACCCAAGCGATAAGTCAAATAGTCAAGCCAACGTAGCGCCATACTGTTTTCGGATACACATGCATGTCAATAATGCAATTCAAATAAAGCGTAGAGATCAGTGATCGCGTGGAGACTGTTGCGTGATACCAGTGATGAAATGTAGAAAGCAGGAGATATAAGTCCGCGAGAAAGAAAAAGAAAAATAGACGAAGTAAGCTCAAAGCAAGCGAAACATAATGAGTTAACGCCAAAACAGGACGAGAGGGAAAACCGACCGCTCTCGCTGCCTGCAGTCGGCAGGCAGAGATGTCAAGGTTTCAAAAAAAAAAAATGCGGGAGACCCAACATCAAATGATCCAACAACAAAAATAGTAAAATTAGATTAAATCATATTTAAAAGCCCTATCAACTTCCTATATTTCCTTCAATAAATGAAGAATATTTATTTTTGAAGACAATTAATTTGTCACATTTCCAATAAAAAAGATAGAATTCGTGAATCAAAAGAAGATCTATCTTTTCAATAAACGTATGATTGCATGCTTCTCATTTGTTGTGAGGGAATGGAGGAGGGCTAATCGAAGAATAGGCTAGCGGTGAGTAGCTAATCAGTCCGAACGCTTGCTGTTACATTTGAATGATGGAAAGAGCACACTAGAAGGATAAAAATTGTTAGCCTACTTTAAAATACGGCGTAAATAAATGACGATGCGGGAGATTTAAGCAATTATGCGGGTGAGCGGGAGATTGACTAAAAATGCGGGAGACTTGGCATGTATGGCAGTGGTCGAAATTTGAAAATATGGAAATTCACTGATAGAAATGTGAAAATTTTTATCACAAGATGTGAATGATCGTCGAGAAAGTTATGGAAACTTAAAATATCGGAGTTATAACTGCAAATATAACTTCAAAATAGAAAAATGGCTTTTGATTTTCAATTCTATTGTCAGTAGTAAACTATTTGTGAGAAGGGCACATTTGCAAGCTATCTTTTGAAAATTTCTTCATTTGAAAAGTGGCAATGTTGTGACGAAGAAACGTCCGGAAACAACAAAATTATAGTAGGTTGATTTGAGGGTTTCAGTTTCTTTCGCGTAATGAGGTATGGAAGAATTTCGTCATTCAAAGTCATGTCATGAAATCATTTCAATATTAGAAGACCTTGAGATATTGACTTTTACATACATCGACAACAGCTAGCAAAAGACATGTAGATTCTCAAATACTCTCTAAATTTGTAGTCGCACAATTGACTGCCGGAAACATTTTCCACTCATAATTTTTTTACCACCTAAACAAATGCAGCCATCCGAGAGTCTAAAGAAAACCGAATCTCATGCGCTTTAATTGAATTTCAAATTTTCAAAAACAAAGGTAGTCACAACTCACATTTTTCATTGCCGAAAATTCTGTAGAGCTACAGCAATGCTCCACGGTACCTCTATCACCTTCACATCAAGTTTCATCAAAATCCAAACAGTGCCCTGTCCTACAGAGAATTTATAAGCTAAAAATAACAGCCTGCGCAACTGATTTTCAAATTTTCAAAAACACAGCTAGCCACAACTACTGTTCCTCGATGCAGACAATTCCGTAGAGCTACACCAACGTTGTATGGCATCTCACTCACATTTGAGTCAATTTTCATCAAAAGCCATGCATTGCTTTGTCCTACAGGGCCTACACAAGATGACCTCTTCAATCGAATTTCAAATCTTCAAAAACAAAGGTAGTCACAACTCACATTTTTCATTGCCGAAAATTCTGTAGAGCTACAGCAATGCTCCACGGTACCTCTATCACCTTCACATCAAGTTTCATCAAAATCCAAACAGTGCCCTGTCCTACAGAGAATTTATAAGCTAAAAATAACAGCCTGCGCAACTGATTTTCAAATTTTCAAAAACACAGCTAGCCACAACTACTGTTCCTCGATGCAGACAATTCCGTAGAGCTACACCAACGTTGTATGGCATCTCACTCACATTTGAGTCAATTTTCATCAAAAGCCATGCATTGCTTTGTCCTACAGGGCCTACACAAGATGACCTCTTCAATCGAATTTCAAATCTTCAAAAACAAAGGTAGTCACAGCTCACATTTTTCATTGCCGAAAATTCTGTAGAGCTACAGCAATGCTCCACGGTACCTCTATCACCTTCACATCAAGTTTCATCAAAATCCAAACAGTGCCCTGTCCTACAGAGAATTTATAAGCTAAAAATAACAGCCTGCGCAACTGATTTTCAAATTTTCAAAAACACAGCTAGCCACAACTACTGTTCCTCGATGCAGACAATTCCGTAGAGCTACACCAACGTTGTATGGCATCTCACTCACATTTGAGTCAATTTTCATCAAAAGCCATGCATTGCTTTGTCCTACAGGGCCTACACAAGATGACCTCTTCAATCGAATTTCAAATCTTCAAAAACAAAGGTAGTCACAACTCACATTTTTCATTGCCGAAAATTCTGTAGAGCTACAGCAATGCTCCACGGTACCTCTATCACCTTCACATCAAGTTTCATCAAAATCCAAACAGTGCCCTGTCCTACAGAGAATTTATAAGCTAAAAATAACAGCCTGCGCAACTGATTTTCAAATTTTCAAAAACACAGCTAGCCACAACTACTGTTCCTCGATGCAGACAATTCCGTAGAGCTACACCAACGTTGTATGGCATCTCACTCACATTTGAGTCAATTTTCATCAAAAGCCATGCATTGCTTTGTCCTACAGGGCCTACACAAGATGACCTCTTCAATCGAATTTCAAATCTTCAAAAACAAAGGTAGTCACAACTCACATTTTTCATTGCCGAAAATTCTGTAGAGCTACAGCAATGCTCCACGGTACCTCTATCACCTTCACATCAAGTTTCATCAAAATCCAAACAGTGCCCTGTCCTACAGAGAATTTATAAGCTAAAAATAACAGCCTGCGCAACTGATTTTCAAATTTTCAAAAACACAGCTAGCCACAACTACTGTTCCTCGATGCAGACAATTCCGTAGAGCTACACCAACGTTGTATAGCATCTCACTCACATTTGAGTCAATTTTCATCAAAAGCCATGCATTGCTTTGTCCTACAGGGCCTACACAAGATGACCTCTTCAATCGAATTTCAAATCTTCAAAAACAAAGGTAGTCACAACTCACATTTTTCATTGCCGAAAATTCTGTAGAGCTACAGCAATGCTCCACGGTACCTCTATCACTTTCACATCAAGTTTCATCAAAATCCAAACAGTGCCCTGTCCTACAGAGAATTTATAAGCTAAAAATAACAGCCTGCGCAACTGATTTTCAAATTTTCAAAAACACAGCTAGCCACAACTACTGTTCCTCGATGCAGACAATTCCGTAGAGCTACACCAACGTTGTATGGCATCTCACTCACATTTGAGTCAATTTTCATCAAAAGCCATGCATTGCTTTGTCCTACAGGGCCTACACAAGATGACCTCTTCAATCGAATTTCAAATCTTCAAAAACAAAGGTAGTCGCAACTCACATTTTTCATTGCCGAAAATTCTGTAGAGCTACAGCAATGCTCCACGGTACCTCTATCACCTTCACATCAAGTTTCATCAAAATCCAAACAGTGCCCTGTCCTACAGAGAATTTATAAGCTAAAAATAACAGCCTGCGCAACTGATTTTCAAATTTTCAAAAACACAGCTAGCCACAACTACTGTTCCTCGATGCAGACAATTCCGTAGAGCTACACCAACGTTGTATAGCATCTCACTCACATTTGAGTCAATTTTCATCAAAAGCCATGCATTGCTTTGTCCTACAGGGCCTACACAAGATGACCTCTTCAATCGAATTTCAAATCTTCAAAAACAAAGGTAGTCACAGCTCACATTTTTCATTGCCGAAAATTCTGTAAAACTGCACCAACGTTCTGTGGCATGTCAATCATATTTACATCACGTTTCGTTGAAATGGCCTACTGATTGAAAGTCTGCCGTATTCAGACACACTGCCTGCCACAACTCCTTCGCATCTTTGCGGACTTTTTCTGCTGCATGATATGCATTCTGTAGTGAGGTCAGATGCGACCACCCGTTTTTGTTGAGTGGGACCCACTACGTAAGGGAGGAAGTATAATTTTTTTATACTTCCTCCTCTACGTAGTGGATCCCATTTAATTTCCCATTGTATTTCCGAAAATTCAAATTGTTGAAAATAATCAAAATAAGTTTTAGTCTTGTGATGTAATTCTACAAAAAAAGAGCACCAACATGGCACCGGAACCTAAAATGACATCAGGAAAAGAGCAAAAATGTTTGGAAGATGCCAAGAAGACTTCATTCAGAATAGTGCTCACTGAAAACTAGATTTTTTACATAGTTGTGCAATCTTTCATAGTACATTTTCCCAAAGCCACCCTCTAAAACCATACTCTCCAAAAATGAGTTTCATACCGTGTTATACACGAGCTTGCACAGTAGAGTTAGCAAAAAAGTATTTCAATCCGTTTGTTTAAATAATACACTATCAATTCAGTTTTCAGCATGCCTCATCGTTGACAAAAAAGATACAAAGCACCTTTAAAACGTCAAGAAAAACATGAGTGATTCTGGCTCAATTGCAAGCAAAGCCTGCCCACACTTTCACATGACGATTCTCGAAGCGGCACTACAAAAACGGCAACCAACCGGTGACTCTGACAAGAAAAACAATTCATGCAATCATGGAATGTTTTCTGTCAATGTTTGTGTCGTGCAATCATCGAACCAATTTTGAAACTTTTACATATTGTCTTCGCAACACAGCTTCATGACGTCAGCAAGACATTTGTTACCCTAGCTAAATTGCAACCAAAGTCTGTTCATACCCTCTCATAATAATACTCGATAGGGTGCTACAACGCAACAAGCAACGGACAGCAAGGACCTGTGAAACAACTCATGCAATCATTGGAATTTTCCATCATCTCTCGAATTTCACGTCGTTTTCTTCGCAACATGATTTCACATTGTCAAAAAAAACATTAGTGATTCCGCTTCAATTGCAACCAAAGTCTGTTCATACCCTCTCATAATAATACTCGATAGGGTGCTACAACGCAACAAGCAACGGACAGCAAGGACCTGTGAAACAACTCATGCAATAATCTTAATTTTCCATCATCTCTCGAATTTCACGTCATTTTCTTCGCAACATGATTTCACATCGTAAAGAAAAACATTAGTGATACCGCTTCAATTGCAGCCAAAGTCTGTTCATACCCTCTCATAATAATACTCGATAGGGTGCTACAACGCAACAAGCAACGGACAGCAATGACCTGAGAAACAACTCATGCAATAATCTTAATTTTCCATCATCTCTCGAAATTAACGTCATTTTCTTTGCAACACAACTTCACAACGTCGGCAAAACATAAATGATCCTGCTTCACTTGCAACCAAAGTAGGTCCACACCTTCTCATGATCATTCTTAGGAGCACGCCCGTTATCTACATTCATATACCGGGCCCGACCGATGACGAAAATTGGACGCTCGAAGACACCCGTAGTCTGAATTCATGCACTCACGCACTCTACTCCGGTTGTCTAAATTCTTGCCTTGGACACCTGATTTCAGACATCGGGCGTGTTCAGGCGCACAAATGTATACCTTCAGTGTGCTCCGGCGTATGAATTTAGACATCGGGTGCGCTCAGTCGTGTGAATTCTGACCTCGAGCGGGTGTACTTGTGCGTGCTCGGTCGCATGAATCTAGACCGCGGCGGGCTTGCTCGTGCTTGTGAATCTAGGCCTCGGGCATTGATTAGTGTGATCAAACACAGAAAAAGTTATGGGAAATGCAAGAAACATACATCAATCCATCATATCTACAAAATCCGAATCGATAGCTCTGCTCATGACGGTCATCCCACACAATTTCATCTGTATTCACTCAAATATTTAAACTGCGGATATCTCTACAAAGGAAGATTTCTATGAGAGTTGTCACTACATATCAATGCACATGTATATTCACACGAATCTGTGGATACTCACCTGATCCAAACCTCTTGATCATCTTTTTTATTGCTCATTTCAATTCGAAATCTAAGAATTCAAGTGCTACATGTCGACTATTAGTCAGGGAGTTGTGTGGGTAAGCTTAGTTGTGATTGAGGCAGGATCGTCAAAGTTTTGGCCACCGCTGTGACTGCCATTTTCAGATGCAGATCCACAATTGAAATGATGCTGTGAGCATAGATCTACACTGTACTGGACCACGTACTTTATCTCGGAGAAGTGGTTCTCAAGCTAGAGTTATCCTTTGCTCTTGTGTTTTGAAACGCTACGGAGAATGATACTGAGGTTTTGGGCAACTGCGGTATTGATTGAGGCAGTAGGCCTACTAACAAAGTTTTTGGCTGACAGCGTGAATATGATCGAAAACATTTTTTGTAAAAATGGTGAAAATGTGTGATGATTGCGTGAAATTTTCTCCGGCCAGATTTGCCGGTTAACGCTTGTGTTTTGATACTCTGGAGATAAAATTGTGAATGTATGGGCTAAGTTTGGTTTCAATTGAGGCAAATTCGCAAAGTATTCGCTGTAGATGTAAAGTTGTTCTTGAAAATTATAGTTTTGTAGAATTGGTGAAAACGTGTGATGATAGCATGCAGTGCATGTCAGGCCTGAGTTGTGCTGTTGTCTTTTGATGTGCTCTGCAGAATGATAGTGAGTTGGTTGCAGTTGAGACAATACTATCAACGTTTTGACTGACAGTGTAAAGAATTGTGCGAAAAATACAATTTTTGCAGAATTGGTAAAGGCGTGCGTTGATTGCGCGAGGTGCTTCCCATGCCTGGCTGATGCCAGTTTGGTTTGAATTGAGGCAGCATTGACAAGGCCTTTGGTGTCGATGTGCTGCCTTTTCAGATACAGATCCACAACTGAAACTGTAGCCGGAAATGCATCCATCCGACCAAGCACTTTTACTCGTAGAACCGCTTTTCCGCCCAGAGTTCCCATTTTCCTCTGCATTGTGAAACGCTCTACTAAATGACACTGAGAAGATGTGGGACAAGTTTGATCGTGATTGAGGTATTTCTGTCTGTCTGTGTACACAGACCAGCTATGTTGTTAAAGATATTCTCGTCATATTGGTGAAGGCTTGCTTAGAATGCGTGAAGTGAGCTAGGTTGGTGGTGATTGAAGCAGTATTGACAATTTTTTGCCTGACACAGGAGGTTCATGGTCATCTGTGGGGAAAAATTATTAAAAGTGAACTCCTTTTAGTAGGACGAACGTTTTCATAAAGTACGGTAGGCAAAATATGCATGCATGCGCATATACAAAGCCAACGTTTCTCGCAGTCTCTGTCAACTTCAAGTTGCAGTAGAAAAACTACTGCACCCTGAAGCTGACAGACTGTCGAAACTTAGACCTTATGTTTGACTTACCTTACTTTATTGAAACATTCATTCTACTAAGGGAAGTTGACGTCTTATATTTCTCCACACAAATGAGTATTGGCAAATTTGACTGTCGGTGTGCTGTAAAGTGATAATCTTTTTTGTAAAATTGGTGAAAACATGTAGTTATTGCGTAAAATGTTTCTCAGGACAGATTTGTCCGTTGGGTGTTGCTGTTTGAAGCGATCTAGAGAATGACACTAAGAAGGGATGCACCAACATTTTAAGCGAAATTATCTATAATTTGAATGCTTTGGGTATTGACTGATTTATTCAGTGAACTTTTTTATTAGGCAGTGGATATTACACGCGGTATTGAAGCCGGTACAAAAGTTTTCCATATCTATCAACACGCCTCATGTTTACTACCTACAAGCATGGCTGCAGATCATTCAATGTGACAAAAAAATTGCGTCAGAATGTGTCTTGACTCGCTGCTTGTCTTGCTTAGCCTTGCTTGGTTTATCTTCGTCTTCGATGTTTTCTGAGATACTTAGTAATTTCTTTAGCGAAGCAAACTTATTTCCCTACGGTGTTTCGGAAACTCCTAATGTAACAAAGTTTAATTTAGTGCTTTATTTAATGTAGATACTTTCCATATCCTGCTTATCTATTAGGTAGTCAGTCTTGCTGGCTAATTCGGTGTAACAGCCGCCAGATTAAAATAGTTCCAGCTCAGCCAGTGTAATAGCCATTACCTATTAATTTTGTCCTAAAAGTCAGCCGGAAAAATCGATCTCTCTCCAAACGTGACATATTTTGTACGCTCGCTCCACTTGCGAGTCGTACATGAATTATTTAACGCAAAAATACCCTCGTTTATGAGTTTTCTGGATTTTGTGTACTTTATTTGTTTTCATTTTGACCTTCGATGTATTTTAGCCGCCACTACATGCATTTCTCTTTGTAGAAATAGTTGAATGAACGACCTACTTTCAATTGTTATCGACACACTATTTAACGAAATGCTATATTTACTAAAAAATGCCGAAACGATCTCCACGATGTCATAAATAACCGCAAATTGTTCAAAATCGATTGTAACGATGCTGTTCGGTGTATGCTTGCATTACACCAGCTGATGTCGTTCTTAAAACACATTAAATTCACCAAACTATATTTATATCATCAATTTCGTTAAGTCTGAAGTACAATTTCACCATTCAACTTGTTTATTATATTAGAGCACGACGTATTCGACTTTGAAAACGCATTTGCAAATGTTTAGAGAAATGTTCCATGATTAGTCCATTTTCAGCAAATCAAATCACTCAAAATTAAATTTTTATTTTTTTTCGAAATATCTTGAACTTCCCAACTATCCCCACTTAAGCGAAATCATGTGTCATTATTCTTTTATGTCTGACATTATGGACTCACAATCCAATCATATTGCCAGATGCCTGTAGTAGAGAACGCGGTGGGCAATCCAGCACGCTCATTGCACGATAAAATTGGTTGATCTCTACCATGAACCAGACATATTCGAAAAATTCGACCCCAAACCTGGTGAGCCGACTAAGAGAAGTGGTTGTCCATGTCATACGTATACCCTATACTATCAGATGCCTCAACTTCAACATTCATTGCTCCCTCAAGCTGTTTGCCATGCGCAAACGTCTCGTTCGTGCCAAACATGTGACATTTTCTGAATTCTCCTCTAAACTCTATGCGTTTGTCTTCCTATGCACCCTTAGATGACGCGTTTGTCAATGCTAAGCATCTTCACAATAGTCACAGGTACCTCCATGTCAAATTTCATTGTTGTATCGTGACATTTGCCATGCGCAAACGTCTCGTTTGTACCAAAAATGTGACATTCTGTGAATTCTCCTCTAAACTCTATACGTTTGTCTTCCTATGCACCCTTAGATGACGCGTTTGTCAATGCTAAGCATCTTCACAATAGTCACAGGTACCTCCATGTCAAATTTCATTGTTGTATCGTGACATTTGCCATGCGCAAACGTCTCGTTTGTACCAAAAATGTGACATTCTGTGAATTCTCCTCTAAACTCTATACGTTTGTCTTCCTATTCACCCTTAGATGACGCGTTTGTCTATGGTAAGCAGCTTCACAATAGTCACAGGTACCTCCATGTCAAATTTCATTGTTGTATCGTGACATTTGCCATGCGCAAACGTCTCGTTTGTACCAAAAATGTGACATTTTCTGAATTCTCCTCTAAACTCTATTCGTTTGTCTTCCTATGCACCTTTAGATGACGCGTTTTTTCATGACTTCATTCGTGTCAACGATATCTGTTAGGCGATGGCTATGTCATTGACACGTTGACTATAATGCAATCGCTAAATCTTTTCCAAGTAAGTAATCGGAGTACCTATTAAAGCAGTTCACATTAAAGTCGTGTACATAATTGTGTCGCTGACAATGATTTACACATACAAGCATGAGCTCGCAATCAATCGACCGAGGTCGCAAAAAATCGTTGTGAATTTTGTGTTTCTTAAAAGGCTTGCATGCATTTTTGTAACAGACCCTCAACATAGCAATTGTCAAATTATCCAGCCTGTAAATGCATACAAAAATAAGTCACATATATAATTGTTTACCTTCACGGCATCAACTTCATAAGTTGAAAGATATTTTACAAGTGCACAACTTTGTAAGCAATAAAATATCTATGGAAGAATCGTTCACTTTAACACTGAAGGTTACTGATACGCCTACATCCGCACTAAGTGGAGGAAGATATCTGTCCAAAATCATGCCAACAAAAAAATTCTTCCAGCGCTGCCACTGAAAAAATGGTGCATCAGAGTTTTTGTTGGTATTTCGAATAAAAGCCAGTGGCTAAGCTAAGTGATGAGTTCGAAAACTTCACAGTAAATTCATAGCAGAAAGGTCACCCAAACCAATGGGGCTAATGTATAGACCAGTGCTTCCAAATGTCGGGTCGCTATCAAGCAAACCATCTGGGGCTTCCATCAATATGGAACCATCTGTGGCTTCTTCAAGCGGAATTGATTTTGCTTTCTGTTACGGACCCGATAAGACTGGAAACTCTTAGATTGTGTCAATAAATACCGCTCCAGGTTACTTACCAAGTAAATTTTACCAGCCTATGTCATATACCTATAAAGATAAGACCCAGCTATCACCAAACCTGGATGCATGTGTTCTACCTGCTGACCGAGACACATAGGGCCTAGTTATTTCTTGACAAAGTGCATTGCTAATCGACGACTGAAGAAAATATTTCAAGAATGCGAGATTGACTGGTAGCTATCAAAAGTGCGATGACATTTATATTACTAGGCCTATTGTTTCTGAACATAATCAGAACCATAGAAAAATAACCTTCATTAGGCCTGTACGATTAATCATGCATTTAGTCAGTCAATTATTTTTTTAAGCAACCACAGATGTTCAGGTCTTTGTTGAATGGCTTGTAGCCCGTGAGCTATTCATAAGATTTGAATGGTTCAACGATAGAAGGGCTAATTTTTTTGTACTTTTAATAATCATAAAATATTTGATTTTCTTTCATCAACTAATTCATAAAGTTTTATAACTTTTTTCATGCAATTTTTGCTTTTAGTCAATTTTTCAGACTTCAAGTGTCAAACACGCAAGGCTGAAGTAGCAATTGCATTTTTAAGACATGATATTTTCAAAAGCTATGTATTCTCAATGAATGGAATTAATATTTTTGAAATTTGTTATCGTCATGTATGAATGTTATTTCAATAAACACCAATTACAAGAAACTGACGGAATTAGCTATGCATGTGAAGGAGAAGCAATTTGAATCATTGGATGACGAATGCAAAGTCACCTTGAGTCAAATTAAGCCAGATAAAGAAACTTCTGCCATGGTTTAGTCCGATGGTATTGTCTTCAATATAGTGTCCCACCCCCCCCACCCTTTGGGGGGGTAGCATTATTGCTTCGCACCGTCATTGCTATCTTTGAATCAGGGGGAAAAAATACAAAAAAAAAAAAAAAAAAAAAAAACAAAAAAAAAACAACAAAATAAAAATATAAAAAAAAAAAATAAAAAAAGTCAAAAAAAAAAAAAAAATATCGAGACCTTGATTCTGCAGAATTATACCTGACGTTGTTGGATACATCAGACACAACTTGGTGACTGACGGTTGCCATGTGCCCATTGTGTCTACGTAAACTGATACAAAAAGGATGATAAGATGGAATACTTAAGCCCCTCACGGTCTTCGTCTAGCGTGGCAGTTTTTCCTGTTTCTTCTGTTGTTATTTTTGATAAATTGGTGTCATCGTGCTATTGTATTAACGTGTATTTGATACTATGGTTTTCTATCATGGCATGAATACGCGTCAGTTCAAAATGTCGAAATGCAATTTGTTGCTGCAAACTTAGCATGTTCGAAAATTGAGGTCTGAAAAATCGGCTAAATAGAACTTGTCAGAATTTCATGAATCAGATAATGATAATGAAGCGGTTTTTCATCTTTGGAAAATTCAGGAAATAAACTTTTCTATTGATGTGGAATCATTTAGATCCTGTAAGTAGTTCACTGGCTGCAGCTCATTGAGGAAAGGCATATGCTTATATAATTATATATTATTATTATATTTTAAATTCATATAAATTTAAGAACCACCGCTCACATAATTTAGTAACTTTTAAAAAATTAGTTCGGTAGAGTCAAATATCATTCATTATCTAACATAAATTTTGGTGGCAAAATTCATTTGGGTTGATCCAAATCACTTCTTGATTGTATATATCTTTGTTCATAAAGTGATCTGTACAATCAAGGAATCCTTGGTTGATCTGAAGTTATAGTGCTCTCAAAAAAATCTTCGTTTCACTCAAAATTCAGATACAGGGTACTATTACAGTTACTGATGATGGCATTGCATTCCATAATGCTATTCCAGGTCGGTGGGGGGGGGGGGGGGGGGGTTGGTGGGGGAGTGTGGGGGGGGGTGGGGTAGGGGCGGGTGTGGGGGAGGGGTCAGCAGTGGGGTTGAGAGGGGGGGGGTGGGGGTGGGGGTTGGGTGGGGGGGTGGGGGGGGGCGGTGGGTGTTTGGGGTTTGGTGGGTGGGGGGGGGGGTTGGTGCGGGGTGGGGGAGGGTGTGGGAAGGTGTGGGTGGGTGGGTGGGGGGGGGGTGGGGCGGGGGGGGGGGGGGGGAGGGGGGAGGTGGTGTGGTGAGGTGTAGTTGGTGGGGGAGGGGGTGGGTGTATTGGGGTGGGGGGGGGGGTGGGGGGGACGTGGGGGTAGGGGGGTGGTGGGGGGGGGGGGAGGGGGTGGTGGGGGTGGGGTGGGGGGGGGGGGGGTGGGTGTGGTGGTTGGGGGGGGTATGGGGGGGGGGTCTTGGATGGGGTGGTGAGGGGGGGGTGGTGGGGTGTGGGGGGGTGGGGGTGGGGTGGTGGGGGTCTGGGGGGGGGTAGGAGGGGACTTTTGGTGATGTGTTTTGGTTGATTTTTTTTTGGGTTCTGGGGTGGGGGAGGGGAGGTGGTGGGTTGTTGGTGGGGGGTGGGGGATGGGTTTGTGTGTGGAGTTGGTTTGTGGAGGTGGTGTTTTTCGTTGGGTTGGGTCTGGTGGGGTTTGTGGATGGTGGGGGGGTGGGGGGGGGGGGGTGTGGGGGGGGTAAGGGGGGGGGGGTTGGGGGTGATGGCGGGTGCGCTTTTTGGTTATGTTTGTTATGTTTGTTTTTATTGGGTTTGTTTTTTGTTCTTATTGTTTGGGTGCTTTTTTTGTTGTTCTTGTTTTTTATTTTTTTTTTTTTGTTTATTTTTTTATTTGTGTTTTTTGTTTATGTTTTGTTACATTTCCTTTTTTTTTTTGGGTTTTTTTTTTCTTTATTTTTAGTTTTGTTTATTGTTTTTTATTATGGTGTCATTTGTTTTTTTTGTTGTTTTTTTTATTTGTTTTGTTTTTTGGTTTTGTTGTGTTTTGTTGTTTTTCGTTAGGTTTTGGTTTATGTTTTTGTAGGGTGGTTTTTTTTTTTTTTTTGTTTGTTGGTTTTTTATGTAGTTCAATGTTTGTGTTACTTTGGTGTTGTTGTTTCTTTTTTACTTTTTGTTTTTTTTCTGTTTTTGGTTTGTATTTTTTTTATTTTTGTTTTCTCTCCCACCTGTTATTTTTATTATTTTTTCTTTTTTATTTAATCGTTAGTTACTTTTGTTGTTACCTTTAGTTTTTGGTTTTGTTTTTATTTTTATTATTTTGTATTTTCATTTTGTGTTTTGTTGTTTTTTATTTTTTACTTCGAGGTGGTACAAAAGGTTTTACAGTCGAATGGATATTTGATATACCTATGGAGCTTTCATTGAAAAAATACGAGGTCATCATTGGAACTGCACGAGGACTTTCCTTCTATGCTGACTATATCCCATATTTGTGAATTCTATTTTTGGAGGAAGCATGGTTCTTATGAAAGCATAGTAAAACTCATCATGGTTTTGAATTTTTAACATGCACTTTTGAATTATTGAAATTCGGAAATGTTAAATTTTTTTTTTCTGATAACTGATTGGAACAATGGCTCAGTGTTAGAATGCAATTTTTACTGATATCTTTTAAGGAAACTGTGCCATATCGGCCTTATTAGTTTGGTATTGGATGTCTCGTTATGAACCATATCAACTCACAAATCTAGAATGCATTGTCAGTGTGAAGTGATTGATTTCCTCAGAGAGTCTTCATATCGATATTAAGAGGGTCGATGGATAGTGTAATGTGAAATTAAATGTTAAGTAGAGCAACTTACATATTCATTTGTGATAATTGATTTTGTAGTGCATGTTGTTAGAAACTCGTGTTTGTATCTAATGTTTGTGAAGAGTTTAGAGGTGAGATAGAGAGTAGAAGATCCCTAAATATTGGCCTTTGACAACAAGGTGAAATATAATACAACGAACAATCAATCGAAATGCAACAAAATTTTCAAGCTTATCTGCTGATTGAATCGCATGATACGCGCGATTATTGTGAGATTAAGATTACGTAGTATGTGTGTGTGTGTCATCCTGGCTCTAGAATTATGATGATATTCGGCAAGCGCAATACAATTCACAAATAAACACATGTTACAAGTACTCTCTCGAAGGATGCATGGGTACAGTTATTTACGGCTTGGATAATGTTCGGACCTTAGAAGAGAGACAAATTCCTCTGTAATAATGTGATTCATCGGCGACTGACTATTGGTCTATAATGAAATTAGAAACGTGTGTCTACCGATCAGCAGTCCGCGTCTCTCGTTTTCGGGCAGTCGCTACTGAGTCACTTCTCTTTGTAATTATTGGAGGCCCGTTTTCTTGACTTGGAGGATTTTATGTTTGTAGATATTTCTGTGAATATTGGTGAGTTGACCGCAAGTCGAAAACTTGAATGAGGTTTAACTTGAGAATAGTGTGTAACAGTTAAATTCACAGAATCGTTGATTTTACGTGAAGGATGTGTAGCCCAGTCCTGTATTAAGGATTTTATTGGAGAACTAAACATGTGATTTACACCAGGGAAGTCCCAACTTATCCTAAGTATATATGTGCTGATCTTCCTAAATTAGTGATGTGTACATGGATTGTATGGACATCGATGAGAGAGCTAGTTTCTCTCAGAATTACTCATGAGATTAAATAGCTAGAGGATTTTAGAGATATATCAATAGGTCGCTCTAACGTGCTATTTCTAAATACTTTGCTCAAGAAAAGTTGTAATAGGCAAATTTTCGCCTCTCCCCGTTGACAAAATGTATGTGCTGATATCTGGGAAAGCCCGGGAGCGCGTAAAATACGGGATAAATGAAAATCGAATGTGCTGCGACTCCCGGTAAAATCAGAAATAGTAAATGCGTCCGCACATGACGTGCTTTGTTGAGATGGATAAAGATGTGAATGGAGATAAATAATCTTTGCAATCACCGTGATTGGTGGCGGTGGACGAGGGTTATGGTAGAGAAACTCAACTATGCTGCCACTTTGTGAACTACGATATATCAAAGAAGAGAGATTATAGAAGCAAAGACATAAACAATGCACACTCTCTCTCTCTCAGCATCCTGGGTGGTAGCCTGCTCGCGGCACAGCAATATTAGAGAAGAGATGTGTAGGGTACTCAGAGCTAATAAGAAGGTTGTTGCTCGACGTACTAGATAGCAGACGACATGTCTCAATAGTTGTAGTGTGTGGTATTTCTTCACACTCAAGCTCTTCATGCAAGTACGTTATTGCCAAGTTCGTTTTGTCTCAAAGTGTGGTGAGCTCGAATTCTACATTAATCTAATAACACATGCACTAGGCACTTTGTGACTGTGTGATACATAATACTGCGACCCGTCAACATGAGTACTCATGTTTTCTCTGGATCAGTCTTTTTGGGGATTATGTAGAAATAGTCTATCCTATCAAAGACCTTTAATTTATCAACATCTTTTAACATTCATTAAGATTATCACATTCTAGATTGTAGAAGGAAGGATGCGCTACTTCCATGACTTCTTTCGGCAACATCTAAAAACTTTACTATTGTACTCACAATACTATGTAATCATCGTCTACCAGCAATATAGTCGATATAAAGCAATTATGTGTCTTGTTATATCTAGTGTGTGTGTCCTTCAAGAAATGCTGCGTGTTTACAGCGTATACAGACTACTACACTACGCGTTCCTTATGTTAATAAAATTATGGTTTTAGATTCTAGTGCACATAGAATAAATTTGTCCCAAGTGGGCTATATTTATAATTTTATTGTACTGAAAGCTCACTGTGACGCTCTGTATATTAAACTTCATAGCTCTTTCTTTCTACTCTACAAGACATTAATTGTTAATTTTTGAAACTTACTGTTCTTACGCAGTCATATCCCACCCACCACCCCCTCACGCGATTTTGTATTGTCTTTGATCTTATACAACGCCACAAACTCGCGTATGTCCCACGTACTCATCAAGATAAGTATCATTTTCATGTACTAAAACCTTATACATCGTCTATATATAGATAGATGTACACTATTGACTATTTTCAGAGAGCCAGTTCTCACTCCTATCTAGAATAAGAATAGTTTGTGTACCTATTAAATACCCCTTGCTCTTATCTCAACACACACCTCTCCTACTCCCATTGTCCTCTCATACCGCTCTACTAGTTCTTCAGACTCAGCCTCTAAATCGTTTGTCAAGAACTTCTGATGTATCTGAGTGTACATGCTTTTGTTACTCTCTACCGCATGTGTTTATCGGGAACGAGTGAAGGATAGACCAATCTGTCTTACTACCACGATCGCACTCACTCGCTTTGTATACTTCCATCTGCGTGCACAACACTCACTTTCCTTTTTTATTTACTTCTTACATTTGAGATAGTACGCTCTTGTGTCATCGACGAAACTGAATAATGCCTCTGCAATTGTGATATCTAATCAGCATGTCAACACGCTCAACTAGAGAAACATGCGAATCAAGTGACGAAGATCTTGTGTACTCAACTGTGTTCTCGAACTCTCGCGATATGTAATACCACCTGTTGTATCCTCTATATTCTTTGCGTACTCACCTACTAGCCGCATGAGTAAAAAATGCATTGGAAGTAAATCCTCATACTACTAATATTCCATATAGCAAAAATCGTCTAAACCCATAATTATTGTTTTGTGATGAGACCAATTGACTGTGTGTGTGTAGTTGAACCAGACTCCGCCTCGCAGACTCTGCTCGTGTACAACTTCAGACGACTAACTAAAGAGTCACACATAAAATAGAGTGTGTGATTTTTCCTATCACTGTAAACGCTCTTGCCTACTTATGTGCGACTCACATCGCTATGTGTCTCGATTCGCACTCTCTTAGTGAATGACTGCAAAACTCCCTCGTCATATAGATCCTTGAGTCACCTAAGTGATATACTCTCTATAATATATCCATATGTGTGTCGCTTTTGTGTTCGCCGATGAGAATCTTAGTGCAAGTTGTTGTAAATTCTCTCTTGCTTAGTTCCAAGAGAACTCACGCTTCGCATGCATGTCTAAATAAGTCCTCACTCTCAGAATCCTCTCACAACACTCGTACAATGTAGTCTGATCAACTCGGTGCTCTACTCCCACCCCACGTCATCAACAAACCCCCACCTGGCTACCAGAGTGACTATTCGCTGTACCAGTTGCACGCGCTCTCATCACTCACTACTCCACAGCACGTTATATCCCTAATGAGATAGCACTACTCTCATTGAATGTACATACAGCAAGTTAGTAAGCTGTTCCGCACTGTAGAGATGTAGTACAGAACGAGTCCTCAACCAATATTGTGGGACATAAAACGAGACGTCAATTCTCCTCTCACTAATCACTTCGAGCACTAGTTCGCAACTCTAGTCCCGATATACCATACTCTATAGCCTGATCCTCCTCGACTAAAGGACCCAAATATTGTAAGAGCTCTCTCGCTCGCTCCTCTCACTAGTGAAGATCGCCTTAAAGTAGAGTAACAATTGATGAAACTCAACAGAGTGTGTAAAAGAAGACAGAATCAGATCTCATGGTCCTGAACCTACGGTGATCGCTCCCACAAAAAACGCATCAACATATAGAGTAGATAACTTTAGAGAGTTTATATGATGAATTTCAGAATCTCCTCTCGTCGCTCAGACATGGTTTTGCGGTACAGAATTGTGACGGTATACATCATGATGTTTCTGCGCAAAGACATGTGCATGCTATTACAACTGTGGAAGAATGTTCTGCTACATGGAGGTATCTGTGATCTATTGTGCTAGATGTCTTAGCATGCGACATAACGCGTCTATATGCCAACTCTCTGCGGCTCGCCTTCGCGAGAAGTGACGTGTAAAGCATAGGGTTGTAGAGGAGAGAAGTTTACAGACGAGGTAGTTTGTCTAATACTAGTCTTGGTGCAATAAACGAGAATCGTGTATTGGCGTGGCATCTTCGCTGTAGATCGGATGAGTCTATAAGATTGGAGAGAGTGAAAAATGGCCTCCTCTCGAACAGATTACATGCGAGACCTAGAACTATAATGGTGCGCCTAGAGACTACGCGTGACTCTGTGTAGTTGTACCGTATGAGGTGTGAAAAACAATCGATGTAATTCTATTTCCACGTTGCTGCGAAATTACAAACTTGAGACTATAAATACAACAAGAGCGGTTGCTGGAAATTAGATTATTGACACAGCCAAACAAAGTCCAATAATATCGTAGGAAAGATGTTAAACGTGTTCTTGTTCCTCAATGCTATGGCTCAGGCATCCGATGGTTACTACAGTTGATCATCATTCATAGTAATTAATTGCTGTTGCAATTTGACTGAGAGAAATGTAGAGTTTGCACGATATACTTGAGCTTGCCTAATGTAACTGAATATCATCTTAATATTAAATTGCTGTTTATCTCCGATGAGCGTGACTGTGCTTGCACTGATGCAATTTCTGGTAAAGCCGGTACATCAAGAAAATTCACATCTAAAAAATTGAAATTCTGCAATCAATTTTTTCCTTACTATTTAGCTGCTCGCTGATTCTGCTCAGATGTCTGCAATTGACTATAATGAAACTGTTGCAAAATGAATTGGTGATGTTGGTGCATGTTCAGCAATTTCCATTCCCTGCCTGTTGTCGAGCCCTTGTCCGGATTTAGCTGTGCTACTGTTAAAAACTTACAAAAGGCGGGAGCATGGCATAGTTGCTGCAGGCGATTCATTGAAGCCAATCAAGAGGATGGATGGTTGATTTTTTCATTTTGGTGCCATCATTTGAGTTTATTGCCTCTTTGAACTCAAATGTTGCAAAAATTAGTGCCTATCATGGTAGTATTTTTGTTTGAATAATATAGCAATATTACTTGTATTACGAGGTAGTTGTTTAATTCATCAGATGATTTGAAGTTTTGTAAGCTATAACTGCAATTCAGTAAATAAACTATACTACTGATTAAAAAACGGACCAATCATGGAACATTTTTCTAAACATTTGCAAATGCGTTTTCAAAGTCGAATACGTTAGAGCACGTGTCATTTCAGATAAATATTTTGCAGCTGACTAAAATTAAACTTCGCTGATTATTGTTACCATAGTGACGCTTACAAATGTAGCAGCAGTGAATTGCGGCGAACTAAAACAATTAATATCTTAGATAGGGATTCTCCATGTAAAACAAGAATTTTTGGCTGATGATTATGCGTTAAATATAAAAGTGTACAAAGAGATACATATCAAGATAAAATACTCATACCTTAATCTGTATTTGAGCAAAAATCTGGACCTCTACCCTCTATTTGCACGGTTCAGCCCTTATTGTCGACTTAGCACCCCGACTATCTAGTTAATTTCTGCTCGAATCCTGGTCGGACGAATTGCGGTCGGGACTGCGGTGCGCAGCATCATCATATAGCCTACAAACCCAAAACAAGTGCTTGCTGGAACACACCGATAAATTTTTTGTTGGTGTTCTGAAAGTAGTCGACACTGAAACTGAATAATCAACTAGAGCTGCACGCGGTGCACCGAAAAGTTCGAAGTTTGATCAAATTGATATTTTAGTGAAAAACTACTTAAAATTAATTAACTCTGCCTGCAAGTCTAAGTCACAGCAGATACAGAATAATGATCTTAAGGCATACAATATGATTAATCCAACTAGGAGAACATTATTCAATTCATTTTACACTTCAATTTTTAACTAATGACATGTAGAAACTCAAGGCTATATCATCAAATTCTTGATGATGAGAAAAAAAGTAAAAAAGTGACGAAAATAGATTATCCATGTTCATGATGAATCTGTTTAGGGTCAAATAATCTCATTTCTCGCGAAGTAAAGATCTCGGAATTATAGGAATCTCATAACCCAGAATCTCAAGATATAGGCTATCCAGCGGTCTGTCCGAAAGATTTTTTCGTACGATCTGGTACCATCCTGTGAGAAAAACGTTGTCGAGCCAGTAACGTCGCGTCGACATTGGGCCGATACAGTTATGATTCCTGATTCTTCGCTGTCGGGCCAATGACGATGCATCGACATAGCGCCATCAAACTGTCGCCCTAAATGCCATTAAAATGTCAACGACAAATCCTGCATGAAAACCTGCCCCTGCCGCATTGAGACAACTCAATAATAACCAATGTATAATAATTGTATATTATTATGTATATAATAGTTATTAAATACATAATATGTGAATAGTAATATCAGGTATATAATAATTATACCTCATGCATTCAAGTAGCGTTCTTTTAAATTCCCCCAGAGGACGGGAGATTGATGGTCTCGCACTATCAATGCACTCAGACGAGCACTAATTTTCATGATATTTTACAACTAATAAGAAATAAAGGAAATGCCGATCGAACCTCAAGCAAGCGTAATTTTGAGTCCAGTGGATGCATCAAAGCATCCATCAGGATTCAAAGCTACCGAATTTAGGGTACTGAACAGTACTCAGAAATGAAAGAATCAATGAAACTCACATTATACATGTAAATTGTAAAGTGAATTGCTTTCATCACAACAAATACTGTACTTAAGGGTCTGTTCACTGGTCAATTGCGTCATACTACAATTAGATCTACGCAATTTTAACAATCAGACAACAACAATTTATGATATTCACTTCTCATACATGTAACATGTAATTCGTGTATTCTACTGTAATTTTAGTAAGAGATTTTTAGAAATGACTTTCCGTTATATCGTAATGCTCTATTCAATGTAGGTAATTTTTCATTTATTTTTATGGCTTCAATGATTCTAATTTCTAAGTTATTTCTACCTTGATGTTCAACTTTAAAGCAGTCATGTATTTCATTGCTACATGCACTACATCTACATAAGTGAGTGCTTGTTGCCGAGCTACCTTTTATGTGTTCACTTATTCGTTGGTGAGATCGTCTTTTGCCTATTGGGCATCAGGATCAACCTGACATGTGAATCGGTACAAAAGACATGATTTCAACAGTTTTGGTGTTTTATCTTTTAGATTAAAGTCAGTGGCGTCTTCTCCGTACCTGCGAGGCCTTCGGCGCATCCTCAAAAATAATTTTCCAACAATTATAAAAATGAAAAGTGTTATCATTCATTTAAATTCGATAGCTTCTCGTGATAGCTGTGCACAGCTTTCCGTCTCAAAATTGGACTCTCAACCTCAAGAGTGACAGTTTTGCAGCACGTGCTCGAATCACAGCTATTTTCTTCGAACAATTAGACACACAAGCTGGTCGTGTGTTCAGACGGAGCATTGATGTTCAGACAGCGAAAGAGAGTTGTGTGCGTGTGAGGCAGTAAGCGCACGCGCCCGCGTCAATATTGGCTTTCCCGATAGACATAATGCTTTGCCTTCTCCAATTTTTGCAATGAAATTCTACGCGATTCTTGATCGAGGCGCGGTATCTATATATAGTAAGGGAAGCGCAACCCAATTGTTCCTGTATTCGCTTTATGTCATAGAGGCCACTACGTCAACAGTAGCAGATGGCTGACGTTCAGACAAGACTGCGATCAGATGATGAGCGTTCTCCAATGAATGCAGAGTGATGCATCTGACTGGAACACCCAGATTCGGTAGAATTTCATAATTTGTTTTTACGTGATTGATGTGACACTATGTTTAGTACTGCAGATGATATCATGACCACGCCTTTCGTCCGAAGGGAAGATACTGAAAAGATGACAGTTTTCAAGCAAGGTAGGCCAACACTTGATATAAAAATTGAGTACTCACAGAGAAGGAAATAAGAAATACACAAGACATTTTAATGCATCAAAATTTCAAACATGTGAGTGGCTGACCAGCCGTGAGAAATGCAAGAAACTGTTGACCTTGCCTCCTTTTTTCTCGAGAAAATGTGGTCTGGACAGAGAGGGGATATAGTAATCAGTTCCTTGAGTAAGGCGGTTAAGCGACATGAGCAATCACTTCTCATGTGCACATTCACCTGGCCTTAAAAATGATCGGGAAATTGATATTAAAAAATGCAACTTGTATGAAAATTGATGTTGTAACATAAAAAATGTCTGGTATAGAAATAGTATTTTAATGCCGAGTGAAGGCCTATGGACTGGGCGCACGCGACGCCACTGATTAAAGTAACTACTGACTTTTGTAGTTTGAAAGGCGACATTTACGTTCAAATCCAACATTGTATCATTGCAGTGGCCTGAAACTGAGTAATGTCTAGTTGTTGACCCTCATGCATAGTAATTTGATTCATTTATTTGATTCGATTCATTCTGCTAGTAGTAAGCCCGTGCCAAAATCAAGTGCAAAATGTACAAAGATGAGTCATCATGCTGACTCAGCCCCCCCCTCTGGAAGGAAGAAGGGAGAAAGCCAAGGATGTGATGGAGGAATGGGTCCGAAAGGAAGAAACTGTTCCCTACCCCTCCCTCTGGAAGGAAGGAAGGAAGGAAGGAAGGAGGAGCAGCAAGGGTAGGAATCTAGGAAGGATAGAGTGAGAAAAGGTGGATTTTGGTGGTTTTGGGATGAGAAAGGCTGGAATTCGGCATGAAGGAGGTCTCGGATGAGAAAACGGAGGCCAGATTAGGAGTCTACGTGAAATTTTGGGTTAGGAAGGAAGGATGGAAGGAGGAGCTTTCCTGAGAGCCAAGGGTAGGAATCTCTGAAAACGGCAGAGTTAGAAAAAGGCGGGTTTTGGTCGTTTTGGGATGAGAAAGGTCGTTTTTTGGCATCAAGGAGTGCTTGGATAGAAAAACGGAGGGCAGATTCGGAGTCTACGTGAAATTTTGGGTTAGGAAGGATGTTTCCAGCGCCATCGGAGAGAAAAAATTTTGAGGACGTCCCCCCCTGGACGAGACTTCCAACTTTGGTTCTAGAGATCGTAGAAAGTCGTGCAATAGCTCATTTGAAGTCTACGTGAAATTGTGGGTTAGGAAGGATGTTTCCAGCGACATCGGAGAGAAAAAATTTTGATCACGTCCCCCCCTCCTGTCAAACTTACAACTTTGGTTCTAGAGATCGTAGAAAGTCGTGTGATAGCTCATTTGAAACCTAAGAGTGAAAAAATGCAGTGGAAAGCTCAGTTCGGTCCTATCTTCGTGGGTTTAGAGAGAAAAAGTCGAAAATTTTCTTCACTGGGTCTCGACACGGGATTTTTTTCGTGAAAATGTTAAATTGTAGCCACCTTTGGCGATGAATAGCGGAGGATTGAAAGTGAATGAAGAGCTCGGGTTTCTTTTACGGGCAAGACCGCACTTTGTCCTCTACGATCCTATCTTTTCAGATGCGTGGAAGGATTCGTTTCCAAATGAGAGAATGTTAAAAATCGAATTTTTTCACATTTTTCCAAGATTTTGGAACTTTTGAAAAAACGACCGAGTTTTTTTTAACTCGGCTTCTGCTC
The DNA here is from genome assembly GCA_907163375.1 of Prostheceraeus crozeri. Taxonomy (NCBI): domain Eukaryota; kingdom Metazoa; phylum Platyhelminthes; order Polycladida; family Euryleptidae; genus Prostheceraeus; species Prostheceraeus crozeri. The sequence goes on from CAJQUW010012767.1 coordinate 114,699, forward strand.
ATCGTAGAGAGTCGAGGGATGGCTTAAATGAAAGGTGAGAGCGAGAAAACGTGACTGTCCAAATTTGAAGTCAATCGGAGCACTAGAACTGGAGATAGAGGTGTTTAAAGTTTTGGATGATGGATGTTACGTCATCAGCTGATCGCCACAAACTATATAAGTGGAGTCTCTACTTGTGGAAATCAGTTCTCCTCCCGACTGGGTTGGGGTAGGTGAACTCCGGAGCTCTGATGATAGCATCGGAAATCTCCAAAGACCGGGTTTCCGTAGGAAACCGACTTAGAAAATTTCATTGCTGATATCAGCTAAGATGTCAGATTTAAAGGTTAGCCAGGAGATGGCCTTCGTCTCCAGGCCATAAAAGACTCCAAAACCTTAAAGGCTTGTAACTTTGCTTCTACAAGTCCTTTTGACTTGATTCAAAAAAGGTTCGATCGCTATTGATCAGACCTATATTGGCAGACTACTTATAAAATTAAGTAGCACTAAATGCTGAAAAATTTAAATTCATTATTTTTGGAGGTTTTCTGGGGTTTTCGACCCTGCTGAAGTCAATGAAGGCATGTATAAGTGTGTACGAGCCACACATGATACAAGCGGCTTTTCACTGAAAGCGAGCATGACACGGAGAGTTTTGCTGTAATATTCCACTGACAGGGTGTTCGTTCGTTCGTGACGACGGATGATGCCGTAGTGATGAGTGTGGCGAGGGAGTGTGTCATATTTTAGACCGAAACCGCTGGGGCAACTCATGTTGGGCATTTGACACAGTTCTCAACGTAGCACTTTGAACGCCAATCGGTTGAGTCTTAGCTATCTTGTCATGGGTGGTATCTAAACATCTCCATTGCAAAACGCTTGTGAATCACGGCTTGCTATCAAGCTGATCAAAGCAATGACTTGCCAACCTCTTGTAAATAACTCCGCTGGTTTTCATGTCTGGCTATCAAGTCATTGACGGTGCATGTCACGGAGATTTTCGGTGTCATACTTCCTGTTGGTGGGCGTTCTTTCGAGACAGCGGTGAAGTACCGTAGCGATGAGTACTGCACGAGACGTTGGCAATGGTAATCCTTGTGAAACCTCTCTGCGTCATGTTTCCAAGTGGTTGCCTTCCGTCTCAACGTTGTACTCTGACCGCCAGGGCGACATTTAGCTATCTTTTAAGAACTGTCTCTATCACGGAGAAGAAATGATGAATGGAATGAATTGGAAGGGCATTCATGCGCCACACGCAACCACAAGCTCATTTCTCTCTTCGCTAGTGAACAAGCTCTTGTGAACGCAGTCAGAAAGTGTATCATGGTTTGCAAAAGCAAAGTTCAGTGTAGTCAAATAGTTTTAGACGCACGTTTGTGAAAGTAAAGTTTGATCATCGAAGTTTTATTCGTGAGTGTAGTCAGAAAGTGTATCATGGTTTGCAAAAGCAAAGTTAGAAATAGTTTTACCGTGACACACGTTTGTGAAAGGAAAGTTTGATCATCGAAGCTTCATGACTGACCGAACTCATCACAGCACTAGAAAGCTTTATCGAAAAAGTTTTACTGCACAGTGTAGATTGTCTTGTAACTTACTTTCACAGTGTTGGAAAGTTTTGTGTTGAGTGGAGACAGTTGCCAAATGTTCCCCTATTAGAAAATTCAAACTCCATGAATGCTAGATTGCTGAATACTTCATCAGGTTTACTAAAAGCAGTTTTCTACTGCAGTGAGACTGAGAGTTTAGAATGTTATATGAAAACAGTGTTCACCACAGCACTAGAAAGTTTTACTGCACTGTGTAGATTGTTTCACAGTGTTAAAAGGTCTTATAGTAAGTACTACAGTGTTGAATGTTTTATAAAACCAGGTAAAGTCTTGTCACAAACGTTGAGTGTGTGAGAGCTAGTTCCATGACATTGAATCGCGTGGATCCTAAAGTCCTAAAGTCCATAAATCAAGGGTAGGGTCATCTACGGTTGGATTTAGGAATTCAGGGATATAGGGTTTTATATCACATGCGTTAACCGTTAGTGTAGAATACGTGAAGCACATGTTCGCTTAAAAGTCTAAACGGAAACGTTGAAATAAGTTTTGTAAGAAGTCTTTGACATGATGTTGTGAAACTTAGCGAACGTTGAAAAAAGTTTTATGAAATGTTTCTGCAGTCACACTCGTTAGCGTACCAGCTTTAATAAATGTGTTGTTTGCCTTTATCAAATTGAATGCGTGTGTAGACTGTTTTGTAAATAAAGACAGACAGTGTTAAACGTGTTTGCAGTCTGCATTGACAGCATACAAGTATACACATAACAACCTGTAACGTTTCTTAAAAGAGTGGAATGCATATGAGTTAGGAAACACTCAAAACATGTGTGAGATAAAATTCAACCTGCTAGATTAAGTGAGTCCCTCACAAAAGTGTCACAACTATTTTACGGGAAACTTGTAAAGGAGAACTGTGTAGCGAGAACGTTTACACTCATCATAGACAGATGAACACATATTCTAACTTCAACTTTATGACATTCAAATGAAATTCTTAAACATGAAACTCTAGACTCCGTGGTGTAAAAAACTACATGACGAGTGACAACAACTTTATGTTGGTAAAACTTTCATAGATTGCAGTCGTGTTTAAAGTTGATATAAAAACCTGTAGAAACGCTTAAGTCTTAGATGCAGTTCAACGACTCGACCATTGAACTAACAAAATGAACAAGTCTGTGTAGAGGTCCATAACGCGCTCATCAGTAGGAAACAGCAAAGCATGCAATGTCATTGAATTATCAAGACTAAGTGACAAGTCTGTGTCAGTGGAACTATTTCATGAGTATGAAACAGTGAACATTACATTAGGACTGTCCATGAGTATTAAAGGTTAGAATCAAAGTTTGCTTTTCATGTGCATGACAAATGAAGAGAATCAACACGTGTCTCATTTCTAAACGAATCGTGCGTTGCTTGTAAGTTGATAATACAATCAACATTGAAACCTGCATCAAGTGATTTTCTGTGCGAATGCAGACGATGTGAAAATGACACACGGATTGACATTTAACAATGCTTACAATATTCAACACGCTGCCATTCAAAAGCAGCTAAAACGTTTATCATAAAACCTATCAGTGAAACAGATGTCATATAACTCTGCTGTGCACACAAAGAATCACGAGCGCACTCTGTCGCCTGTTTGTTGCGCTGCCCCCTCAGCAGATAGGGTAGAACACAAAGGTGAATGACAGCGCAGCTGGTTGGCGATCGTCTGTCGCGCTGCCTCCTCAGCAGATAGAGTAGAACACAAAGATGAATGATAACGCTCTCTCTGGCACCCGTCTGTCGCATTGCCCTCTATACACATTGAATTTTCTATCGTATCTGTCCAACAAACAAGGATGCAGGAACTTATCGTCATCTCAGACCTCCCACCTAGCTGATTCCCACACAGCTCATTGCTATCGCACCGGAGAGATCATCGTGGGCGATTGAAGGGATTCTCACGTTGACAATTCGTTACTGTGCACTCTGCGCGCGAAATAAACCATTTGCTGCCAAGGCATGGACACTGTCGATTTGTTCCTGGCTTCAATGCCTTGCTACCCAGTTACAAAAATGTTGGAGAAATATAAGGGAGACGTTTACACTCATTCATCAAATACAAGTCGTTTGATGCAATGTCTTTCGATGTAGCTTTCTTTGACATGAGCCGAACCCTTGAGCTCCGCTATGGATGCAGAGTGAAGATGGGGAAAGTCTTTCTCCTGGCTGCTTTGCAGGCAGAGAAAGACGAAGCAATTCACTGCCCCGTCCACCTCATTTCACATGAGCATGTGGAAAACCCTTTGTTTAGGGATATACCGCTAGAGTATCTGGCGTTGCTGAGAACTCAGCGTCCGGAATACTTCGAGTAATCGAAGTATTTCATCGGTCCTTCCGAGGGCCCGGTCACCAATTCGTTGCAGGCCACCCTATTAACAAAGAAAAGTTACAGACTGTGCCACACACGAACACTAGATTCAAGGATCTCTATCTTTTATCAAATTCATCTGATGAGAACGCAACTTCATGACAAGTGTTAAACTTGTCCAACACACGTCTTCAAAGGTCTAACTGCCATGAAATCATCATGCTTAAAGTTTGAAAGCCCCTATGATACTATGATAAGTAGCAAGGATCTATTGCAGTTACATGGTGTAAAATATAAACGAGTGTAGAGAGAGGATTAGGCCTGAAGTCATGAATTTTATTTCTTCACCACCCCTCAAATGGAAAGAGTAAGAGTGGTGGAAGAATCATCAGAGCAACATGTTGTATAGTAATGCAGGCAATGACAGTCACGATTGGATTTAGAGATTTAGAGTTTTATACAACATACATCAATGATAACTGTTGTTGAAGAGTGTATACATGCATTTACTAACTTATCCATTTGTGAATGACATAGTTAAATTGCTAAAGTCCATAATCTAAGGGGTAGGGTTACCTACCGTTGGATTTAGGGTTTTGGATAACACAAATTAACGATTATCTCTTAAGTGTAGAATACGTGATGCATATGTTCGCTTTATAAGATGACTTTGAAGGCAAGACTCAATTTCATGATGAAAAGACAGTTTCATATCGTTGATGAGAGATATCTACATGCTCAGTATGTTATACACTTTACATTTGATGCAGTCAGCTGAAAGGTAATTGATGTATGTTCAATGGAAGAGTTGTATGTGTCTTAGTGATTGGAATAATAAGTGTGTAAAGAGTTGATTAGGAAAATATATAATAGTCAACGCATGAAAGTTTCTTGTTATCGAAGCTAGGATTATATGAACATCATTCATCAGTCAGTGTTGTATTTTAAAAGTCGTATGCTGACAGAGACACAAGTTTACTAAATTATACAGCAAAACTCCTAAATCCCTAAATCCATAGGATAGGTGTCCCTGTGTTGAGATTTAGGGATTTAGCGGTTTAAAAGTGTAAGTTACATAGATAAATCACTAAGTCCATAGCATAATCAACCCTATGACAAGACTTAGCGTTTTATATGATCCATGTTAGCAATATCTGTTCGTGTAGAATGTGACTCAATGCGTTTATTCAGATATTGTATCATCAATTTCATTCACTTGGTTATATGATGACGAAAGTGTGAGATAGAAGTGAAAGCGATCACATAAAGTTTAGAACACATAGGAGTAACATTGCAGGAATAAGTAAAGTGAAAAGCTATGTCGTATGAAATACAAGACTAGCTCACATTGAACTGAATTGTAAGTGTAACAAAAATGCTGTGTGGGTTTCAATAACATATCATGTACATACTGTGTCGGTTTCTTGTCGTTTCAACAGAGTGGATTGACTTAGTAATAAAGTTACAACCATTTTACTATTTGTAAAGTTAGGAATAATATCAGAGTCATTTCAGTGTTTGTAAGCTAGGTGAAGTATAAAATAATGCTAGAATCCTTTCAGCATCTTTAACGTTAGAAATAAAATTGATGTGGGAGAACTGTATTCCAGTCATGTTTAAAGTGACAATGTGTGTGTGTGTGAGATTGAGTTCAACATTATTGAGAGATATAACTTCGTGCGCTGCGTAAACGAACACTTTATAAGACGATGCGAGTCCAGTGAAAGCTTATACAATTGTATAAACACATAAAATTGAAATGTCATGGGAATGCAGTATTGAACTTTACAAGCATCCTTCGAATGAAACATTGAATCAAGACTCTTCGAAAGTGAGCATGATAATGATATAAGAAAACATTCAAATGGTGTGAAGCCCCTAAGTATCATTGTGAGCATCTGTACTTTTGTCATTCCATGTATTTTATCACACGCTAGGAACTATTCAATCTTTTTATCTTTTTCATCTTCGTATACATTCAGTTCACTTGAGGGTCATACAAACTTGCCACTCAGGATAATGAGACCGCTATCACAAAGCCTGAGCCGTGCGCCATTCCCCTTCCGTCACAACGAAACGGGAATGCCCATTTATGGTAATTTTGACTCCCTGCATCAGTCAGGAAAATCAGCGGTTGACATTTCAAATATGGTGAGATGAAATCGTTTGAAGGAGACATGACCAAATTTGGACATTAGCATATTCTGTCTTTGTGAGAGAGAAGTATGTAAGACGCTTCTCCCCACCCAATTTCACTCCTGCTTCCTCCTTTCAACGGTGAGTCGTCTGTCGTTTGCTATCAAACGTTCTAAGTTAGAGATTTATAGTCAGATCTCACAGGCATCATTGATACACTTTCCAACATTAGGGTCTTAAGGTTAGAGTCTTCATTGTCTGTCCTATGCCATTTATTACAAACATGTTTCTGATAAACAGTGCTTTCGTGTGAGAACTATAGTAAATAACTGACTTTTATCTTGCAGTTTCAACATGGTTTTATCAAAGTCTTCGCGCTACAGCGTCACAAGATGTTCATGTGATAAAGTATACAGAGGGACCGAATACAAAAAGCACTTGAGACAGGTGGAACACATTGGGGAGCATAAGAAGGTCTTTGAAATAAAGGCATGTGTCCATCATGCTGTGGAAGCAGACTCTGACTTTGTCGAATTTAGGAAAAGACATGACCAGTGTCCTAGTGCGTCGATTTCTAACTGCCACTTCAAAAAGTGGTTTAATGACTTGTATAGGCGAAGGCAGGAGGATAGGGCGGCTGTAAGACACATTGTCGACTTGGATGATGATGGGAACGATCTCTTCCTCAGCAATACAAGCAGCATAGAGGAGGAAAGGGAAGTACAGGAGGTGAGACCCGTTTTCATTAGCTGTGAACAGGAATCTGAACATGTATCTGAGCACGCATCTGAACATGTAGAGGAACCACTTAACACTTCTACGCCAAAGAAAGGCGGTATACGCGAACAAACAAGAGCTCTAGATAGAGATTAGTTGAAGGCGAAGGCATGACAGTAAGCACACTACATGCTGCTCAAAGATCGCTATGAGGCCGTGAATAGACAAAATAAAGAGATGGTGCAGGACAAAGCCAAACAAGAAATTAAAGTGGGAACGGTGAAAGTCTTGCAGAGAGACTTACAGACAGAGTCTTACATAAGAGAAGAAAATCATGACCTGAAGAGGAGACTTAGTCAGGCTGAAGACATCAACAAGGAAATGAAGAGAAGACACGTAGAGGTACACCTGCCAATCTACAGAAACCAAGTATGTGACGTGCCTACTGTTACAGATGATTTAAACACCACGCAGGAGTGTTACGAGGGAGGTGGTGTCACCTGCATTCATATCAGTATGGAGGTAGACGGTCGACTGTGTGATTTTTCAGTGAGAAAAGTGAAGAGGAAAATTCCTAGTAAGTTACTCGAACATCATTGACTCTCAATCAACTCTAACACCATTTTTCTTTCTTACAGACATCTTCGAGCAAAAGCAGAGAGGAGTCAGAGAACGCCGCAAACGGCCTTCATGAGGGTAGTGAATGTCCCAAACAGCCTTTATGACGCTACTCATAATGAGGCCGGAAAGTGTTTTCACTTTCTGACGGTTCCAAGCCCGTTGAACTCAGAGGATGGGTTAAAAATTAATGAAAAGGATGAAAGGATGGCCACTTACACGCCAAACGTATACAGAAGTCAAATTTCTATCTTCAAAAGTTTGCAATCTCTCTACACAGTGTGATGATTTTAAAACACTCATCTTCAGCGAGCTAAGAATGAATAATCAAAGTCTCCATTAAACTAGAGTTATGAAGTAGCTCATACATGTTACTAGACATGAAAGCATCAAATGTTACTCGCGTAAATTGAAATGAACCGTTGAAGCATCCTAGGTTCTCATAACCTTCTAACACCTGAGTAACAGGAATTTACAAGCCTGAGTCATGTACATGAATGCGATACAATTCACAACAGTCATTGCACAGTGATTAGAGTGTTAGAATACATGGTAGGGATTGTGTTGAGACCACTGCAGTAACATTGTAGGAATAATTAAAGTGAAAAGTTATGTCACATGAAATGAGTGATGCGAGACTAGCTCACATTGAAATGAATTGGTAGTGTAACAAACAAGCTATGTGGGATTCAGCATATGTTTGAAGTCAAGCGCTGTTAAAAGGTTTTGTTATGATGTCAATTTTATCACGTCATATTCATGGATGTAATAGAATAAATGTCGTTGCAGGTTTTGAGTGTATAGGATAGAACACATGAAATGAATTGTAGGTGTAACAAAAAAGATGTGTGGGTTTCAATAACATATCATGTACATGCTGTGTCGTTTTCTTGTCGTTTTAACACAGTGGAATGACTAGGGAAATAAAGCTACAACCATTTTTACTGTTTGTTAAGTTAGGAATAGTATCAGAATCATTTCAGTGTTTGTAAGGTAGGTGAAGTATAAAATAAAGTCGAGACCATTTCACTGTTTGTAAAGTTAGAATTAAAGTTATAACCATGTCACTGTAAAGTTAGAAATAATGTCATAGACATTTCAATATTTGTAAGATAGGTGAAGAATAAAGTTAGAATCATCTCACTGTTTGTAAAGTTAGAAATAAAGTAGTTGTTTGTAATGTTAGGGATAATGTCATTCACAAATGGTTAAGTTAATAAATCTACTATACACTAATGGTTGATATTCACTTGTGCTATATAAAACCCTAAATTCAACCGTAGCTAACCCTATCTCCATAGATGATGGACTTTAGCAATTTATAGGTAAAGTGTAAATAAAGTGACAAGCATTTCAGTGATTGTAAGATAGGTAAAGTATAAAATATAGTCACAAGCATTTCACTGTTTGCAAAGTTAGAAATAAAGTTGATGTTTGTAAAGTTAGAGATAATAGGTTTAACAAGCACGTTAGAGAGTTGACTGTACTGAGGTCTAACGATGTGATGGTCACATTAGAATTCAAGTGATTGAATGTCATCTTCCTGAAGATAGAAATGTGTTTGTGGCTGCATGTGGTGCAAGTTTGGCTTCCCTTCATTCCATTTCATCAGTGATCCTTCCCCTCTGCATTCCATATCCGAAGATATGTGGCGGGCTTGGGACCGCTTTAGCTGCATTAGAAGGAAGTTCTTATAAGAACTCATGATGCATTCACGAGGAAATGTGGTGAAACAGTGTGCTGTATGTTTGCATGATGATTTTATAAACTAAAGAACGCCCATCACTCACTCCGTCACTGAAAGAAAACATGAACGAGTTGAGATGACAGCCATACGCATGCATGCGTAAAACTCTTACTTCATCATCTGATATCACAATAAAATCTTCACTCGCTTCTACTTCCTCACTTTCCACCGTGTCCTCACTCTACATCATCTCCTCCCTCGCCACCGTCTCGGCCTCACTCGCCACCGTCTCGGCCTCACTTTCCACCGTCTCGGCCTCACCCGTCGCCGTCTCCATCTCTTGTTGTAGTCGACGCCTGATATCCTCATTCAAAGTGAAGTATGAATAATACTTATTACATTCCACAGTGATATCCTCACCGTAGATATCACTGTGGAATTCTTCTCCATGGTGTACAATGCGAAATGGCAAAACGCACCCTCTTGGCTTATCGGACATGACTATGATAGTGAAATGCAAGAGACTCTGCTTTATATAAGAATGAAACAGCCTTTCAAATGTCTTGTTCGCGCAATCATATTGCTCTAAACTTATGGTTGAAGGAAGAAAAGGGAAGACATATTTTCATTGACACCCATCCTCAGCCACTCAACAAACTTATGTGTATTTATCGCGTGAATCTCCCTTCCGGCGCGATAGCAATGAGCTGTGTGGGAATCAGCTAGGTGGGAGGTCTGAGATGACGATAAGTTCCTGCATCCTTGTTTGTTGGACAGATGCGATAGAAAATTCAATGTGTATAGGGGGCAATGCGACAGACGGGTGACAGAGAGAGCGTTATCATTCATCTTTGTGTTCTACTCTATCTGCTGAGGAGGCAGCGCGACAGACGATCGCCAACCAGCTGCGCTGTCATTCATCTTTGTGTTCTACTCTATCTGCTGAGGGGGCAGCGCAACAAACAGGCGACAGAGTGCACTCGTGATTCTTTGTGTGCACAGCAGAGTTATATGACATCTGTTTCACTGATAGGTTTTATGATAAACGTTTTAGCTGCTTTTGAATGGCAGCGTGTTGAATATTGCAAGCATTGTTAAATGTCAATCCGTGTGTCATTTTCACATCGTCTGCATTCGCACAGAAAATCACTTGATGCAGGTTTCAATGTTGATTGTATTATCAACTTACAAGCAACGCACGATTCGTTTAGAAATGAGACACGTGTTGATTCTCTTCATTTGTCATGCACATGAAAAGCAAACTTTGATTCTAACCTTTTAATACTCATGGACAGTCCTAATGTAATGTTCACTGTTTCATACTCATGAAATAGTTCCACTGACACAGACTTGTCACTTAGTCTTGATAATTCAATGACATTGCATGCTTTGCTGTTTCCTACTGATGAGCGCGTTATGGACCTCTACACAGACTTGTTCATTTTGTTAGTTCAATGGTCGAGTCGTTGAACTGCATCTAAGACTTATGCGTTTCTACAGGTTTTTATATCAACTTTAAACACGACTGCAATCTATGAAAGTTTTACCAACATAAAGTTGTTGTCACTCGTCATGTAGTTTTTTACACCACGGAGTCTAGAGTTTCATGTTTAAGAATTTCATTTGAATGTCATAAAGTTGAAGTTAGAATATGTGTTCATCTGTCTATGATGAGTGTAAACGTTCTCGCTACACAGTTCTCCTTTACAAGTTTCCCGTAAAATAGTTGTGACACTTTTGTGAGGGACTCACTTAATCTAGCAGGTTGAATTTTATCTCACACATGTTTTGAGTGTTTCCTAACTCATATGCATTCCACTCTTTTAAGAAACGTTACAGGTTGTTATGTGTATACTTGTATGCTGTCAATGCAGACTGCAAACACGTTTAACACTGTCTGTCTTTATTTACAAAACAGTCTACACACGCATTCAATTTGATAAAGGCAAACAACACATTTATTAAAGCTGGTACGCTAACGAGTGTGACTGCAGAAACATTTCATAAAACTTTTTTCAACGTTCGCTAAGTTTCACAACATCATGTCAAAGACTTCTTACAAAACTTATTTCAACGTTTCCGTTTAGACTTTTAAGCGAACATGTGCTTCACGTATTCTACACTAACGGTTAACGCATGTGATATAAAACCCTATATCCCTGAATTCCTAAATCCAACCGTAGATGACCCTAAACCCTTGATTTATGGACTTTAGGACTTTAGGATCCACGCGATTCAATGTCATGGAACTAGCTCTCACACACTCAACGTTTGTGACAAGACTTTACCTGGTTTTATAAAACATTCAACACTGTAGTACTTACTATAAGACCTTTTAACACTGTGAAACAATCTACACAGTGCAGTAAAACTTTCTAGTGCTGTGGTGAACACTGTTTTCATATAACATTCTAAACTCTCAGTCTCACTGCAGTAGAAAACTGCTTTTAGTAAACCTGATGAAGTATTCAGCAATCTAGCATTCATGGAGTTTGAATTTTCTAATAGGGGAACATTTGGCAACTGTCTCCACTCAACATAAAACTTTCCAACACTGTGAAAGTAAGTTACAAGACAATCTACACTGTGCAGTAAAATTTTTTCGATAAAGCTTTCTAGTGCTGTGATGAGTTCGGTCAGTCATGAAGCTTCGATGATCAAACTTTCCTTTCACAAACGTGTGTCACGGTAAAACTATTTCTAACTTTGCTTTTGCAAACCATGATACACTTTCTGACTACATTCACGAATAAAACTTCGATGATCAAACTTTACTTTCACAAACGTGCGTCTAAAACTATTTGACTACACTGAACTTTGCTTTTGCAAACCATGATACACTTTCTGACTGCGTTCACAAGAGCTTGTTCACTAGCGAAGAGAGAAATGAGCTTGTGGTTGCGTGTGGCGCATGAATGCCCTTCCAATTCATTCCATTCATCATTTCGTCTCCGTGATAGAGACAGTTCTTAAAAGATAGCTAAATGTCGCCCTGGCGGTCAGAGTACAACGTTGAGACGGAAGGCAACCACTTGGAAACATGACGCAGAGAGGTTTCACAAGGATTACCATTGCCAACGTCTCGTGCAGTACTCATCGCTACGGACTTCACCGCTGTCTCGAAAGAACGCCCACCAACAGGAAGTATGACACCGAAAATCTCCGTGACATGCACCGTCACTGACTTGATAGCCAGACATGAAAACCAGCGGAGTTATTTACAAGAGGTTGGCAAGTCATTGCTTTGATCAGCTTGATAGCAAGCCGTGATTCACAAGCGTTTTGCAATGGAGATGTTTAGATACCACCCATGACAAGATAGCTAAGACTCAACCGATTGGCGTTCAAAGTGCTACGTTGAGAACTGTGTCAAATGCCCAACATGAGTTGCCCCAGCGGTTTCGGTCTAAAATATGACACACTCCCTCGCCACACTCATCACTACGGCATCATCCGTCGTCCCGAAGGAACGAACACCCTGTCAGTGGAATATTACAGCAAAACTCTCCGTGTCATGCTCGCTTTCAGTGAAAAGCCGCTTGTATCATGTGTGGCTCGTACACACTTATACATGCCTTCATTGACTTCAGCAGGGTCGAAAACCCCAGAAAACCTCCAAAAATAATGAATTTAAATTTTTCAGCATTTAGTACTACTTAATTTTATAAGTAGTCTGCCAATATAGATCTGATCAATAGCGATCGAACCTTTTTTGAATCAAGTCAAAAGGACTTGTAGAAGCAAAGTTACAAGCCTTTAAGGTTTTGGAGTCTTTTATGGCCTGGAGACGAAGGCCATCTCCTGGCTAACCTTTAAATCTGACATCTTAGCTGATATCAGCAATGAAATTTTCTAAGTCGGTTTCCTACGGAAACCCGGTCTTTGGAGATTTCCGATGCTATCATCAGAGCTCCGGAGTTCACCTACCCCAACCCAGTCGGGAGGAGAACTGATTTCCACAAGTAGAGACTCCACTTATATAGTTTGTGGCGAACTATACTGTCGTTCCACTCGCTGGAAACATCCTTCCTAATCCAAAATTTCACGTAGACTCCGAATCTGCCCTCCGTTTTCTCATCCGAGCACTCCTTCATGCCGAAATATGGACTTTCTCATCCGAAAACATCCAAAACCTGCCTTTTCAAACTCTGGCGTTTTCCTGCCATTTTTCTCTCTAAACCCAGGAAAATAGGACCGAACTGAGCTTTCCACTGCATTTTTTCACTCTTAGCTTTCAAATGAGCTATCACACGACTTTCTACGATCTCTAGAACCAAAGTTGTAAGTTTGACAGGAAGGGGGGACGTGATCAAAATTTTTTCTCTCCGATGTCGCTGGAAACATCCTTCCTAACCCACAATTTCACGTAGACTTCAAATGAGCTATTGCACGACTTTCTACGATCTCTAGAACCAAAGTTGGAAGTCTCGTCCAGGGGGGGACGTCCTCAAAATTCTTTCTTTCCGATATCGCTGGAAACATCCTTCCTAACCCACAATTTCACGTAGACTCCGAATCTGGCCTCCGTTTTCCCATCCGAGAACTCCTTCATGCCGAAAAACGACCTTTCTCATCCCAAGACGTCCAAAACCTGACTTTTTCTAACTCTGGCGTTTTCTTGCCATTCTCCTCTCTAAACCCAGGGGAAATGGCCAAACTGAGCTTTCCACTTCATTTGTCTCACTCTTAGCTTTTAAATGAGCTATCACACGACTTTCTACGATCTCTAGAACCAAAGTTGGAAGTCTCGTCCAGAGGGGGGGGGTCTGAACTTTTTCTCTCCGATTGAGTTGGAAAGAAGTTCCTAGACCCAAAATTGACCAAAAAGTCCGAACTTGCACTCCGTTTTCCCATCCGAGGCCTCCTTCATGTCGAAAAACGACTTTTCTCATCCTAAAACATCCAAAACCTGACTTTTTCCAACTTTGACGTTTTCCTGCCATTATCCTCCCTAAACCCAGGAAAATAGGACCAAACTGAGCTTTCCACTGCAGTTTTTCACTCTTAGCTTTCAAATGAGCTATCACACGACTTTCTACGATCTCTAGAACCAAAGTTGTAAGTCTCGTCCAGAGGGGGGACGTCCCAAAAATTTTTTCTTTCCGATTCCGCTGGAAACAATTACCTTCCTAACCCAAAGTTTCACGTAGACTCCGAATCTGGCCTCCGTTTTCCCATCCGAGAACTCCTTCATGTCGAAAAATGACCTTTCTCATCTCAAAACGACCAAAATCCACCTTTTTTCTAACTCTGCCGTTTTCAGAGATTCCTACCCTTGCCTCACAACTCTTCCTTCCTTCCTTCCAGAGGGGGGTATGGAACAGTTTCCTCCTCTCGGACCCATTCCTCCCAGCACATCCTTGGCCATCTACCTCACCTTCCTTCCAGAGGGGAGGGTTGAGTCAGCATGATGACTCATCGTTGCTCATTTTGGCCTTGAGTTTTTCACGAGCTTACTTCTTCTGTTTTTCCAGATGTAAGATTGCATCTCGCATTTTTCATGATTTTGAAAAAAGTGTCAATGATAGGCTCTTCCTTTGCTAAATAGCTTACTGCACGTACAACCTGTTTTTAAAAGACAAAATTACAAACGCGGACGTTTCGTTCGCCGCTGACACAGTAATTTAGTCAATGCAACTTTTTGCCATTTTCTGGTTGCGGATAAATATGATGAGATTCAATTGCACGCTTTGCGAAAGGAAATTTTAAAAAGTCTAATACTTTGTAAATGTGTTGAATTTCCCTAGTAGGCCTAGTTATACTTTGTGAAAGTTTCATTAAACAGAAGAGACCCTCTTCAAGATCTTGAAGTCCTTATTAACGATCAGTCTAGTTCGGCCACACTTCAGTGCTTTAATTCAGCTTATGAAATTTTCGGTGCTCGGTGCACCGCGGTGCAAGCAAGCGTGGCTATAGCGCGCAGTTCTGTAAGCAATCCATCACTGCAGCTGTCGTTGTAGCCGGATATAAATAATTACATTATGAAGAAATTGATCAAAATCATTCCGTAAACCGGATCGCAGGGATAAATCATGACAAACAACAAAATATTGATTTGACTATAGGAATGTCTAATCGAGCTGTCACATTAACCCATTAGGCGCCGAATTATATTTGAAAGTAATTATCAAAAATTTGGATGGAACCATATTATTCAATCACGTTTTGATACTTTATGACGATCTTACCGAAAATGAATGTTCATTTCATCGTTTTTGATGATGTTCTACATGTGGAACATTGGCGCCTTGAGACTATACATTTTTTAAAGAATTTTTGAAGAATATAAGCCGTTGTATATTTGTTTATACTTGACAGATTGCTTATATTTGACATATTTGTTTATACATTAAAATAATATTCTATGCTTATACGTTAATCTTAATTTTTATGTAAAAGTAGTATATTAAGAATTTTGATGTATTTTGGTAAACGAAACAGGAAAAATACAAACAGAATCACCAATGTATTTTTTTGAAACTAGGTAACAGTGACATCTTTCAGAGTTCAGAGATGGTATTGGACGAAGCAACTTGTATGTAACAAAGTGTTGCATGTGTCACACTTTCATTTTCGTGTTTTTCATGCATAATTTACAGTGGCCCTGTTTACCGGCTGGTATTGGAAGATGACCAACATTTCCAAGTCTTGTGGAGAGGGCAGGTGTTCGTGAAGGTCCAGGTCAAATTTCTCGAACAGTCAGAAGACTCAGAAGATACCTCACAACTTCTCTCAAAGAAAACGAATGTTTCACGTACATATTTTGATAAAATGAGAGCATAATTGACTAAACACAAGATGACTTAAAAAGTCTATATGCATTATATTAGGTTGTAGCAATTTGTATTCAACTTCGATAAGCAGTAACAGCTTTTTCATCTCTATAGCCTATAGCCTATATGTGTATATATCATCTACTTTCTGACGACCTTATATTTTCTGATTGATTTATGACAATTACTATGTTAAGTTCTAGTATTTTATTAATTGATTTGATGTTCATATTCATGTCTTGAGACCCCACGATTTCTATTCGGTTTTTTGAAATAAGCGTCTTATTTATTTATTTATTTTGTAACACAACAAAATCTTTAAGTTTTAACTCAAATATAAGATAATACAAAATACAGATCTAACCTTCGGAAATCCAGATGAGATGTAGGCCTATTGACTTGAATGTGTCTTTGTAACCTCCAAGCAGCCATCATGCCCATATTGATGAAATTTGCGAATAATAGCCACCACCATTTCTTTGATCGCAGCTGAGGCCGATAATCCGAAAAAACCTGTCCAATAGGTCAACTCCGCCCATGTGACAATTATAGGAGGCTATCATAGCTGGTTGTTGAATTGCAGTTCTCTTCCTATCACTTCGACTCCAGCGTGTCGCCTGACTGATAGGAGTAGCGCCCTCATTTGAACTGATTACTATAACGGGGGTATTGTCGTTCCAGTGGCAGACCACGACTGAACAATCATTGTAACTTTTATGAAATCCTCTCTGAGATTTTGCCTTCGCCTCTTTTGATATCAGAGGGCATTTTTCTATTCTGTTGCGCCTGACAGTACCAGTACAACGTAGACGGTTTACTTGAAGTTGTTCTCTAAACATGTTAGTAGAGGAAAAAAATTATCCATGTAAAGAACATGGTTTGCTTTACAATCAATGCCCTGTGTAAGTCGCTCGGTCACTTGTTCACCAAGGGGAGAACCTGGGATAGAAAATTTGATTTGCCAGTGTACACTTCAAAGGCGAACGGAAATCCCTGTGAGCTACAATAGTCGTGGAAGCTAAAACGCGGCGATGCATCTGGATGAAGCAGGTTTTTGACTGAGACTAAGTTCTTAGACTATATACATGTACTCTTAAGTTATAATTGACATATTTCTTTTTAATAATTGTTTTAACTAAAGATTATGTCAAACCTTTATCGCAGGGGCATAAATTTGGTAAGTTCTATGCCGCCAAATACCTCACAATATTTTATTTACATAAGCCTATAGATAGAATAAAGCAGAATGAAATCACAAGACTGTCTATATATCAACTCTGGCAGCCAGAGTTGGAAAAGTCGGAATTGGAATTGGAATTGACGATATTTAAATCTACTGGAATTGGAATTGGAATTGGAATTGACCTTGATAAACTTCAATTCCACTTTTTCGATAGACCTGTGATAAATCTATTTGTACAAAAATTGAAATCACAGTATTCGGCTGTTGTGTTAACTGCACGCAGAGATAAGAGAGAGAGAGATAGATCGACAGCTAGTTTTATTCTATTGTTGAATAAAGGGTGCTAATTGTGACTAAGGATATGAAATGGAAAATTTTCTGGAAATTTTTCCGGTAATTTTTCTGGAAAAATTACCGGAAAAATATAACATTTTTCCGGAAAAATATAATATTTTTCCACTTGTAATTTTTCCGTTCAATTTCTGTATTTTGATGAATCACTTCATTAGTAATTTGAAAAAGATAGAATAACAACATTGCGGTTTGTATCATACGACTGCATATGACAGCCATAGCTTCAAAGGAAGAGAAATATTTGCTATCATAATAGCTTTCAAATCTCGAGATGGGCCAGTTTATAGTAATGAACTTTACTGGTCTATGATTGAAGATGAAACGGATCCACTACAGTGGTGGAATACTTTTTGTGGCCACAGAGTGTTAGCGCCAGTCGCTAAACAACTTCTCAGTCTTCCAGCATCTGTGGCTTGTGTAGAGAGATCCAACAAAGAATATGGCATGCAAAAGACGAAAATAAGAAATCGCCTCACAAATGATCGCTCTGCAAAACTTACAAAAGTGAGTTACAATATCAAGGTGAGGCATTTTGCTAATAAACGTAAAGCTGATCAGAACCAACACCAGGCCCTGACAGTTCCCGATCTTATTGAAGTCGGCACTGAACCAGCAATTGTGGATGCTGACGATACAACAAATAAGGAAGATGATGAAGAGCAAGTTGTTGAATTTGACCAAGATGTTGGAAGCTGCAGTGAAGAGGATGACAATGACAATGTGGAAATGGTGGAAGAAACAATTGAAGTTGGTAATTGGGTCTGTGTAGAGTACATGATACAAAATCAACGCAGTCGCCGAGGAGTAGTACGGTTATATTACGGCTGCGTTCAATTTATTGAAGGTGACCAAATCACTGTTAAATTTCTAAAAAAGGTAAGAGACATGTAAATATATATAAGTATGATAGCCTAGATTTAACACACAGTACCTTAGCTTTATCTAGTACAATCTGGACAAACTGGCATTATGAATATCCTACTGGCCATATAAAATTGAATAATTATTATCGTAATTGATTTGCCTTTAAATGATTAGAATAATTTGAAGGTAAATCAATTAATTTACTATAATTTAATTTAAATTGGCTTACTTTGAATAGCTGTCTTTCATGAATGAACGTAGTAAACTCAGCTCATATTGTATCCTCATGTAGAATTAAGTACGTACAGACTTAGGAAAAATAACAGTGAATAAAATGGAAGATATTTTCAACAAACAATTTTTTAGGTCTACGAGATTGTTTATTCACTAAATAATATGATCTAATAATATAATAAATAGATGATGATAGATAATATAATAGATAAAGATAATATAGAAGATCATTAAAGATTGAATCCATTATCAAAGTTTGAATTATTAATTGAATCCATTATTATGATTATGGATATGGATATGGATTATGATTATGGATGATATTGAATCCATTATTAATTGAATTATTGATTGAATCCATTATTAAAGTTTGAAGACATTATCATTAAAGATATTATAGATAAAGATAAATACAAGGTGTTTCAAAAGTAGGCTAACAGTAGAAATTGGCCTTGAAAAGCTATGTCTTAATGCTATAGATTAATAAGCTATGTCATAATAATCTTTTTCACGATGCCACAGATAGCTAATATGCCTTGTATTCGTAAGGGGCAAAAATTCAATACTCTTTGACATCGCGTAAATCATATTAAAATATCTCATGATCTCCAGTGTTTTCATGCCTACATATTTCACTACAACCCAATTTGAATCTATACCGATCATGAGAAGTCGAATAACTATCCAACATCTATCAAAAAAAAATTATTAGGAAACCATGTAAACAAGATAGTAGTTGTTTCAGTGTTACTGCGGAGAAGGAAGAACAGTTGACATTCGAATGTCCTCCGCGCCCCTCAGCCTGGTGCACGAAGACGCTGTCGTCAACACAAGACAGGGAGGCGAAGAAGGAAGAACAGCTGACATCCAAATGTCCTTCACCTTTGTTAATTCCAGCCTCCTCTTAGACCATCGTCAGAAGCTTCTGACGATGGCCTAGAGGAGGCTGAAATTAATAAAGGTATTAACATTAAAACAACTACCATTTTGTTTGCTTGGTTTCCTAACAAAAAAATGAACAAATGAATAACCAAGGCCTATTCAACATATCAAAAAATTAATCAACTTAAAGTTGCAAAAATTCACGAACGCAAATGCTCAAAATGTCCACCATGGACATCGGCACATTCTTGTAGTCTTTCGGCCACACTGTGGCACACAGTTCTGCATAAGTTCCTGTCATCACTGATCTCTTGACAGGCATCTGTGATGTAGGAGCGGAGTTGAGAAAGTGTGTGAGGATTTTCGTCCGTACACTTTCTCCTTTACAACGCCCCAAAAGAAAAAGTCCATCGGAGTTAGATCGGGAGAGCGAGGAGGCCAAAGGATGCTACCACATCTCCCGATCCACTTTCCTGGAAAAGTGTCATTCAGATAGCTTCTGACACTCACTGCAAAATGCGCTGGTGCACCATCCTGCTGAAAGTACAGCTCATTGAAGTTGTTCAATGACTGCATCTCAGGAATCGCAAAGGATTGGAGCATTTGAAGGTACACCTCAGCCGTCACAGTTCTTTCAAAAAATACTGGCCCAATCACACCGTTGCTTGACATACCGGCCCAGACGGTTAAGCCAGGCTGGTTCAGCTCATTTGTTGATACCATGTGCGGATTTTCAGGGAACCAGTAGACACAGTTATGTCTATTTACGTGACCTGATAGTTTGAAACTGGCTTCGTCAGACCAAACTATCTTGTCAAGCAAATCTGGGTTCTCCCGAATTTCCGACAACAAGGGCACAGCAAACTGCAAGCGTCGTTCAGCATCATCCGGTAGAAGGTGCTGCAACAGTCTGGGTCGGTATGGTTTCAACTCAACTTTCCTCATCAGTCTCCAAGTAGAGCTTAGAGAAATGTCGAACTCCAATGAGGCTCTTCTTGTTGACTTCTTCGGACTTTGAACAAATGTTTGGGCCACTAGCTCCTCGTTTGATGTTATTGAAACTGATCGAGGGCGTCCTGACTTCGGTGCATTCTCTACCGAACCGGTCTTTTCAAATTTATCTCGAATGCGATAAATAGCAAATCTTGATGGAGGATTGCTGTGAAAGGCATCTCTCCATTCCATTCGCACCTTTTCAGCATTCTTGTTTTTCCAAAAGGATTTCAAAATCCATTTTCTCTGATCATCTTTTAGATGACCTGACATGACAGAAGCAGCAAATTCAAAAAAGCTTCAAGCTTGTTTAATTCACTTCAAGTCAAACTAACAGTGTTTGATTCAAATCAAATTAATTGAACATATCCATGTACGTAATGTCAGATTGGTGCTATATCTTGTCCATGATAGATTTCAAAATTCCTTTGCCAATGGAATGCTACTGCATAGACTTCTAAATGATAGTAGCAATTACTTCGAAGTCTATGGCTCATGTTGGACTGATCATGGATATCCATCGACTGATTCAGGTGTAAATCGCCAATAGAACGGTCAACATAGATTTCCTAGGGCAAAATCAACTGTTAGCCTACTTTTGAAACACCTTGTATAATAGATAATATGATAAATAATATAATATAATATGATTTTAATGAAATGCTCACAAAAAGTATGTAGGCCTAATTATTATTCGTATAAATCCCAGAACATTTGTTAAATGTTCATATTATATCGTGTTCTTTGATATTTGTTTCACTTTCAGATTCTCGTGAGTAGCTATCAATTTCCGGAAGTGGAGGAAATCGACATAGTAAACCGT
This sequence comes from Prostheceraeus crozeri, assembly GCA_907163375.1. Classification (NCBI taxonomy): domain Eukaryota; kingdom Metazoa; phylum Platyhelminthes; order Polycladida; family Euryleptidae; genus Prostheceraeus; species Prostheceraeus crozeri. The sequence continues at coordinate 135,848 of CAJQUW010012767.1, forward strand.
GCATTCTGCACACGCGTCAAAGAGCCGGAGCTGGCCTCTGGCTCTACCAGGAGGAGAACTATCTATGTATTCTGCGAGTTAGAGCGTGAATCCTTATTGAGAAAGGTAGCAAAAAAGACATAACCTCAAGCACAGTGAAAGACTTCGTATGGTATTGTTTTTCTTTATTGAAGATTTGTAAGAGTATATAATTTTGTTATCCAACTTTGTTAGCCTCCAATTGTTAGACTACTGATTTTTTTGTTTTAATCAAGAAATAGAGATTTTTGTAATTAGGTGATGTTTTCAAGTATCGGTAGATTATTTAGGCTTATTCATGTCCAAATCAAAGTCAAAATCATAGAATCCCTTGATATCCTTCTGCCTCAAATAGACCTAATATATTCCTCTCTATTTCTTGTCGAGTAAATTTCACGATATATCCGTGTTTGTTTAATACTCCTAGTTGTGTCTTCCCGTATTTGTTTAATTTAAATTAAGCTTAATTTACCAATCTCTTAAATAAAAATTGCGCATATGTTGCTGTACCATAATAATTGTTTCATTCAAAATGAGATACCGTATCATTTACCTAATCAACACTATATTGCAAATTTACTTAGATTGAATATTTTTCGTTGACAGGATTTTTTTTATTTTTCCATATTTTCCGGTAATTTTTCCGGAAAAATTACCGGAAAAATATAATTTATATTTTTCCGGTAATTTTTATATCTATAATTGTGACTATTATAATAGAACTTTGAGGGGATCTTCAATGTGACTGTGGACACAGTTACATCGGACGCACCGAGAGGACTTTGCGGGTCCGAATGAGAGAACATGTTCCTAGGTGGCTTGAGGATAGAAAGACAAGACCGCGATCTAGAACAGCACCTCTAAGTTCTATCGCTCGACACATACTTGAATGTGACTCTTTTCAGTATCGTCCACTTTGTACATATTTTTCTATTTTATCATCTTGTAAATATCGTTTTTCTTTGCCTGTATTGGAAGCACTGTACATAGCTGCGAGGCGACCTGTTTTATGTGTACATAAAGAGTTCCTTTATTCATTGTCTTTACCTTGGCACTGATTGGTTGGTGTCACTGGCGGCAGTTATCATTGAATGTTTCTCAGCCATCTCTGTATATGTTCACACTTGGCCGTCCACCCTTGACAAGAGGCCACGAAAGCGCTCGGGTATTAAACACATGAAGTCAATTGTGTTGCTTTCATTATTAAAACTTAAGATAATATTAAGTGAGATGGTGGCATTGTTTCATGTGCTATGGCCTACTATTCCCTGGGTTGGTATATTCTGTCGATTTGCAGCAGTCATTAACAACTATTTTTCAAAATTCGAATTAAAAATTGGTCCACAAAGTCATAATTGAAAGTGGGCGGTGCACTGGTTGTAAGAATATCTCAAGAATTCAATAGAAAAAAATTCTAATTATAGGATGATTTCTCCTTCATACGGTTAAGAAACCTAGCGCATTTGTCGAATAAACACATTGAATGCTTCTTCACCGACAATAATTTCTCAGATAACTGAATAGTCGCTGGAACTTTTCAATTAATCATTAAATGACACATGTGATATAGTGTGATGATATTTTGGAAGCTGATATTCGAAAGCATGTAAATATTTTGAAAATTGTTCAAATATAGTGAACAGGGGAGCCCTTTCAAGTAAAATGAATACTCTGAGATTTCTTGACCTCTGATTTCAAGCTGGAGCAATGTATGTTCTGTAAATCGACATTGCAAGTTGCATATGTGACTGATAATACTCTTGATAGATTATAGGAGCGATATTTCAAAATGATGAACGTACAGAACGTTTTAAAGGATTTCTTTCTTTGTCATCCTGTCGCCGCAGTATTTTGTAAATTCACTATTGCTTTTGTGTATGATCTTTGGACAAGGGGCAGCAATCCAGATCACAATTTGGCTTGATAAATATAAATACAAATAAGAAAACATGGACACCAGCTCGCACAATTTGCCTTTTGGCCCAACTTAGTTCCTCCGGCGTGTGCCATAATTTTCATGCAATTTCCATTCTAGGACTTTCTATATGCTCTCTCTCTCTCTCTCTCTCTCTCTCTCTCAGCGTTTGATTCTTTGCTGACCGTTAATTTTCCTTTCTCTTTTTCACAAGATGTTGAATATCTCGTTTACGAAACGAAAATGGCGTATGCTGACCGGCTACATATATACATGTACATGTACACAAGAAATATGAACTATGAACATGAGAACGCACATAGGAACGGCGCAGGGAGCGGCACACAGGAATAACGAGGATAGGATACGGGCACATGGGTTAGATTGAAGCGAGGAAACTTTAGATACATTAACATATACGCGTCATGCAACTATCGGAATTGAATCTCATTATGGAATTGGAAATGGAATTGAATTGAACTGCTTCGACTGGAATTGGAATTGAAATTTCTGCTCTGGAATTGGAATTAAAAAATTTAAGTGGAATTTTTCCAGCTCTGCTGGCAGCATTAGTTAGAAGGAAGGTTGCACAGGCATCTTACACTTACCATGTACAGCAGCAAAATATTTGTCACAGGACGTTCTTATTCAGATCAAAACAAAACTTTCACTGCTTTTCAATTTTTTGAATTTAAACAAAATATGTAAAATGGTAAACTTTAATTCTGATTATCAAATTAGCAGACATTACTATTCATATCAGATTGACAGGCAGACCAAGATATTTCATTATAAATCCTTCCGAAATATTTTGTCAGCGATCTAATTTGTATAGGCCCAAGGCGCCAATGTTCCACAAGTGGAACATTTTGAATTTGTCACTATATTTCGAAAAATATAATAGGAATGAAATATTTTTGTATACAGCATACCTATATGAAGAGGTATACATATTATAAGTAGCTTAAATCTGAAAAACAATCAATTACTTTTGCTTAGGCCTAATTAGAGCTGCTGAAAAATCGCTGTAACCAAATTGAACATTGAAAAACATAACCAATCTTTTTTGATTGAATTGTACGCATAAAATCTAGAGATATGATATTTTAATGAGTCAGATCACACCAAGACACACCAAGGTTGCCAAACATTATAATTATTTACTGTAAATATCATATGTCCCACATTCAATAAGACATATTTCCAAAATTTAGCGATGTTCCACAAGTGGAACATTGGCGCTTAATGGGTTAACTCGATCAGTCAGTAGTATTCGCATAATAAATGCCGGCTTTAAGAATTTTTACCACCTAATGTTATTGATTTCATTGTTTTATTCTGATGTCAATGATTACACTCTAAATTAAGACATAATTCACATTTGAGTAACTTCATTCAGTTCTTGATCTTTTAGGAATCACAGTCTTATATTTCGATACTTGCACTTATAGTGTACGCTTCACCACCTTGGCCGCAATTCTTTTTCTCTTTTTGATCGCGAACTTTCTTAAGTTCCGTATCTACCGAGCGTATTGCCACGGAAGATTCAGATAAAATGTCTAATCTGGCCGTCATCTTTTTGTATCTTGCACATTTCTTCTCGGTAAGGAACTCCTCTTCCTTTGACACAGGCTTCTGAAGATCACTAGTATATTGTCCTTCAACAAAATTTCAGCTCGAGATCTTTCTTCGGCTATTTTCTTTTTTTTATTCTGCTGCATCTATTCCTTACGATACGTTACGTAACTCTCTATGGGGTTACATCACGCAATAATTGAAGATTATGACGCCGTCATACTAAGTTTTATGCCCAAATTAAAGAATTTTCCAGGTTTTTTCAAATTCTAAGTGGTGGGCACCCTGGTCTTTCTGTACTCACCAAAATCGGTGGAGTAGAGTTCCGGTCCTAAAACTATGTATAACAGTAGGAATTATCCATATTCACTGAACTTGCTTATAATCCCCGCTTTCTCTATGCATTTCTCTTGCATTCGTCTTCGAGTTACTGTCTAACACATCAACGAAAAACAATCATAAATAAAAACTCGATTATCTATTTTGTCATTAGAAATATGTGTATACACATGGTCGTTAAAAAGCGAAGCAAACAAAGGGACAGTTTGTCAATAGAAGCGCCATTTGGCAGTGGTTCAGGGATGCTTTTCCTGAACCAGTTCGTTGATCAAATATGCTATACATTGATGATTCAGTAACTAAAAAAGATGAGTCGGTTAAAACTATCCATTGGAAAAATTTGAATAAAAATGTAAAAATATGTATGGAAAACAAAAGACAAATGAGTACACTTCAGGACTACGATACAATGGTCAGAACACGCTGTAAACAAGTTTCAGCAAACAAACAACAGACAGTATTTACAATTGAATTACAAGTTTGAAAACACAATCAACATGTGTAATGAATATCCCAGCCAATATAGTAACTTCAGACATTCAAATGATAAAATGCATGCAAAAACAATACGCTTGCTTCTCCATTTCTTCAACGGAACTGCAACAAATGGTGTTTACATTTGTGTCCGTCATTTCTGATTGTTGCTCTTCAAAACATTGTCCACAAAACAGTTGATCAAAAGCAATCAATCACACTTGCATCATATCAATTATCAATACAAGATTGTCAGAATATGTGTAGGAAGTAATTTCAAAATACAGCATCAGATTTCAATTGTTTCCCGTGTTGGACCAGATAATTCATCAATCTTAATGGCATGCGACCTGTAAAAACAAAAGGTGAGATATCACAGTATAACGTTGGTGAAGTTCATGATCCACAATGTAGGAATTAGAATGCGGTTTTAGCAAACAAGGGCAACACTCAAAATAGTTACGGACAGTGAATTGATATAAGTACTTAATAAGTGGATAACTGACCAAATGACAGGTCAAGAAAAATAATATTTACATTATGGATTGGCGCTCCCGACATCGTGTAAGCCTATATGTAATTGATGAAAATAGCTTTCATGTTGCGAAAACCTTCAGGTAATTCAGACAATATGATTAAACGCTGGCTATGCATCCCATCAATTCACGATGCATGAATGTGCATTATGTATTCCTTTTTAGTGAAAAAATTTTCTCCCAAACGACTCTAGGCGACGGATCGGACAAACGACGCGTAATCAATGTCTTTTACATATGAAAACATTGCAAAAATCAAAAAATGAATAAAATTATAATCTCTACCGGTTTCAATTGGCAAGAAGAAGACAGAGATTGACCAATCTTCATCAGGAGCAATATCATAGAAATGAAAAAGTGAGAGGACATCAAGTCCGAAACAATTTCAAACAATATACAATGAAAAATATCTTTGACTAGGTAGTCTATGCATGTAAATAGCAAAAAATACTGTAACTGTTTGTAATTTGAAACTGAATGGGACTTGATGTCCTCTCATTTCTTCTTTCTATAATATTGCTCATGATGAAGAATGGTCAATCTCATCTTGTTGCCAATTGAAACTGGTAGACATTAAATATTTATTTCACTTTCTGTTTTTTGTGACGTTTTCATATTTAAAAGACATGATGTATTCCTTGACACATGATCGTTAAATGAAATAGGCAGAAGCAATGGACGCGATAGCTACAGTATGTCTAAAACATACAAAGCTCAACCTGATTCCATTAAGCAACCAAATATGATGGTCGATCCTATCTCGAAAGTCCTAACACATGCGCATTATGAAGAGAATGTCTTCTTGTATCCAATAGAACAATGAATATTTGTCAAAAGATATTAGTAATGTAGCATGGTCCATAAACTTCACTTTCGCTTAATAAAGTCATGTATCACTCCACACAAAAAAGCAAGGGACAGAAAACATTGTTTGTACTCCATATTCTATCTTGTGCACTTTGTCATTACAGATGGGTTAAAACGGCTATAACAATACACACAACACTTATTACCGATTGCAGTGTCACGAACAGCTTTTCTAGCTACTCATTTCTGTGGATAGTTATGAAATTACCTGAGTACATACATGGACATTATGTCATTTTTCTTGGCACATGTAAATTATTCAGCATGCGTTGTGTCCGGTCCTTGCAGTGCGACTCTACGCAACTCTTAATAACGGAATATCTGTGGTAGTGAATCAATAGAATTTTTAGTAGCCATTTTAGTAGAATAGACATCTAGTTACACATTAGAATCAAATAATATGCAACATAGTACTCAAAATGCGTGATTTCGTTGCAACAATATTTGCATGCAATCGAATGATATCTCTTATTCTAATACTTCGAGTCAGTACAACGTTGCCTGAACGATTTCCTATCGATTTTGCTGCTTCATTGATGTAAATATTTCGTGTCATTTTGAACTTTTTTTGAACAGTTCTGCCAGCTTTCATCGTGAATACGCATCGCTTCGCGACATTATATTTGTAACCTCACACACGTCATCTCGCAGTTGAAAAATTTCAAAAATTGGATTGCATGCGATGTTGGGCTACATGTACTTTTTTCTTACTGGAGTATTTTAATAAGAAAGTGAAGACTTTTAAAATTTGAATTTACTGTTTGTCCAGAAAGACTGGAAAATTGTATGAAAAATGATGCTGCCTTCTGGGATTCATATGATCATCAAGGCAATGCCGGTTGAAGCAAGAGGATTATTGAAAACAAACACCAATAAATCAATTTTAGCGCCTTCTGTTCAAATATCTATTACATATTTTCAACAAGTTCAAGTTTTAGGATGAAACTTCTTGTGAAATCGCTGCAGGAACATATTGCAGAGTGGCACTTTTACGCACTGTAGTAATTTACTCTCTATTTAAACTCTGCTATGAACTCAAATGGCAATCAGAAAAGTTAAAAGACAAAACAGAAGTATATCAAAATAAATCCATTAAAAACAAATGCATACATAATACAACAAATTATAATCAAGCAAATCAAACTTTACAATCACAGTTTTCCAACAATTATTGATTGCTGCTAGCAACCAATCGACTGTTGCCAACATTTACCACACGCTACATTTACGTTTTAATCTTTAATTACATGTATTTGTAATTTACATCATAAGAGAAAATTTAATTGCCAAACTTGGTACCCGCCTAGACTCAGAAAGCAATAAGTATTAACCCATGGAACTCAAGAGTTGTTCGAATGTTAAATGTTGCAAGGATTCAAAGATGTTCTCAAACACAGATACAGCATGATCCAGAGCGCGTTCTTCTAGCAAACATGCATTGAATAAATTATTAATCGGCCCATTAGCGGTAGATTCATCTGCTCCGTCAAAGAGATCCGAAGACTGCTACACACATGGTGCTCAAACGCAGTTTTTTGAAATGGGCTTTGACTTGGTCTGGCTTCCAAAGTTGGAAAAAGTCGAGTATTTATAGGCTCAGCTGTTAAAATATCTCGAGCCAGCAAAATTTACAAATATCGAACTTGACTTTCCCAACTTTGCAAAATCAAACATGACTCTTAACCGGGGATAGATGATAACTTTCAGTTGTTTATAAATAGACATCGTCAATGCAGTCAACCAAAGGAGACAATTAAGGAAATGTTTGAATCAGCAGCTTACTTTCTATTAAGTCCTAATTACTTTCTGCAATTTTTCGATGTTGTACACTCTCAGCTAACACGACCAAGTCATCCGTGTAGAGAAGATTCCAAGGTAGTTCACACCCGACGTCCCTGGCGATGGCGTCCATTACAGCGATGAAAAGCAACAGGCTAAGCACCGAACCTTGGTGAACACCAACTGAAACCCTGAACTGCTCCGTGAGACCAGCCTCAGTTCTGACTCATGTATTTGAATTCTCAAACAGGATCATAGCTGCTTTGATCAGCCATTCATCAACACATGCTCTACGAAGAGCCCATTTCACCACCTCTTGGAACACTGTCAAAGGCTTCTCGAGATCTAAGAATGCCATGAAGAGGAGTTTGTGCTTTGTCAGGTATTGTTCTTGAACTTGAAGCAAAGTCAAAAGGTCGAATGACAAATCTAATTATACTAGTATGGAAGTCTTAGGACAGACTGTTTATCAGGACTATATTAGAACCATTGAGAATTTCTTCGGGTAAGGAGATCACAATAATTAGTCGTTGATGTGAGGACGAATTGTGGTCACTTTTTTTAGAGAAAATATGGCATTTTCCAAGAGAAATGATACAATATCGATGAGCATTAGTTAAGCGACTTTTGATTTTCAATTAGAACCAGTCAATTATTTTGCAAGTAAAGTTCGTCCAAATTTAGAGGCGTCGATGTAATGACGGGAAAAACTGTAGACACCTTTATATGTCACCCTAGCTCTGATTTCAATGAGCTTCATTTCTCACCTCTTGATATTTCTTTGATTCAATGGTGCTAGGGGTTCTTTGAGTCATAGTCTGGCTAAATATATATTGTATTTCTTTGTTGCACAGAAATCCAAAAAATGATTTTTTCGTGTGGACATGCAAAAGTGGGGTGTTTCCCAATTTCAAGTAAATTTTTATATCAAAAATGCATGAGGCATAAAATGATAGACAAATTCGGTTACAGCAGACGAAGACCAATTGAATGGTGTGTTGAACAATGACAATAGACATATATCTTGGGCACAAAATGCAGAGGACAAGAACCACTCCAAAAAAACACTTAAATTTCTGTATTTTACCATGTACTTGCAGGATTGCACAATGCTTAGCACTGTGATTTACGGAGGGAACAAAAGGAGAAGACTAAACAGAAAGGATGTTTAAAATAAGAAACGCGTTTTTCTAAGCAAATATCCTTATTGCTATCAGGCAGATTTTTATAATTCGGTTTCATAAAACAGCAAAACCATTCGATGATTACATGATCGACACATGATGAAGGGCACATGTAGTTGAACCTCATTCCCAAACTAGAAAATATTCAAGCATCAAGAGACACTTCACTGGTTCACGTATGTTTAATCTCAAGAGTTCCGAACTTTTCATAAGTAAAAGTTACAGTAATTATTTTTTGGATCTTCAATTTTCGAATTTCAGAAGTTTTGCTGTTTATTTAAATATATTTGTTTTATTATTCACCAACTCGTGCCGAACTTGACTTATTTGAATAAATATGACAACGAACGCATTTCCTGTTTCTCTACAATGGAACTTAAGCTGTCCATGGTGAATGAAATATTCATGATTTGGGATTCAATATTTGCATATTCCATGTCTATGACTCAATGTGCTCTCAATGATATTATGAAGCAAATAATGATAGGACATAATTTACAATTCATCGCATAGTGAGTAAGAGCATTTTGAACACTTGCTCTCGATCTCTGGCCTGACGACGGGTGATACCGAAAGCTTGCAGATCTTTTAAATACCATTTTATTATATTGCCAGGAAGAAAAAAAATATCGAAGCATCGAAAGAAGAAACATTTTCAACTTTATGAAGTTGACAGCATTAAGTTTGATTTATCCTCCGGATTTCTCAGGAATAGGAAAGCGATTCTTTCGTCCGATATTTCGACTTTCTTTAACAAGGACGTGCAACTGCGTGAAAGAAAAATCAATAGCAAACACTAGACATAGACAAACAACAGAGATAAGTTAGTAGGTCACTACGACAAATTTATGGTGAAAGTCAGATTACTCATAAGAAAGGAGGCAGTAGCGTCTCTCCTATGGAATTATTCACCAGAGATAGTTGGTGCCTCTGAATGTTGAAAGCTTCCAAAGATTGTCGAAGGGTTGCGTTCTGCTCCACATCTAAAATTCTTCAGCTGATGCTGTCTTGTGGTGTTATCTTATAGTTCGCATAGTTTGTCCGATAGACACAAAGAAACAAATTATGAGTCTTCTCCACAACTGTGAATTAGCCGACAAGATGCGGATTGTCCTTCAAATTGCAAGATCTTTATTATTTATTGTACCATCTGCAATAAGAAATATATCGGACAAACTATGCGAACTATAAGATCGAGGCATAAAGAACTCGTAAAATCCCAAAACTCAGCAGTGTACCAACATTCTAAGCTGGTTCATCAGTGTTTCCCACAAGACAGCATCAGCTGAAGAATTTTAGATGTGGAGCAGAACGCAACCCTTCGACAATCTTTGGAAGCTTTCTACATTCAGAGGCACCAACTATCTCTGGTGAATAATTCCATAGGAGAGACGCTACTGCCTCCTTTCTTATGAGTAATCTGACTTTCACCATAAATTTGTCGTAGCGACCTACTAACTTATCTCTGTTGTTTGTCTATGTCTAGTGTTTGCTATTGATTTTTCTTTCACGCAATTCACTGTCTGACCATCTATGTAAATGTTCTGAATCTGAATGTGTTTCACCAGTTGTTGCATGTCCTTGTTAAAGAAAGTCGAAATATCGGACGAAAGAATCGCTTTCCTATTCCTGAGAAATCCGGAGGATAAACCAAACTTGTTAAAACACCAGGAATTGGCAACCTATCTATGAATTGACAGCACTGTTGAAAACCTATTTCTATTTGCCATTTCTTGCTCAGAAATAACTATTAATGCTACCAGTGTGTAATCATGTTTCTTTGAAGAAAAGTGAAGTTGTCGTGAAGCGCATCATTAGGGTGTAATTTCCAGTCATAGAAACTATTAAATCATATTTCATATTGTATCAGGGTGCACGCCCATTTCCGAAGGATAATTCCAATCTCACGAAAAAAAATTCCAGACTCATTGATAACCCCAATTTACCCTGATTCACCAAAAAATTGGTTTGATTAACCTAAGAGGTTAAAAAAGGTAGGAAGAAAGAACAGCTTGGCTGCATTCGGCTATCAGAGAGGCAATGGCAGAGTCTGCCGAAAGGAAGGAATCACTCATAGGTCACTCCAATTTAAGGATGAAAAGCAAAGTCGAAACATAGCTGACTACAGTCTGAAGAGAACATGAAAAGATACAGGAGCGAGTGCGATTAATTTCGAAAGGCGGCACGAGCCGATTTGAAAATATGGCTGCAGGAGAAATAGCGACTGATTCAGCATTGCCACCAGTCCTCGAGACCTCATCCGCGCAGGCAGTGTACCGATGCAGAGTACATGTAGTATAAATGAAGGTCTAAACTCAAGCCTATTGTATGCTAGGAGATTGTATCCGTGAGCACTTACTTTTGGGAGAACATTCGTTGCTCCTGGAAACTATCTATTGAGTAGTGGATTGGCAATTTTAGCCTGGCGTAGGTTTTATAAATACCCAGTATTCTTGAGCGTGCTAAAATGTATCGTATAATTGTGAGCAATTTTAATGACATTTCCGACTATTACTTCTTTGTAAAGATTTGATTTTTAATACACTGATCAAACTGAACATCAAATATCGAAACTGTTAAAAGCACATGTTATAGAAATAAAAAGCAAATTTGTTTCAGCAGTAACAATTTTTACGGATAATATCATCTTATTGTGAAAAGGACAGTATGCAAATTATCTCGTATATGGAAGATAAATTTCACACACATTAGAATATTCATGTGTCAAAAAAGATCTCAATAAAACGATAAGTTATGAATAATGCATATAATTGTGATGCTCTGTACGATGATTGAAGCATAGGAATTGATATAAAACGTCAAGGCAGTCACAATAAACGTCATGACACACATAACAGTAAGCAATAACACGAAAGTGGATTAATTAATTAATGCTATTTGGAAATATCAAGTTGATTCCCGGTTGAGCAATTATTTATTACAGCTCTTACTTAAAAATTATTAAGTAGCGGTATGGTGTCAATGCTGCTGATTGAACAGAGTGCGCAGACGCAAAGACACGCCAAGCATACCTGCTGATCTGAGATATTGATACAAAATGGGAACCGAGGCAATGATTTGCAAAATATCGCGATGGATGCATCCGAATAGACCAAAGAGAATGAACTGGGTACTGCCGAGACCTGCATGCGCAGACGTGTGATTATGACACCACAGTGCTGACGGAACTTGAAGACATGGCACTCCAAGACGACAACGGAAATGGCGAAATACTCGGGTGCCAAGTCGAAACAGCGACCAAGAAGCTAAAGCCACAAAAAGCTCCCGGTACAGATGACATCACAGGAAAGATGCTACATGCAGGTGGAGTAGAATTGCCAGAAGAGCTGCTCACAATATGTAGGCAAGCATAGTCTGAAGAGAGAGTTCCCGATGAATGGAGCAAATCGATTATAGTTGCTGTCAAATAAAGGAGATCTAAGCATCTGCAGCAACTACCGCACCTAATCTCTGATAAACCACGTGTGCAAGGAGTTCTTATTGATCATCCTAGTGCATCTGAAATCTTCTGGGAGCCATTCCTGGTAGAAAAACAAACAGGCTTCCGTAGAGACAGCAGTACTGTGCAACAGATCCTTGCTGATGTTCTGCTTCATCGATTTCTCTAAGACTTTCGGTAACATTTGACAAGACACCATGTGGGCAGCACTGAAATCATGAAGTGGATGCCAAGATTATACACATTTTGAAGAGCTTGTGCTACAGTGCCAAGCCTGCATTAAGAATCGGAAATGAAACTAGCGACTGGTTCAGACAAGGATTCCAGACAGGGTGATGTGACCTGTTATTTTGCTTTGTATACATGGAACGTGTTATAACAATGCGGCATGGGTGTCAATTCAGGGACGGCCTATCAACAACCCAAACTTTGTCGATCATATAACACTTTCGGATGAAAGTTGGTGAGAACTGGAGAATAGCCTAAATTTTGTATCATCAGATGCAAGATGTGTCGTTAAGATCAACACAGATGAAACGAAGGGATTAGTGATGGTGGAGACAAGTCAAAAAGCATAGCTTTCGATCAACAGCAGTGCAATCGAAACAGTCCACAAGTTCACCTATCTTGGAATCACGATAAATGTCGAGGGATGTTCAATGAAATTCGTCAGCGCTTTTGAAGGACATTAGCAGACTTTGACAAAATATGGAGGAGTCACGTGATTAACACAAAAACTATAAGGCACGGTGTTGCAATCGTGTGCTTCTAGCGTTCTGATGCTTACCCCGGAAACGTGGACGATGAGAAAGAAAAAATAAGCGGCGTCTCAATGCCTTTCAGTTGCGGTTCTTCCGAAGGATTTTAGGTTTTAGATGGTTTCACCACACCACTAATTATGAAGTCCTATGAAAAGTAGAACCAAAGTTACGGTTTGTGTAAAGGATTGATAAGCGCAAAATGAATCTGTTCGGCCACATCTGCCGCATGAAAGATCATTGTCCGGTGAAGATCGTGCTGCTTGGCATCGCGAATGGTAACAGTCGTAGAGCCGATTCATGATCTGGTGGACAGACAACATCAAAAGTTGATGGGAAGCTGACCTACACGTGATAGCTGCGATGACAGAAGAGACTGGCGAAAAATAACCGAACACGTAATTGAGGACACCAGCGAATGATTCGACCTCCTCGCAAATCAAGCAAAGTGAGAAAAATGACTTAAGTGACCAACCGTCTGTTTAGTAGTTCTAACCACTGCATTAGAACCTTTTGGTGCAAATGAACGAGGTTCTTAATCGTTCACTAGCAAGCGAGGGAGCTTAGCAAATGGGATTTCCTAGTAAATACCGCTGAAATGAACCAATATTTTTCAGTTCATAAAACTGATGAACGAATTGAACTGATGCTTCTCAGTCTTGCATTTACTATGGGGGAAATTAATTCTCAGACAAATTAATTCTAAGTCTAAGCTGTTCAGACATAGACAGCCGTTTGGAACAACTTTCGGTCAGACAAATCCGTACTGTTGTTTCTGTTCGTTGACGTCATGATACAATCTAAGTGAGCATATTAAAGATCAGACCAGATAGGAATTTTTGGTCATTTTAGCCGGTGCAGCGCCGCATACAATTTTTCGTGCACCTCATGAAATATTTCATAAGATTTCTCTCGATTTCTACAGGGTGACAAATTTAAGGTTGTGGTAAAATTCCATGTGATTAGGGCTTCAAATATTTACGAGTTCTTCTGGGATATAGGCCGATCAACATGGTGACCACCGAAAATTTTGAAAAAAGTAGCGCAGGTCCAAGAAAATAGAGCAGCAATAAAATTTCTTCAATTTTGGTGTTAAGGTAAAACGAAACAATGATACAGGGTGCGGCATGAAAACCGTGACTAAATTTAAAAGTAGCATAACTTTCTGATAATCCAGCAGAAATTAACAAATAAGGTCTCATTTTGAAGCCAATACAAATATTTATTACGATAATCAACATTGCAATTACTGCATTTGAGGATGAGAGTATAAGGTTCATGCAAAGCAGAAGAACTCGAAAGCCAAATAACTAGATGAAAATAACAACGACTGAATGGAAAAGCAACCCTACTTTGATTCTTCACTTAAACGGTAATCATCATGGCACGGTCTTTCTGTTGCAGATTATCACAACATGAATTCCGCATTTTCCTGTTTTACTTCCTCCAAAGTCTCCACGTCTCTTCCAAGTTACGCTTGGGACACTTCCACAAAGTAATTTTACAATGGATTGTTTGGCCTCACATCGAACACAGACATGATACAAAGGGATTTATGGTAATATATACCATTCATGCGCTACATTCATTCACTTCTATTGCGTCAGTCGAAGCTGTAGCGTACCTACTACCCTGCGCAGCGAATTGTAAAGAATGCTTTAATGCACTTTCGGTCAAGAAAATTGTTTTTCTAACTTGTTTAAGTCAATCCTCCACATCGCATTTATTTGTAACAATTCAACCTAGTACCGTTTGATGTGTGTATTAACTCATTATAAATTTCGCTATGATCGGACACTAAAGAATGGGAAGTGAAGTTCATAGTAAGCAGCATAAAATTCAAATTTCTGCTATGTGAAGATATCTTTTGAAAACTTATTTCACATGCGTTCATACTTCAAGTACACCTGCACTCGGTTATACAATTACATTTTTTGCATCGTTATTAACATGATGCATTTTTTAAGCAAAACCTACCGCTCGGGACATAAAGCAATTTTGAACTGATTTTTTTCTTCCTGACGAAACGAACCTCAATTTCGTATGACATGTGCTCATAGCAGGCAATACGATGCAATTCTTCACATTTTTGAATATTCAGCTAAATTTGTGCATAAATCAACCAAATATTATTCATTTACTTATAAATTAATAGGCATATTGAAATGCTCTAGAAGCACTGAATTACAAAGTAAGTCATTTCGCTTTCCCTCACTATCATAAAATTGATTTATGACATGACATCTAATATCTTTTTAATTCCCATTGCACATTATAAATGCAGTAAGGGAAAAAGTAAAATTCTAAAAGCTGCATTTGAAAATCAATCAGAGGGCTAATATGATGCTGTAGGGTTGAAGATGACAAATGGATTTCAGATGCTGACACATGCTATTTGAATTACTTCTATAACAGTCCACAGACAGTTGCTATACAACTAAACTTATATCCATCTTTAGAGCATTTCTTTGTCAATAACTCCTGTGAACAAGTACATGCACTAGAATTGGAACTGACCCAGATTTCACGGTCGGTGTCGTGCGCTTTTGCATAATATTGCCTTAAATCTGTCAAAATTGATTACATATAATAATTTTTAGTTCAAATAAATCAAAAAACTGCGGAGATACGTCGCTCATCAATTTGCGTGTGGTGATTGGATCTGTCAAATAGCGTCTACACAAGGTAATTGATACATTGAGTAAGTAACTTAAGCCTGATTCGATAATTGTTGATGCATCACTTGACCCTCCGAATCAGGGTTACAAAGACATTTCGGCAGCCGGCACAAGTAGCATGTCGGACCTTTTCCAGGTCTGCGCGGTGCTACGATGAAACATGATTGAAAGTATCTGTGAAAAACGCACTGCAGCCTAATTCACGAATAGTTCATATTCCTGTATAATAAAGGCTGCATTTGCATTTCCATTCTAGGCGCAATATTGAATTGTACGTCTGCAACATGTTGTGATATATCCTTGTAACATAAAGTCTTCTGATCGATGGAAGATGAATTTATCAATTAGCATGAAACGACCCCTGATGAACGATATAATCGACGTGTGTAAATGCGGAGATGCAACCGGTCCGAAATATTCCAGATCGAACCGCTGACCATGCTGTACCAGCCTAGACCGGCGACTGATCGTACAGGCAAGTGCCTAAAATCATACAAGAGGTTAATAATTTTATGTGCTCAGTAAGAATGATGTGTCGTATAGCCTGTGGCAATTAAATTTTTAATTACATCTCTAGTTATATGTAATTTACTAACATAATTCGAGAATATATCATGCATGCCGTATTGTAAATTTGTCTGATTGAAGCTTCGATCAAATCAACGGATGATTAAAAATGTTATATTTATGTAATCTTTGACTCAAAGAAGTATTGAGTTAACTAGAACCACTATAAACTCAAATTTAGATCGATGCAGCTCTAAATTTATACAGGATGGTTATTAACAGAGATTGAAACGTAGGCCGAGTAGGTAATCATGCGTTGGTTTACCTGGGTGTGATTGTACGTACACGTGCTGTACCTTGCGTTTATAACCTTCGTAAGGCTGATCGATAACCTACACTACATGAATACATTGCATCGGCTTGCTATGTGAACCATTTCTTTTGACATAGTAGTTTATAATAGTGAGTTTATACGTTTGGCATCTTTTTCACACTCACAATCTATAGTCAACTCCGAATCATGATAGTTTTAGGAATATGTCAATAACAGTAAATAACATCACATAAATTACAATAAAAGTATGAAACACAAGATCTGCACAATTGACGGTATATTGGTATATTTTGATTGAAAAAAGATGTCTCTTTGGCTACTTGAAAAATAAAAAATGCCACAAATTCTTTCTTCATCATAATTTCCACGAGATCTTTCGTCCAGTTCTCATCATGGTGGATGCAATGAAAATGAATACGAACCTTTGGCACACACTGCTATTGACTGTCAACACGATATACATGTAATTTGCATTGCAGCGGTGTTTTAACGAACTACTAAATCTCAAAACAGTTGATTTGACACTTCCTCGCCTTTCCACCAGTTCCTTTTGTCCTACTACAAAGGCTTGCGGTGTTGTCCTAGCCTGCAAACACTCAGATGACAAAGCCAGGACTCTGCAGCCAATTTGAGTTGAATTAGCCTGCTCGAATTTTGCACATGCGGTGCCATCCAGATCAGAAATCAATCAGTTTGTGCTGAATGGCAACGAATACATAGCTCCATGTGCGCAGCTGTCATTGTATAGTCAGTGCTATTATTCTTCAATACAAATTTAAAGCATTTCATTTTGATTTTCAGAAACTTCTCCATAACATGTACCCATCCAGTGGAATGTGACTTTGTATCGAAGCACAGAATTTTTTAGATGATAAAGGAAATAAGAGACGCTCAGTCTTCGCTGAACCAGCAGGCATACCGGTCTGGCCAGTACTATCTAATGCGACTAATACGGGTCTATCGGCAATGATTCAAATATCTCGCACGTATCATCGAGATGCATGAAATGTGACACTCAAGATAATTACAAAATAAAATAGCAAAATAGCCGAATTGTCATGAATTGACAATATTTCCAACACCAAGACGATCTCAACTTCGGAAGGTCGCAGCCAGCGGCCGACATCTTTTTCTACCTGACCGATGATCACCCCAACAACAGACAGACAATAAATTATTTTGAGACATCAATCGAAAGGCTTGGTTGAAATTGTAAATAGAATTGATGAATTTTTCGAATCTCCTTAAACTGGACCACATGTTCATTCCCGAGCGAAACGGATATTTAACATTTAGTTAGATTGTTCTAAACGAAAATGATGTTGTATAATGATACTTATTGAAAGTGGAAACTGGGAAGTGCTACTCGATGCATTCACCAACAATATTAGCTTCGATTTTTTGCATGATTGTCTATAGAAATTGCCCGTTGCGCTCGGGACAATTATGTTCATCTACATCTCGCTTCCAATTTGACCATAGTACGTGCTGATCATGCATTATAGCGATGATGTGATGATGGTTTATCTTGACGTGTACAGGATGTTTAGGTTAAATAGGAGATGCTGTCAAATATGCTATACATCTTAGAATCAAATAACATAGCACTTCTAATACTTTGTATTTTGGTCAGATGCAGAAACCTGAAGATAGAAGCCTGCCTACTCCATTCGATACATAGATCGGTAATACCGACTTCTGAAAAAAGTTTGTCTTCTGTTGATTAACATCTAGAAATACTTTAATAGAGGACAAATTCGTTGCAGTCTAAAAAAAATAGCGCAGAAACACCGAAAAAGGCAAAATAGCAGCGCAATTAGCGCAGCTAAGCTAAAATAGCGCAGCGGTGGTCACTATGCCGATCAACTACTTCCAGGAATCCGGTAAACAAATCTGGGATTTGGAATTGGATGGCTTCTCTGTAGTGGCAGTTTTATGAATGTCAAAGTCGATTTGTGAGACAAAAGCAAGTCCAGTGCACTTGTTTTTAAAATTGACAGAATGACAGAGTAGGCTTATAAGAGAGAATAATGGACACTATGATGAATATAGCTTCTTTGATTCACAATATGGTAAACGAGCGCAAAGTTCTACAACGTTGGTGCATTTCAAAGTGAATTAAAAGGAAGTAAGTGACTTGAGTGCTTCAGTTGAACTGAACGGCATAGCGTAAAATTAAAATGAACAGGCAAACTGAGTGAACGAACAAAATAGTTGAAATATAGTTGAATGAGCGAAGAACTGAGTGAGCTGATTAAATGGCCTTATTCGAATGCACTGGTGCACTTGGATCCTGAAGCGATATTTTGCATTCCAGTTTCGAAAATACATGATCGATGGAATGACAATTTGAGCGCAAATAAATGAATTGTAGGTTGCAACGGTTGATGCAATAATGAAAAAGGAATGCTGTATTTCAAAATCGACAAAAATAGTTTTCTTAATTTGAATTTGTCACAAAAGTTTTTTGCAATTATAATGATGAAACTCAATGGCTACCACATAGCAGCTTGCATTTACACGCTTACAATCTTGAGCACATATTTTCTATTATCAGTAAAACATAATTTCTTTTTAAGTTGATTTTATTCAAATATAAATTGCCCTTTTTGCAACTGCAATACTACACAAACGGTATGCATATATACGAGCACTTTTATAGTGCACATCACTCCTAAGCACTGTTTTTTAAAAATGCATGTAGTCTCCTGCTTGCAGCTACAATCGATTATTCTAACTGTTTTTAACTGCAATTTTGTATCATAAAATTACGAAAACTTTGTTGGAATATCACAACCCTTAGCGCGCAAGAAACGGACTATTTTGGTAAGTCAATTTCATTAATAACCAACTGCATGTATATACACTAAAAAGGCCTGCAACTAAACAGCTAATAGAGCAATTGAGTGAATACTTAGTAATTGACACTACTCAAAACTATCAGAAGGGCAATTCCACGTAAGCATCAACTTCGACGTTGAAAAATTCAATCGAGATTTCAAAGATTCTGTTAATCAATTATGTCGAAAATACCCAAAAACACTAGAAATTGATCACGACTTGAATCTACAAACGCGCTATTCGAAATGAGAGAAAATTTTGACATTATAGTAAAACTTGGCCCACAATTGCAAAAAATAGCATATTTTTATTCACGCTTGAAATATGGGCATTTCATATATATATTTTAAAATCTTTTGCACTTTTCAAATAAGAATGCAACATAGTTTCAGGTCGTGAAGTTTGATGTTGCTCATCTATCATAGATTTCACAAGAATGTCATCTGAAAATAGCTATCAAGTCGCGAGCGTCCGTTACGCTGAAAATGCTTCCAGTTTATCTGCAGAGTTTGCAAAAGCACATGGAAAGTTGATACCTCGTGTATAAAACGAGTTTTAGCAATGTAATCCAGTAACGCAATCAATTCCACGAATAATTGATTTCATGACTTTTCACATTGGATTGAAATTCCGAGCGTCCGTTACGTAACGGACGCTCGATTTAATGAAAAATCTTAGAAACTTACTTTCATCCACAGGCATTGCTCTCACATGAGCTGACTGACTAAATTTAGTTTGTTATTTTTATCTCTAACATTATTTAAGGCAAAAAACTGTGATAACGAGGTTCTAAGCGAGGTAATATGGAATAGGCCTATTAGTGAAAAATTGGATAGAGTATAGGCTAGCAGGAGAAATGATAAAAACGGGAGGAATTGAATTTCTACGACATCTCTAAGAAGATAAGAAGTGTCAACGAATATCCCAATTAAAAAGGAAAAATAAGGAGAGCGTATAGATGGTTAATGACCAAGTATCAGACGTCTGTCAAATACCACAACCGGTCAATAAAGCCGTCAAGAGAATGAAAAGAACCTCAAAAATCTTCAAGAACAATATTTTTGCCAAAATTCTGGAACAACCAAGTAGATGAATGCTGCAAGTAATGTATAATGACACGATGAAGTAGAATAACAAAAGAAATTGCACAAAAAAGTAGAAAATTTTCATCATTCACACAACATTTCATGACAGAAAGATATGTTCATCGCACGATCTGTTCTATATAAGAGCAAATTCTAAAGCGCAACATGGTGAAAGTGAGCCCATGCAGTGCTTAAATTGCAGCAAGCCGATATTGAGATCGTCCTCTCAATAGCTCTATCAGCCCTCGACATGGCTTGTCTTGATCTCATCTTCAATCTACATCAGCTGAAGAATATGCGCCTCAGACTATGCAACATGATAAATTTAAGCATTATGAACAATGTGCATATGGCCTATATAGAGACATGCGCTATTGTTTTGAATTCATCTAATACTTAAATATACAGCATGTATCCAGTAACCTGCAAATACCCGTGTAGTGTTTGTTTGGGTAGTGTGGGATGCAATTCGATACAGTGTACCAGTTGCCGATCATGGATTCACGGACGTTGTAGTGGCGTAAAAGGCAGTCTGGCAAGAGCGTCGTCGAACTTTGTGTGTGGGAGATGCTCAGGTGATAGGCCCGTTGAGAGAAACAGAAGCCCCATGAAAGCGATCAGCTTGGAGAATGACAAGTGCGACAATGTTACTCGTTTCTGCTACTTGGGAGACATGTTGGATTCCGGTGGTGGAGCGGAGGCAGCTGTGACTACGCGCATTCAATCGGGCTGGAAGAAATTCCGAGAACTATCGCCTATCCTGACCAGCCGTGCTACTCCATATTGGATGAAAGGGAAGATCTTTGACTCATGCGTCAGAGCCTGCATGACTTATGGCAGTGAGACATGGGCAGTGACAGCAGTGGAGAAGAGGAGAATGGAAGTAGCGGACAGACGGATGATCAGGTGGATGTGTGGAGTATCTCTTGTAGAGTGGCCAGCGAAGACCTTCTGGTGCGCCTGAACCTGCAGTCGATTGATGAAGCCTTGCGTGTGTGCAGATTACGATGGTACGGCCATGTGGTAAGGAAAGATGAAATTGATTGGGTGAAGAGAATATGGAAGATGAAGATCAACGGACCAACACCAAGAGGCCGCCCGAAGAAGACCTGGGAGGAAACTGTGTCCGCAGACTGTCGGCAATTGGGCCTCAAAGAAGCCGACGCCCTCGAACGAAACACCTGGAGGCATTCCATAAGGATCAATCGTCCAACCCAACGGAGATGGAGAAGAGGACGTTAAACGGATAAAGTAAGTAACTTAAATATACAGCATGTACAAGGATGTCTGAATTCTTAATTGGAATAATAAATGGTATCAATCAATAGATAGTGTTAGAAGTAGGGGGGAAATTATGGAATAATGAAGAATATAATTTATGGTGCTCTTTACTCGGCCTTTATGGCGCAAGTCTACAAAGAGAAATTGATTAAAACATAGATGCACCATTAACGTATTAACAATATTCGGAAGAAATGAGCAGAAGATTGTTTTACAAGCATAAATTAGGAAGTGGACAGATCGACCGTCCGTAACTTTGAAAATGCTATTGTAAAATGAAACCGGAACCACTCTATGCTTCACAAATATTATTTTCTTTAAATTCCATGTCTCTAGTTTTAGGAAAATATCACTTGAAAGTGAAACTCCTGGTCAATTTGCAATGTTTTGCAGATAAAAATTTAAAAGTCAAAATAAGAATTTCTGCGCGAGCGTCCGTGACGCCAATTTTTTGGGCTCTCAAGTTGGCTGTAAAAAGAATTTCGGTCTAATTTTTCTATGAGATGAATAGCTAATACAAACATATATTTGTGAAATCCAGAAGATATATGATAGTTTAAACTGCCTACAGAGTTCTAAATGTCTTGCGAACAAGCGTCCGTTACTATATGGAATTGTCCTGAAAAACAAGGTCGTCTTGGTACTCGTAATATGAAAGGTAAACATGGACGGCGTAAAATTATACAATTGAAAATCGTAACTAGCAGTTCACACACTACCCTTTTCGTGGTCTTTGTGGGAAAATTAAATATCGAAAATAATTGAAAAGAATGCACGCTACAGTCGCTCATCTAACACTCCTTCTTTCTATCAATAAGAATTGTAACACTTCTAAACGTCTTAGGTCATTGACCAGATGGCTTCCTTAATCAAGTTGCGTTTATTTTCTCCCTCATTGTGTCGTTTTCATTAAATATATGACTTTTTACTTAAATGTCTTCCCAATACGATTTTATCCACATCGAATTTAAGCACCTATGTTTCTTTCAATTATCTCAATGTATTGGAGTTTTGCTCATATAGTTCCAATCGAATTCTGTGCATTCATTGAGATAAATTGCGATACATTGCTTTCCTAGTGCTTGTCTTTTCTCAAATGGTCACTCAACTATCTTTAAGTACTGGCAAAAATCATTTGGAAAAGAATAGGGAAGCTCTAGGAAAGCAATATGCGTAGTTTGCATCAATGAACTCACAAAATGCGATTGGAATAATGTGAGTGAAGCTTCAGTACTACCAGACTTATTCATCCAATATTTTTCCAGACCACCCTGTTTTCCAGACTTCCCATGCATATTCTTAAAAATAATATTTTCCAGTCCCGCGGGCACCCTTATATACTATTGTAATATACTATTATATTTACTGTCAATTCTGCAGTTTACTACTATGCTTATTCGCTGAAGTATGTAAAAGAAACTTTTTGTACAAATATTCAAAATCTCTAAGAAAGGCATGTCGGTATATTAAAGACACTAAACCGCCACAAGGTTCCATTTATACCAATCCACGACAATCTGTCAAGAAACATCAAAATCCCATGGGTAACAGTTTTACGATCCTTCTTCAATTTTTTATGTATTTTCAACACGAAGATATGCGACATACTTTGTGTTAGCATCAATTTTTGAAAAATTTGAAATTTTAATGTATGCCGCTAGATCATGCAATGAATGATGAATAGCTCTCCAGTAGAAAGAGAGGCTGTTTTCAAAGAGAAATGCCGCAGCTTGCTTGCAAAAACAAGTGACCGACTGCCGCTTGCGAGCTTTCAGGCAGAAGATAAAGACTATATGATTATGAAGATATAAATAAGGTAGAGTGATACAGGTATTATGATTTCTCATAACTCAATCCTGAAATACATGTTAGATCATAATTTCCCGGCTACTTTGGCTGAATTCCCGATTTCTTCCGGTTTCCAGAAGAGATGGCCACTTTCCCGGTCGCGGTCACCCTGTACAATTTCTTGTGTTACACACTTACTCAGCAACATTAGGCAAGAAAGGCACGGTTTCCGAATTGATCCGTTCAGAGCCTGGCGTCCCATAAGATTGATAATTCGTGCTCAATGACTTCAGTCTTTCAAGAATGCACGCTGCTGACAACCTCGCTTCTTGGTCGGAATCCCAGCTTTCCTCAAGCGTATCTTTCAACAATCGGTATGGCTGGAAGAGAAAATAAATGGATCATCTATATTATTAATATAAATACAATTATAACAAAAGTAGGAAGGAATAAAAGTCAAGGAGCTGCCTAACACCCAAGGCGTTACCCCAGGCAATGGCAATTCCGATTCGATGCTTCAGCCATTATAACCATAAAGTAAATTATAAACGAGATGCAAACATATACGAAAGAGGACATCTTGTAGCGATAGAACGACGACACTGTTGGCATTCAATAATACCTCTTGCTTCAGTTTTACATCCCGAGTGTACTTCCTCATTAATATTTTCATACTTATTTCTCCTGATCATCTCATTCAAGAAAATCAGTAAATATCAATCCGTGGGTAAGTGTAAAATGAATAGAAAGTACCAAAATGCTGACCAGCCATAATCTGCTAAATATCCAGAAAAACACTCACAAGCTATGGCTATGGTAAATATCCCACAAATATTTACGAAAATTAACTTAATTTTTCAAAATCATCAGCTGGAAATTTTAAAATAACAAAAGTACTTCCAAGATATTACTTGGACACTTAAACGAAGCAGATATTAAAATCTATCTTTAATGTCCTACCAGCTGAACAACCAAAGAATCTGTTAATCAGCAATAAAGCGATGTTACAAAATCTCCTGTTTCAGAAAAGTACACTCAATTATTCTGGAAGCCCCGGATGTACCACTACCCAAGAGATTGGGCACAGCTCATCGAAAAACTTGAATTATGTAATAGATTACGCCATAGGCTTCTTGAGTGAAGGCATCTTCCTTGAGAAAAGGCGCATTGTGTGCGCTTGGTGGCTGTGTTCGATCAATTTAAGCTTTATTATAATAAAATCTGTTTCAAGAAAATGATTCTCTCCATTAGCACCTGATTTGTCAGACTGCTGAATCCACATCAGTCGAGATGACTTTTTCGGGTAAAGTTATGATACGAATGGTCTTTATAGCTTTCGAATAGTGGTCACTTCAACCGTGTGCACGGCAAATTATAATTTTCAAAGTATTCCCACTTGACGATGTCAGACCGGAGACGAGAAATTCAAGCCGAAGAAAGTCAAAGCTACTACATTCGTCTATGACTGCTGTGTTGAATTCTCGTCGGGTGGCAGTGATGACGTCACACGGATTTGCAAGCACGCTCCCTTCGCTTAACGAGACAGTGTCAGATAGTGTAAGTTGATGCGTCATACTCAATTTGACATTTTGCTTCACTGATAAAAAAAAATTTAACGTTTACCCTGACTGCCTTTTGTGGGTGCAGTGAATTTTTAACTAGACGGTGGGCTATCAACTCACAATAGTCAGAGTGGAGTTCAGATTCGTAAATACGCGTATTCGTAAATCGAAACATGCATATGTAAGGCGTGCTTGTTTTTGAAACCATAGCTGTCTATGTGACAAAGGAAATTCCGATGTAATCAATATCTTATACCGCAAATAAAATACTTCGAAAATTATTATATCTCCCAGAAATCGTTTTTCATGACTTGTTCTGTACATAACTGAAGTGGAAATCATGGAAGTGGATGGAAGGAGACAGAGAGGAAGACGTGGAGAAGGTGCGTGGAAGAAGATATGGCAAAGCTGGTAATCAGGAAAGAGCTAGCCCAGAACAGTAGCAGTTGGAGAAGAGCCATTGTCGCACGTCCAATCCCAAGATAATGGGAAAATAACGACGCTAAACGATGATGATGATGTTCTGTACAGAACTCGCTGGTCTTTAAATTCATTAATTAAAGCGTTCTTAAGGAGAAGATTGTGCATATTTATCGGGAAGCTCATATCCTAACCATCAGAGTCTAATAGACTTCATCATGATATACATGATTACAAACCTAACTAATTATACTCGATTGGGCATCAACGCAATGCAAAAGGCATGCCAAGCATGTTAGGACGTCAATGTTGTCTTAAAAACAAGCGGCCCGGTGATGTTTCCAAAGGTCCAGGTCCTGGCACGGTTTCCACTCCACTGTGGAAGAAGTGCTGATGAGTGTTTTCATTCAACTCCCAATTCTTGGAGATTCTGAGCCATATCATGAGCTCGCGATTGATTGGTTGTGGCATGATACGATCATTCAATTAGCAGCTGACGAGCTGTTATTGTATCCCTGTAATAGAGTGAGGTGCCCATGAAAGTGAGGTAGTGAAGGAGTAGCCTAAAGTATATAATGCAATATAATCCTCTCCTTGTCCCTGTCGAGAAGATATTCGAAAATTCGAGTAAATTACACATTGATTGACCTAAATTATTTGCAATAATCTTTCATAATCAGATTTATTTTAATTTGCCCGCTTCACTTCCCAATACTAAGAAATGATGGACAAAAATGAAATTAACCTTGCTGCTATCGATGGCTTGCTTTAATCCCCTACGTTTCTCCTACCTCCTTGGTAAATACTTCCTTTTTAACTCGGAAGCCGAAACCTTTGACAAGACAGCAAGCCATCAATAACAGCAAGGAGAGTGACTTTCATTTTTCAACACAAAATGCTGTTCAAGCGGAAAAACTGCATGACGGACAAAGCCAACCTCAAAATTCAAGTAGCCAGCAGCTATGAAATTAAAGCAAAAACATTGTGCATTGCTGATATTTCTTACCATTTCTGTTAAACACCAATCTTGAGGAAATTTAGGTCGAGTCTTTTGCCTAACGACAATCTCTGTTAAGGTGCCGACATCAGGCTGACCACCAACTTCATGCCAATAAGGTTCCATATACGGCAGCGGTTCTCCGGACGGAAAGAGTGCACTGCATCGATTAGTTAGTTCCCATATCACAAGGGCTAGTGCGTAGACATCAACTTGTTTGAGGGAAGATTCACATTCGCGCAAATTGACAAATCCTTCCAAGACTTCTGGAGCCATATAGCGCACGGTGCCGACTTCCTGCAAAATCAATAATATTGATCAGCAATAGACAAGCAAGATGAAAACGTGTTTTCCAAATTGATAGTTCGCTGCAATAAGATAAATTCAATCATAGCAACGTGACATCAGACAGGCAAAATCAATCAATGCGGTATGTGAAAACCAGCGAAACAAGATTAAGTTACCAAAGGACTTTAATTGAATATCCTTAATAAGTATGAAACACCGTTGTATTCAGCACTGCGATTTAATTTTGGCTGTCAATTTTTTTCTTTACAGTCTCAACAATACTTATCTCATAATCTGTGTTACCTTTGTGCACTATTTTCATTTGTTGATAAATTTCTGAGCCGTGGTTACATCTATCACAATTATGCCAATGTTCATTGACTGATGTCGGACTTTTTTTGTGTTCATCAATTCGCCGTTGAACTCGGCGTTTAGTTTTGCCAATGTATTGGCTACTTGGATCGCCCAAGCATGAAAATTCACAAACAACACACTACTTCATCAGCGGAATTGACTTACGCATAGATGAGAAATACGATTTTACTTTGCTTGTGCTAAAAAAAACACTTTTGCGTCTACGTTATTTTTTTATATATAATTTTCAAATTCTGCTTTTAACTTTTCAGATACTACTCCCAATGTACTGTATGACAGTAGATTATTCCATTATCATTACTCTTATCTTCGGCTGCTTGCAAGCTTAAATCTCGACTTTGTTTTTTTATTTAAGAAAGAATGCACAATACGCTCTATCATACATTTCGGATAGCCATTACTTTCAAATATGTCATATACCTCATTGTTTTCACTATGAAAAGCTCTCCAAGAACTGGACCTACTTAAGACCTACTTTCCACTGTTTAGGACAGATGGATTTGTAGTTTAATAGGAGTCCCGTGTAGGTAGGTTTACGATATATGGAGGTTTCGAAAACAGGATCAGTTTTTATGAAAACATCAAGGAATGCTATCTGGCTGCTACCAATCTCGGTTGTGAATTTTATATTAAAGTGTTGCTTATTTAAATAACTATGAAATTTATTAATTCTATTCATTGAATCAAATACACATACACAGTCATCTGCGTATCGGGAGTAGTATAAAGGAGAATGGGATTCGTTCATCCATGTTTGTTCCGGAGTTGCCATGAATAAATTAGCCAAAGTTGGTGCAAGGGGTGAGCCCATTTTGGGGATAGCTGGGGCGACCGACCCCAACCCAGCGCGTCCACAGGTGGCGGATAGTGGAAGGCCTCTAGATATAGAGGTTCGCTGCGAATAAGAGTTTCGGCCTAAATAAGTAGCCGCGGACCAACCGGCGGTGATTTCCAGAGGGCGAGGTGGAGCAACCAGGTGGTGGCTGGGGCTCTCAAGAAATACCTCAAGCACGCTCAATGAAGGAATCACCTGGCGAGCTAAGGCGCCATAAAACCTTTCACCCCTGCTGCGCCGTGGGAGACAACAACGGTTGGATGTCAGGCTGCTACAGGATTGGCGCCTCGAACGAAAAAGGCTAGTCCGCGCCTTGGGGCAAATCAAAGGCTAAGGGAGAAACCCCTAACAGAAAACCTCCAACAGGTCAGCCAGGGCAGCGCTGTATAGGAGTATTCTGACCCATTCGTTTATGGATTCATGCAAGTAAAGGATAAATCGGTGGAGGCTGCCGCGTCCGGGGCAACCGACGCGCCGAAAAACCGGACATCGGCGAAAAATATGCGAAGACCCGAAGAAAGAAAACTGATTAGGATGGCGACTTTGAATGTGGGAACGTTGTCGGGAAGGAGTGCTGAAGTAGTGGATTTTATGAAGAGGAGAAGGTGTAAGATTTTGTGTGTACAGGAAACGAAGTGGAAGTCGGATAGAGCAAGGATGCTTGGAGATGGGTTCAAACTGATTCATGCAGGAGGAGATGGAAAGTCTGATGGGGTGGGTGTGATTCTGGAGAAGGACCTTGTTGAGAAAGTGTGGCGCACGGAGAGGTGGAAAGGTAGGATCTTGATGGTTTGGCTAACGATCGGTTCGAAGAAAATGTGTGTGATGTCCGTCTATGCCCCACAAGTAGGACGGAACCATAGAGAGAAAAACGAATTCAGAGAAAAGGTTGAGGAAATGATACATTTAGTGGGTGAGGATGAAATATTTTGTTTAGCAGGTGATTTCAATGCGCATATCGGGCAACGGATGCAAGGGGAAGAGAGGAGTGTTGGTCAATTCGGATGGGGAGAGAGAAATGTTGAAGGCAGAGAGTGGGTGCAGCTGGTCGAAAGAAATGGGTTGGCCATAGTTCAGACGTTCTTCCAGAAAAGAGAATCGCACAAGATCACATACAGAAGTGGGGAGCACAGGACCGAAATCGATTGGATTGTAATGAAACAGAACCAGAAGTGCAGGATCAAGGACTGCAAAGTGCTAGCCGGTGAACACGTGACAACTCAGCACAATCCACAGGTTTGGACGCTACGGTATACGGAGAGGAAAGAAAAGAAACGAATGGGAAGGAAAATCATCAGGTTGTGGAGATGTAAGGGAGAAAAGTTAG
Source organism: Prostheceraeus crozeri (assembly GCA_907163375.1). Classification (NCBI taxonomy): domain Eukaryota; kingdom Metazoa; phylum Platyhelminthes; order Polycladida; family Euryleptidae; genus Prostheceraeus; species Prostheceraeus crozeri. The sequence goes on from CAJQUW010012767.1 coordinate 165,071, forward strand.
AAGAATACGAAAGTGAGATCAATGATGCCTTCTGTAAACTGAGCGAAACCCCTGGTGGAATCGAAGAGGAGTGGGATCTGTTCAGAAAAGCATTCATCGGAGCAGCAGAGAAGGTGGTCGGCAGGACAAATGGAAAGAATGGGGGCCGTCGAAAACAGCAATGGTGGTGGAATGAAGAAGTCAGAAAGGTGACGAAAGAGAAAAGAACAGCCTGGAAGGAGGTAGAAAGCGTGAGTGATGACAAAGCGAAGAAGGAAGTTTTAACACGAAAGTATAGGGAAATCAAGAATCAAACAAAGAAGGTAGTGGCACAGGCAAAAGAAGAGGCAGAGCGAGGGCTGTATGAAGCAATAGAGAAAGAGGAAGAAAACAAATTTACCGACTCGCAAAAGCAAGGGAGCAGGAAGAGAAGGATGTGGTGGCCGTCCAGGATGTAAGAAACAAAGACGGAGTGATTGTTTCGTGTCCGCAGCAGATCACGAAGGTGTGGAAAGAGTATTTTCAAGAGTTGCTGAACAACGAAGGGCGCAGCGAAGTTGAACTTCCTTGTAGTGTGTGATCGAAGACGGTAGAGAAGAAAATCAAGACAGAAGAAATCGAGACCTCATTGAGAAAGATGAAGACAGGAAAAGCAACTGGCAAGGATGAAATAGCGACCGAAGTGTTGAGGACAGCGGGGAAAACAGGTATTGAATGGCTAGCTAGAATTTTTCGGCTGTGCTATGAAAAAGGGGAAATCCCAGAGGACTGGAGGCTGGGTTTGATTGTCCCCATTTGGAAAGGAAATGGAAGTCGACAGGACCCTGAGAAATACAGAGGAATCACTATTCTAAGTCAAGTGATGAAATTGTTGGAGCGCATAATCGACGGAAGGCTGAGATCACAAGTGGAACACGAAATTGGAGAGGAGCAGCAAGGTTTCAGAAAAGGTAGAAGTACATCGGATGGTATGTTTGCGGTGAGACAGAAGATGGAGAAGACGATTGAAAGAGAAGAAAACATAGCGATAGGATTCGTAGATTTAGAGAAAGCTTATGACAGCGTCCCTAGACCCCTAGTGGTGGCAACCCTGAGATGGTTAAATGCTGGAGAGAAAGAGGTGATACTTATCGAAAAGATGTACGAAAGAACCAGAGCGGCAGTGATAGTTGGAGATAACATCAGCGAAGATTTCCAAATAAAAACAGGGCTCAGACAAGGAAGTGCTTTAAGTCCATTTTTGTTCATTCTGATTATTGAATTGTTGTCAAGGAAAAGCGAAGAACATGATGCAATGAACAAGATAATGTATGCTGACGATCTAGCTGTGATAACGAAAGACGAGGTGGAGCTACAAGATCAACTGGAAAAGTGGGCGCAGAATTTCCAAAGGCATGGGCTGCGCATCAATTTGGATAAGGCGGAAGTAATGTGGGTCGGAAAGGAGCCAAAGGACATAAGTGTTGAGGTGCAAGGAATTCAGCTAAAGCAGACAAAGGGTTTCAAGTACTTGGGAGGTGTGGTAGCGGAAGATGGGCGGAGCGAAATGGAAGTGAATAGGAGAATTAGAGCAGGGGTCGGAGCCTATTAGAAAGTGGCAGGAGTGTTGGGAGACAGAAGGATCAGCAAAGATATCAGACGGAAAGTGTTAGAGGTGTGTGTAATTCCAGCAGTCACATATGGTCTGGAAACAATGGCGCTCACCAAAGATCAGCAAGATAGACTGCAAGTGTGCGAGAACAATTGGCTGAGGAGGTTGTGTGGAGTGAAGTTGGTTGACAGAAGAAAACTTGCAGAAATGAGACTCGAAGTCGGACTGAAACGAACGATGACTCAGAAGATTGTGGGAAAGAGACTATCTTGGGCCGGACATGTGGCAAGAATGAATGAGCAAAGGCTACCCAGGCGAATGGAGCAAGAAATGAGTGTGCGAAGAAAAGGAAGACCGAGAATTCGCTGGAGTGACTGTGTCAAAAGAGATTTCCAGAAGGCGGAGGAAGATTGGAGAAGTTGGAGAAGCGACGCAGAAGACAGAGTCGTATGGCGGAGAACTGTGCACAAGGTGGTTGAGGTATGGAGCGGCTGACATTTTACGAGTACTTGACTGTGTTTCCTGATATCGTTTCATGTGGTGTTACCCTGATGGTTTGTGGACTGTAGCTAGTTTGTGTTTCCATGAATTTTATGATGTATATGAACTGTCTCCTTTTTATCTTGTTTGTATGAATCCTCCCTACCCCATTTATATGGGAGAAAGGGGTTGTTAAAATAAAAAATTGGTAAAGAGAGATTTTACATTAAAGGTAATCAAAACATTTTTTATTGAACAACTGCTGTTTATCATTGATGTCATCGATGAACTGAGAAGTGGAATTTAACATAGATCGAGTATTTATGTGTGGTTTTATGATGTTGTCCAAATATCTTGCTAACTTATAGTCATGCAATCCAATAGTACTCACAATCGGTCTCGCAGGTGTGTTTTTATGTACCTTTATCGTTCCGTACATTTTAGCTGTTTCTCTACCAGATTTTGCATAACTGTAATAGATGTAACTCAGAAATTTATCAACAAATGAAAATAGTGCACAAAGGTAACACAGATTATGAGATAAGTATTGTTGAGACTGTAAAGAAAAAAATTGACAGCCAAAAATAAATCGCAGTGCTGAATACAACGGTGTTTCATACTTATTAAGGATATTCAATTAAAGTCCTTTGGTAACTTAATCTTGTTTCGCTGGTTTTCACATACCGCATTGATTGATTTTGCCTGTCTAATGTCACGTTATTATGATTGAATTTATCTCATTGCAGCGAACTATCAGTTAGCGCCAACGCTCACCAATATATCATTAAATCTTTACCAAATACTTGTATATCTTCCGATGAAATGCATATCATGAATTATCATGTCAATGATACAATGTCTCATAGATCTAAGTTTATGGTAGGAAATAAATGTCCATTTTTTGAAAGACCGAGCACTTGACAGCCCATAGTGCGACCGATTACACTTGCATATGCTAGTTGATTTTTGTAGTGTGAAATCAGACAAAAAGCAGTGGATGTACGTGATGGGACAAAAGCATCAAGCTGCAAAATGCATTCGGGATAAAGAGCACACATCGCAATCGTGACCTGCATGCGAAATCTTAACCCCGATGCACTCGAGTAGAGGTGCATGTGGAAAATTGTAAACCAACTTATGAAACGAGTAACATGTGTGAAAAGATAAAAATGAAATAATACTCTTAAAAAATCAGGTCATGACAATCCTCGGTTACTCCTAGATTTACACATATGCATATAAGTTAGCCGCAAGCAACAGGTTTGTAGACGGAGCTTAATTATCTGGACTCCTGCGCAAAGATGTTCAATAAGTGGAAAGATAATCTAAGCTTTTCAACGAAGGCAACATACTCATATCGAGAAGTGTAATGTTGCTGACATTCCTAGAAACCTGTTCCCATGGGTCAGGACCCAACCGAAATTCCCTTCCACAGCGGAAAATCCCAATTTTACAAATCGAGGCAGAAATATCTGATACGTGGATGATGGATACATCTCTCATCTTGCATGTCTTGCTCGAGTTGACATATCTTGCAGCAGTCTTCTGACATATTGTAAAATAGATGAGTCAAATATTAATTACAAGTGACATAACTAAAAGTATAGAGACGAAATTCCAGATTCAAATACGATTCAAAATAATTTTTACATCCCTACTTAGTATCAGAAAATTACCTGCAAAGGGAACTCTTCAGCGTTTTCAGGCTCATTGTCTCGATTATAGTAACGATTGCCACCTGGAGCCAGTTTTACTGCAAAACCCATATCACTAATTAACACAGTTCCATCACGACGAACAACCATATTGCGAGAATTTATGTCTCGATGCACAATTGGGCATTTTCTGTCTCCTGTTGACCAAGTGACTTTCTGAGATAAATCGGTGGTTACTCCTGGGACTCCAAACTCAGAGTGCAGGTGAGCTATACCAGCTGCTGCTCCCATTGAGAATCGAAGGAAAGTCTGCCAATCAATAACGTTTTTCTGAAATTTAATCAAAGAATTTCTTTTAGTTAAGTAGAGCTAGGTATTTGTAGTCTGTTATGAGCAATAATTATAATTAAATTCACTTAATTTAATTTTCAGCGCATAGATATTCGAAAGTAAAAGTTCGTGTGAGAAGTAGGCTAATTATATTGAAATATGAATGCGCCGCATATTCTGACAATTAAATTTGATGTTATCTCACGAACTTTCCAATCAGTCGCGCGCATTATTATGTTGCAATTAATGGCATTAGGAGTGACTGCTTGAATCCGATAACGGCAAAGTAAATAAACATCTAAAACATCTGCAATTCAACGAAATCGAATCGTCGGTCCTAATGGCTGCTTGCTTCGGATAAAGCCAGTGGTCGCACTGCTGTCCGCAATGCCCAAACTCAGTTACGTTATGAAATTTTCCGAGATTAACAAAGCAGCACAGACTCGAACCTTCGCCATGTCCGAGACGATGTGCGGCCCTTAACCAAGTGAGATATGCATACACTGAGCTTCCCTAAAACTGCGCAAGTAAATCAAGAGAAAATGGTGGAGTGCCGAAGACGAACATCTAATGAAATGAGCCTTCAGCTTTGCGAATATTGGCAAATCAGACTTTTCAAACAAAGAAGAACAGAATAACGCTCAATGTCTTCGTCAGAATTTTAAACACGCGGTGCGAGCTCTACTCCAGGGGATAATCATCCAAGGGAAAATGATGACAATGACACACCAAGAAACTCTCAAAAGCAGTCTGTGATTAGCCTTAAATTCTACTGGACATTCGCGATAAATGTGAAGGTACTGCGTGTTGAAATTGATTTGTGCACAAATCCCAAAACAAACAAATTCTTCATCTACTGTTTGTATTGTCAAGTTAAATAAAGAAATACTGTACAAAAGTTTAAAAGATTGCGATGACATGTCCAGACGCCTTTCGCCGGTTCACTTCAGTGGAACACACCAGATTATGGAATGGTAAGTTGAGATGTCTGACAGAGAGCAGTCACGAGAGAACTGCCAGCTGTTACTAGTCACATCATATCTTGCAGAACTTTTGACAAAAATCGTAGTCCATCATCTTACTTTTCTATCATCGGTAGTAGTAACAATTTCCGCTATCTACAAATTCTAGAGTCGCTCATTATTAAAGCTATGATGCCGGCTCTTTGTGTACAGAAAGAAGCGTATCAACTTAACCCTGCGCGGTAGGAGATTAATATTCATGTTTATCAGCTCACTCTCGTGACCGCTCTCTGTCAGACACCTCAACTTGCCATTCCATAATCTGGTGTGTTCCACTGAAGTGAACCGGCGAAAGGCCTCAGGACATGTCATCGTAATCCTTTTAACTTTTGTACAGTATTTCTTTATTTAACTTGACAATACAAGAAGTGGATGAAGAATTTGTTTGCTTTGGGATTTGTGTACAAATCAATCCATGATAAAGATGATAATTCCGCACATCATTTCACTTCAAAATTCCCCGCGTCCCTCATTGTCGAGAAGTGACAGCTATCAGACGAAAAGGACGCACACATTCTTATCTTTTATATTACTCTGTTGTGCCAATATACATAATTGTCATTCATGGAGATAGCATATGAAATGTCTACTATTGGTCTTAGGCTGTGAGTAAATCACGTCAAGTTGTATCTCTTATCAATAAATCATGCGGAATTCCAATTGTCTGCTTCAGTCCGCTCTATCTGCAGTGATGATTTTCAGTATCAGTATGAAATATTTAACGTCTGATACTCAACTTTCAAATACAATTATCAAATAAATAACTCACCGCTAAATAATGCTGCAGAGAGCCGTCGGGACAATATTCCAGCACTAACAAGGCTAAACCGTCGCCAGACCGTATATCCCAACCGATGCATGACAGGATGTTCGGATGGTTACAATTCATTGTCATAGAATATATATCACGTTCGTTCTGGAAGTATTGTTGCTGAGGTCCACGAGAGAATGTTTTCACGCAATAAGCATCCTCTACCACTTCGCCAGTTGATGGGTCTGAAGGCATTTTACTTCTCCAAACTTCGCCATATTTACCTCGATGTATCAGATCAGTGAGTTGTAGACGGGAAAAATCACCGAGTAACTTACCCTGGAAATATAAATACATCATTCATTATCAATCAATCATTAGAAGAAATTGCTTGATAATGGACTCTACTCAAGTAACTCAGCTGGGAAACCTAAGGACACAATTATTTTACGTTATCTTACATTTTCAGGCAGGGCGTATCACAGTGCAATTAATTGATTTCTGCTATCAAAAAAATACAATTTATTAATTGGTGCCATCGAATGATTTCAATTATTTGACTGGTGTTATCGGATAATTGCAATTAATTGATTGATTTGTGTTGTGATGGGAAAAGTAATCAATTGAGTGATTTACTTGCAATGCCGTCACCGCACTCGCCATCACAGGAAAAGCATTGCACCTTCAGTGATATATTCAGATATCAAGCTTGGTAAACAGCTCCTCTTCACAAGCTGATCGCTTTCACGATTCTGTCTTATCAGGAACTATTTGGTGCGTAACGTATTCAGCATCTCTATATTACAACATACTACTTTCATGATAACTTTTGAAAGTCTATTTTATGTCCTGTTATCGGCACATGTGACTATTCATTTACAGTATTCTAATAATTGATGATCACTGAGATGCATGAACTTAAGTCTGTAATAAAATGGATGAATGATCACATCCAATTAAGAATACAGCTAGACCCTATATGTATTTCACGGAATGGGTCATCTCAAGGCATTATCCAAATTGATAACAAGCTGTCAGGCGACTTGTTAAGTATGTAGGCCCATGTAGCCCAATTCGTTGGAGTGAAATAGCAGAAGGAAAAATTTAAAATCAGGATTTAGTCTTTTCAAGCGGCAATGATAAATAAAACAGCAAAGTTGCGGCACTAAATAAATTGGCCAATCATAACGCAATACTCATTTCTTTTTTCATGTCGGTCTATTTGACAATTCTTTGTCAGTGTAGAGAATTTTCGCAATAAAGCTGTGGGAGATTGGTTAGTGGTGGCAGAAGGCTGCTTTCAGTGAGGAGTAATCAATCAGCTTACTCAATCAGTAATCAATATTTAGTTAGAAAATCAAATGCTATTTCCATCATGGTCAAAGTTTCAGGTAGAAGCTGGTGCCATCACTGATAAGTCTAGGTTGAAAATGCATTTCACACTGCAACAATTACATGAGTGGATTTAAGAAGTATAACAAGAGGTTGACAAACATACAAGCTTGCGTCCAGATTTTTCAATTTGCTAATTGAAGAAATTGTAGAAGTGTGAACTGTATAGGCCTACTGCAGCAAAACAAAAACATTTCGCATGCAACAGATTTTCTCGAAACAGTCGCATCGAGATAATTTTTTGTTTTGCAGCAATTTGTCTAGGCGTAGTATCTAAATGAAGCAAATTTGAAAAGAAATTTGGGGAAGAATTGGCGATGACGGAACAATTGATAACAAGGACAATTTAAAATTTGGTTGTTTGACCTGCATATTGAAAAGAAATTAACACAGAAGTCGAATATTAAATTGTTTTTCAACTATCAATCCTAAAAGTGGACTGTTCCGTTAAAACTGAATTTAAGTAACATTTCTCGACCGAAGAATAATCGCAGATAAAGCATCATATAAAATTGAAGCCTCATTGCAACTCAGGAGAACTAATTAGGATTCCTTAAAAAATGCGTCAATTATTTCATAGCAGAAAAAGGTGTGATAAAGGATTTCATATTCAATTTATCGTGCAAAAGCTGTGACAAATTTGTAATTTACTTTCATTTACTTAGGTCATAATTATATACATGACATCCAGCGAAGGTTTGAAAGTAATAATTTCTAGGTGTTGGTTCGAAGTTCACACAATTTGATCACCTGAGAAAATCTGTGCCGACCTCCAACTTGAGACACCAGTCGTGTTGAAGCCGTGCCGCAACTATCATTTGAAGCAGACGGAAGTCGGGCATTTCGATTAGTATTTCGAAGTCGAAGTGGGCGACCACCAATAATTTTAAGAGCCGTTTGCCGACGACGAACGATCATGAGTGCAGCCCCAGCACCGAAAATTAAGATAATGCCTGTTACACAAACACCTAACACAAGTCCAACGTGACTACTAGTGAAGACGGGATGTTGCTCCGAGTCTGACTCCATTCTCTTTTTCTCATAACCTTTATAATATGGAAGATCCGGTATACTTTGCACAGCTTTTCGTCGTTTAACTGGAACGGCTCCACTAATATTTCCATTGCACAATTTTCCTTTACAACAGCAATACTCGAAACCTGATTGACTATTATGGAAAGATTTAGAACAAATTGTCTGCTGGCAGATGTCGTCCATCATAATCATACAAGCTGAAAATATAGAGAAATGCACATTACGATTCGATATGGAGGAATGAACAATTCTTGTTAGGATTATCTACATCACTCACCGAATATGCTTATTTCAACTGCATTTATGTCTCTTCTTGCCTCTCCGATATCATCAAAATTGTCAATTGACATGCGAGCTGCTTCATGACATTCTATTTACTAGGTTTCGGTCAGTACACTGCGTTGCAAGAACTTTGTTAAGTTCAATAACATGAGCGGAATCGACCTTTTGTCTGTACTACCACGAGTCAAAGGGTTATAATTCGGCATGATATTACCTTGATAGACTAAGTTAAGGGTGGAGGTGGATGGTCATATTTTTAATGCATATTTGCACAAATCTCGTGATTCTAACAGAAAATGGTGAAAAACCTGGAAATCACCAGGAAACTTCGAGCTCTGGAGCAATGAGACCGCCAACCACAGGGACCGCGAAAGTCCCACTGAGTTTTGCCGGGTATTGCGTTTTTGTCAAATATATTAAACAAGATTTTAGAAAAACTTAAGCAGCAACAAATAAGTATGAGATGCGCTCGTATGCACGTGTGATATAGACATGACATTTTTCACTTCAAAAGCGTGATTGCAGTCTGCACGAATGCGTAGCGTGTGGCTGTGCATTCGTATTTGACTGACACTTGCAAGTTGTTCGCAGAGCTTCGCATGGAAAGCAACAAATTAACAAATTACCAGCAAATCTGTTTTAGTGCAGTGAAAGTAATTGATGCGCTATGGTTTAGTTGTCTCATGTTTTACATCGTAATATGTGACCGTCATTGTGTGATGGCCGCAGTGACCAATTCACAGCTCAAAATTCGCATGTCTCAACAATGTATCACATGGTGGACGAATGTGAGAAACCATAGCTATCGAATCACCTTTGTATTCACAAGGAGAATGCCATACATAGCAAAATAATGCTGTCAAAATTACAGGTTTTCCCGAGCTAGTTCACTCATAATGCATACAAGTTCAAGATACGTCAAGCAATTTCAAAGACCATAGATAGTTGAACCTATTTCAATTATACGTCACTTAAGCTTCAATTTTAATGAAAGCAGGTTCGTGTTAAAGTATTCAAGTTCAAGATAGTGCAACCAATTTCAAAAATAAGGTATGCAGATTCATGTGCAGAAATAATATTTATGATTTAGGAACGGAAGCCCCTTTCATTTCCAATTTCAAAGGGTAAGGTGTTTAGATTTATGTATAGAAATATAAGATATCAATGAAAACCCACTAAATTCGTACAATGAAAACCCATGAAATTCGCATTCAGAACACAAGTCAGAAAAGGAGCACTATTTTCATAATCAAACAACAATGTCGCGACAATTTAGGCACCTGTCCAAGTAAGTAATAATGTGATTCTGCATGCGTGCTACCTTCACACCAGAAATTGTTTGGTCTTGTAGGATTTCTTCCACAATGCCTTGTAGAACAGAAATGCGGTGCTCTGAAACAGAGGTGTGAGTTGGAACATCTGCAATCCTTCGCACTGTTGCTGCCTCGCGCAGCTTCTCTCTCAACCGCAACTTAATGGTGGAAAAGCAGTTTTCAATTGGATTGAGAAACGGAGAGTATGGTGGTATTTTCCGCACGGTTGCTACAAAAGAGGAAGCGTCGATGTGGATGGGGGCGTTGTCCATGATCACGAAACAATTCTCCACCGCTTGTGATTCCAGCACTCGATCCAAATTATCCATGTAGTTACGGAAATCTTGTTTTGTGTTGGTGCCTCGACGAATTTCGTAATAGACGATGCCAACATCCGCAGCAACTGCCAAACACAGATTGAGATTCCGACCACGTGTGAATTGAAGCTGTCGGACAGCTGGTCGACCCACTTGAGATCTGCCCCTTGTTCTCCTTGTGAAGAGGTTGAAACAGGTCTCGTCCACGTACACAAGGGTTCGATCGGATTCCTCCATGTACCACCTAGCGAACTCCTTTCTTAGCAGCTTCACACGATCGGAATTTCGTGCACTTGGGCAGTCCTGTAATAAAGAAGAGAGAAAATGTTGATGTAATGTGCATTGAATGATATTTTGCGTGATATTTTTTACTACATACCTGTAACTTTTTGGTGGATATCAAACGGCCATCTAGTGCTCTGGCAATGGAGGACTCTGAGATCAGTATGGGTGCATCTCCTGCTGCCAGCGCCTCCTTCATTGCCTTCAAGGTCAGGTCCGGCTTCTCTTCAATCATTCGCACACAGCGATCAATAACGGCGTCTGTCACTTTTATGCTTCTCTCCCTTCTTCCTCCTCTCACATCCTCCACGCATCCTTCTTCCTCATATCTTAGGATGATTGATCTCGCAGTGCTCTCTTTTATGTTGAGTGTTTCAGCGGCAGCCTTCCAATCAGCTCCATTTTCGCGAGCTTCAACAAGTCGCTGCTTTAAATCAATGCTGATCTTCGAGTAACGCCCACGAGGTACACCTGGCCTCGGTCCACGAGAGCGGGACAAACTCCGAGAAGCACTCGTGGTGTCATCACTCCATGTGTCGTATGTGCTGCTCATGATTGGTATAATGTCAGTTGCCAGGCTACAACGTAGGCTAGTCACACAGGATTCAGATACAGTGTAATAGCTTCACAAACTTATATAGTTCTATGATTTATGCAAATAATAGGCTGAAATTGGTTCATTCTTTGATCTCAATCGTTTCCATGAACATATTTCACGCTATCAATGTCAGATTATCAAAAAGTGATAGAATTTATTGATAATTGAAATTGATTGATTAACAATTGAACCTGCTTTGCTTTTCACGAACATGCGAGCGCTATCACGAAGTTTTGTGGCGTATCTTGAACTTGTTTGATCTAACATAGAAATCTGTGACGCTTCTTTGAAGTAGCTTGACGTTGATTGAAGCTGTATGCTGTATCTTGAAGTTGGATGACGTAGAAATGAATTTGTCCGGGAAAACCTGTACTTGATGAATCATCACAACAATACGTCTACCCCAAGAAAATAGTGAGCACAATTTCTTTATCACTGAGAAATTAACTTACCTCTGAGTGCAATAGTGCTCTTAAGAATTTATGAGTCTCAAGTGAAGTGTTTCATGATTAAAAGACTTACACTGTTTCTGCATGATAGTTGATTCATTTGAAGAATGTATCCAAACAGCAAAGCAAACCATATGCTCCGATGTTTTGTTGCACCGGATATAACGTCCATCATCTGAAATAACTCCTCGGTTGTGGTCGGTGCTCGATAATTTTGATTTCTGAGAATGTCTACTTCCTTTGGTTTCGCTAGTTATTCCACCAGAGTAATGACACAATAATTCGAAGGAAACCCCTAAAACATGTGAAGGAATACTTTCTATTTATAACATTAACAATGTCGATTGAATCGAATTAATAATTAGTAATTGTGCATGGATAAATTTCAATTAGGCCCTAACTTGTCAAGTGCTCCGTATCGGGGAATGCTGAATTATACTTATTTATAGCTCTAAATTACAGTTTACATTTATCCTAATCTTTGAAAAGAATCTTTAGGCATTTTAGGATCTGAATTTCACCCATAGGATGCAACTCCTAAACCATGCCACGGTGCGAGTGAAGCTTGTATCAAATAGGACTACAAGCTTTTGATGCAGTCAACATTAAAAACCACTCTTCCTTCGCTTACACGGGTTGCACAAGTTTTGGATAATGTATTCAGTGCAAATCGTATTTAAACTGAAGATATGCATAGCGTCATTTTCACGCTAAATAAAGATACATCGATATAAATATGCTTGATTACCTCGATTTATTGCTTGAACCCAATTATCCTTATTAAGGCGAAAGTAAAGTGAATTACATAGAACGTACTAGGAATATATAGGAACAAATTCATAGACCTTGAGAGATCAGATTGGAAACAGACAATAGATAGCGATGGTACGGAGAAGGCATTTTCTTTTTCTGCAATTCTGCCAATGCATATAGGCTATCTTTAAGTGTAAAAGAAAATACCTAACTATTTGCTGTGCTAAATCAATATTATACTGACACAAGATTACCTCTTTGGCCTCTTAGTAAGTTGATAATGGTAACTTTCATATTGGTGATATATTGTGTAGCTTCGTGGCAAACTGGCAATTTATGGTCGAAATCGAGATAATTCATATGGGTCACGTGACATACCTCACATATGATATCTGAACCCCCTTTGAACTTCCAGCAGTTTCCTGAACATTGAAAAGCCTTCAAATTTTATGTGAGACGTATTAACACGAAAATGGAAAAATTAGGACTGGGGACAGGCGCGTGATTGATTTACTCTAGCATGCTCTACAAATTAGCAAAAATGCTAATGAACCTGCAAATGAATCGTCAGACAGACCTTGATTTGCAATTTACACAATTGTTATAGATAATTACAATGCTTCATATATACACACGCTCACGTCATTGTCGTAGTGTCTGTAGAATAATTCTATCGGAAAATGTGTGAAAAAAGTAGTATGAATGTGTGAAGTAGGCCATCGGTGATTCAATGGATGTCTTGATAGTTAGGGAAATGTCTACTGAAATCAAACAATTTTTGCAGCTGAACTGTAACTTCTCGCACTCACCTAATTGCATGACCCCAAATATCATGATGATCATCCATATTAACTTCTGCTCCATTGAACGTCTGAAAGAAAATATCACCAATTTATTTGCAGTGGGTTCCATTTAAATACATTTACTACATTGATTACAGATTTGACAGTCTCAATTTCTGACATTATTTCATCGATCTATAAAAGATCTTAACCTATAGGAGAATGAAATGAAACTCGTCGCATTCTTCATACGAGCACCTTTGTAAGATTTCAAGTCTAATTTATCTACAAAATTTTACAAAGACTACAAAACTTACTCTTTCTAAATTGGTTTACCGGACTTATATATTTATACAGGGTGTATAACGCTTTTGGATTTTCAATTTCCCTGATTTTTCCCGGTCTCTTTTAAAAAAATTCCCTGTACACTTCATTCATTATGTTAACGCAAATAACACTGAAAACGGTTGCCCTCGACAACAATCCATTTCAACTTCCCATAACAAAAACTTCAGTTGAAAAACCTTCACCGATGGACTCCCTCCCGTTATTTACATTATGATTTACATTCATTCCTTAATTTTTTTTTAATTTGACATTTTATATGTCATAACAATTTTATTGCTGATATTACCACAAACATCAAAATTTTATAAATATACTTTTTATCTTTTCTATTAACAGAAAGTTTTATATTCCTCAAGTACATTTCTCAAAATCTGTAATACGCAATTTTCTTCGCTACCTGATTATTATTAGATTGTAAGTTTAAATGTCAGTAGCGGATATCTTGATATGAACGGATAAATATGTTGTTTGATTGGAAAACATGCGCAAATATGAATATATCAAAAAAGGCCATTATGTATGCGTAACATGGTTTCTTTACTATGATTCATGCCATCTGGAATTCATGTAAATCGGCATCTCAAAAGTCTATAGATTAGCATCCTGATATACATGCCACTAATTTTTGGGTAGTAACAAAATATTACAAAAATTGTTCAATAAAAGTACATGAAGATCAATACCGTGATTACGGACAAGATCACAGCAAAATAAAGACGCAAAAACCTACTTCATCGAAGAGTCAACCTTGGTCAACACGATCAATCTGCGTCAAAAGTTTCTTCTTCATGTCCTCCAATTTTGCTTTTTGACGCCCTCTTCTTTTCTATCACGATACCTGTTTTGACCTCTTCATTCGGCACCTCTTCTCTTCCTTTCTAGCGGAATTTCGAGAGGACAAAATTAGTTTCTTTGATACGTCAAAATTACGAACATCCTGTCATACGAAGTGCGTGCACAATCTTTGACTATTCTTTGAGCAATAAGAGAATTACTTCTCTTTTTGTTTTTCTACGATCATCTCTTTATTGACCGAGGAGACGCTTTCCACCTAAGCCTGTCCATAGCTCAAACAGAGAATGATTCGTACGAATCGTTCAAGCTCAGGAGAAGAATTACCTTTTCGAAAGCTATGGAGTAAGAGTCAAGTCTGTCTCTTCTTTGGTCGATATGGCTGATATCGCTGCAAAACCGATGTCAATTGAATTCAGTTGTACAAAATTTTCTCAGCCATGGGAAGGTTCAGTTTTTGAACGGTTGACACTTTGACAGGTTTTCATAACACATGGCTTGATAAACCGTTTCGACAGCGAATTCATCATGTTCTCTAGGGTTCAAGCAGGAATGGAACTATGGGCTTGTCGCATTGAAATTTCTTCATGAAAACCTCAAATTCCTTGGTTATCGTGACAAAAAGACAATTTGGCTTTGAGCAGAGGATCATTCAGCATTTCCTTCATGTTCTTTTAGGACGACGAACCAGGTTGCTTCTTGATATTTTCAACCTCGCAAGTTTGGCAATCTTTCGATGATCACTTCCGCTACTGCTTCGTTCTCAACCAATCAAGTTGCACAATAATTGGGTGGTACGCGTGGGTCATTCCGAAAAGTCAATAATCCTCACAACGAGACGTAAGATCTTTAAAAACTTCCAAACAACTTCGCAGGAATTTCATCACCTCAATATATTTGTCTCCAGCTCGCAGAGCACCGTCGATGATGTGTAGGGAGGAACTTCCGATGTCCAAAATTTGTGTATCATCATGTTCACGAGATTCTTCAACAGATGATGTGTTGCGATATTGACATTTGGACATCCATTACCACCTTCAGGAGTTAAGAATTGCAAGGCATCGAGCGCACCCTCAAGAGCTTTGTGCAACTCAGATGTAGCAGCATTTCAAAGAAATTTAAAAGTCAGGTATCTTGTCATCTTCCTGTCTTCAATAGAAACCTACCGCGAACATCCATTTGTCCGCGTTGTATTTACATGAGTCACGTAGCATTTCATATTTTAGATCGTGTCATCTGAGTCCTAATCAGCTATGTACTGCATATGAACGTAAAAGGCGTGGGAGTTCTGAACCTGCTGAATAATCTCCAGAGGCAACCAGCCCATTGAGACAGGTGAAGACCGATCAATTTAGTCAAGCTCACATCAACGGCGTGAGTCAGATGAGAAAACGAAACACCCGTCCTAAAGCCGGGGATCCAGACTTCATCGGCTGATTATACACATTTCGTCCGCACATTTTCAAGGCAGCTTTCCCCACCCCAAAGAGGGGATCGGGAAGCAGCCTCGGAGAAAAGCGCAGCAAACTAAGAAAGCTCACAAAAACATCTGGCCTCCTTGTCTATAAACAGCACAAATTACTGAAAATTAATAAAGCCGACGTACAATGTTTTAAAATTAAAATCATAAATACTTGACCACACTTTTCTTGCGACTTTGCACTTATTGATCAAATCTTCAAACGATATAAAAAGTGATGTTTACATCAAAAAAAAAGAAAACATGAAACTTCTACTTTTCCTTTGTTTGTACAGCAGGCAATTTTGTTAATGTTGTCATCAGTCATAAACATATCTGATCATTTTTGCCCCCAATTTCAAAATTCCCTGATTTTTCCCGGTTTTCCAGAAATCAAATTTTCCCTGACTTTTCCCGGCTTTCCCTGATTTTTTCCGTGTTATACACCCTGTTATATATATATATATATAAAACAGGGTGTATAACACGGGAAATATATATACCAAAAGGTTTAAATCAAAAATGGTATTCAATAATGTTAAGTAATACGACACCCAAAAGATAAAAGAAAAACAAGTCAGATAACTCAAACAGCCCGACCGGTTTCTGCCTGTTGCAGGCTTCTCAAGGGCATAAATGATTTATTCACAGAATCAAATATCTTTCATATACATCCAACTAATGTAACTTAGATATATAAGAAAAGGTTAAGTAATAAGATGTCAACAAAATCTCAAATTAATATCTATGTAGGCAGAGATACATTTCTATACATGGCATTTCACATATCTCGATTTAGCGATGGTTTTATGATTTTTATACATAATTTCTCTTTCTCTTCGCGGTATGTTCTTGCACAATTAGGTGGCAATTTGAGAATTGGCATAACACGGAACTTCAACTCTGAATCATGAGCGCAATTAAAAATGTGATTACTAGCGTAAAGAGATCGGTAATGTCGTCGCGAATTTGTTGCCGATGCACCCGGACTCTTGCTCGTAATGAGTCACCAGTTTGACCGATGTATGTAGCTTCACATCCCTGACATTGCAATGCATAAATAACGTCTTTTGTTTCGCAGTTCATGTCATGTCTAACGTTAAAAGTTTTTGTTTCCCCCATTATTTCATATGGAAAGGATGTTCCAACAATTAATGATTTACAACATTCACACCTCTTGTTACTACATTTCTTCACTCCAGTTAACGGAATACGATTTCTTCTTGCTAAAATGTTCAATGATGATTTGGGTTGTTTGTAACTATTTCGTAAAGTGTAGTTCTTAAATATAGGAGTAAGTTTTAAACTTGAAAAAGAGGGTTTGATTATTTCATGATATACGTTGGGGTTATTTGGGTTGTAGGTCTTTACATAAGAAATGATTTTATCATTTTTATTTTCATTTGAGTTATTAGTTATGTTGCCGATTTTTGATTTCGCAATCGCATCACTTATCAACTTGTCTGGATATCCAAGCTTTTTAAGTCTTACGTGCATTTCAAGCAATCACTTCTTTTTTAAATTTTCTTTCGAAACAATGCGATTAATACGTTTAGCCAAAACATAAGGAATGTTGCGTAGTATGTGCTTGGGATGACCAGAATTAAATGGCACGTAGTTGTAACTATCGGTTGGTTTCGAGTATATATCGCGTTCAATGTTATTACTAGGGCAACCCAAAGTTGCAGTGCAACTTTTTTTGCATATTTTAAGGTAAAATGCAACATTTTGCAACTTTCACTGTCATTTGTAATAAAGATAAGTTTTTTAATTTCCTCACTCTTGGATCAACTCAGCTACCGGTTAAACCCAATCTAGATGCATTTCGTCATGTTTTCAATCCTAAGAATTGTGTGTTGACGCTTTTCTATAAATAGCATTTACGTCAACTACTTATCAAATTTTTGCTCAGCTTGTCGTGTTACTATTGGCAGAACAAAGACATCACATTGTGAATCCGTCGCTATAATGAAATAGATAACTTGCATGATAGCAAGAATGAAGGCATTAACTGTAAAAAACAAGCAACGAAAACAGATGTTCAGTGATACTGATATTGGAAGTCCTCCAGAACCAGTAGTAACACGATGGGGAAGCTGATTGGAGGCAGCATTCTATTATAGCAAAAACTTTCCAAAAATAATGGACATTGTAAATTCATTATCTGGTAGTGATATTTTAGTTGAGCGCGCAAAGAGCGCCTTAAATTCGCTTACGATCCGGAATCAGTTACTTGAAGTGAAACGCGATTATGCAACTTTGCTAGTTCATATTAACAAGTACGAGAAAAGTAACGTTACTATAAAAAAATGCTTCAATGAACTGAACAATTTAGAGTTCGGGGATGATTCAGCAAGTATTCTCTCCTATTTGAAAGTGCGAATTGATCGAAACTCAGATCTGAATGCTATCATGACTCAGGAATGTCCCGATATTTCTCCTTCTTTGTATGTGTTGCTTCAGCGTTGTCAGCCCACTTCCAAATCAATGGAAAGAAGTTTCTCTTCATTGAAAAAACTTCTTGCTGACGATCGGCATTTTCTTCCTGAAAATACTGAGGCTTAGGCTACCTTGTCGTGTACTACAACAGCAGTGATTAATCGACGTTTGTATTGTGAACTTATTTTTTTAGTTGGTATGAATTTTGTTTTGTATGACGTGAAAATATATTGTTAAATGAACGCTAGTTACCTATTTTTCATTTGAATAGAACACATTCAAACGGGCATACACGTACATATTAACTTTTTAGCCATGATTGCCATTATCTGTTGCTATTTGATATAGCATTTATTTCAAGCTATTCGGGGGCTTTTATCGCAACTTTTTGAATTTTAAGTGCAACTTTTGAAGATTTTTAATGCAACTTTGGGTTGCCCTAGTTATTACCATCCTTATAAATCAAAACATCTAAAAAATTGAGTTGTTGTACATTCGTTTCATAAGTGAATTTGATTCTTGGATCCATAGAATTCAGAAACGAATGAAAATCACTAACATCTCCGAATGACTCGTACCAAATGATGAAAATGTCATCCAAATATCGCATCCATGATTGAGTAAATACGACATAATCAGATGCTGGTAAGATCTCTTTTACAAAAAATACATTTTTTCTTCTATAAATCCCATGGCCAATGTCGCATAACTCGGTGCCATCTTTGTGTCCATGGCCGTACCGTAATTTTGCAGATAAATTTCAGATTCAAAGTTAAAATAATTGTTTGTGAGAACAATCTTAATGCCTTCAAGTATAAATTCCGTTGTAAAACGTTCATTGATCAGGTCTCGATTTTTTGAAATCCAAAATCGATGGCCGTGATACCCAATTCGTGACTAATGTTGGTGTAAAGAGATACCACATCAAACGATACAAATTGTGCTTCACTAGGGATGGTTTGTGGTAATTTTGAAATAAAGTCATATGTATCTTTGCAATAACTGTTCATGGTAACCACAAGAGGTTTGAGGAGCTCATCTAAAAGAAAACTAAGATGACTTGTAGGGCTATTAACACTAGATATTATTGGGCGGAATTTCAAATCAGTTGGTAAATCAGTCTGTAAATATCCAAATTTATCTATTTCCGTATTTGACAAGTAAGAAACTAGTTTGTGAACTTTGGGCAGTCCATAAAAATGAGGCATTGCAGAATTGAATTTGTACAGATAATCTTTTTCCGTGTTCGTCAAACAGTGTTTATGTTTATTGCAATACTTTTTGATTAAATTCATTGTTGTTGAAATCTTATAGTTTTCAATTAGAGTACAAGTACCTTCAGAGTTCAAATGTTCGTTATATATACATCGCTTGTAATCATCATAGTTTATAATAACAAAAGATCCTCCTTTATCTGCATTTATAAAATACAAACTTTCCATTTCTTGCAATTCTTTCAACGCTGTTCTTTCATTAAATGGCAAGTTGTGTTTCCTTTTCTGGACATCATGTAATAAGCTCACGTTAGTATTTATCAAATTAATACAGCAATCTAAAGTATCATTCAATCCCTTAGGTGGATCAAATTGGAGGGTTGTCTTGCCAATGACTCCTGATGAGAGTTTTCATCAACTGTCGAATTAGAAAAGTAATCAATTAATCGTCGTCTTCGACAAAAAGAAGCTGATTCATGTTGAACGTCATTTATGTTAGCTTTTGGATATGGTGTGAATTTACCACCCCTTGTTAATAATGATTTTTGTGAATCAGAGATATTGTCTTTAGAAAAATTTATTATCTTGATTTCTTTTAGAATTCTTTTAAAAAAGAATTACTGTTGGATTCAAAATTATCGTGCATATCATCCGAGATACATTCATTTATTCCAATTACCATTGGTATATTTTCATCTGAGTTCCTTTGCAATTCTGTACTATTGAAATCTTGAAAATTGTAATTTCTGCAATGCAGTGAATCAAGTTGATTGTAGTTATTGCGACCGAAATTATTTTGGTGAACTTGAAAGTTTGAGCGCATAGGTCTAACGTAATTAGGATTATTGTTCCTGAAATTCTCTTGATTAAAGTAATTTCGATTATCATAATGTATAGGATTATTGAAAGGCCTAAAATTGAAATTTCGAGCAATTCGGTTATTTCCAAAACGGTTGAAATTTGGCCTGTTATTAGGTCTATATCGATTTCCTATAGCGACTCCGCTCTGCTGCACCCTTCTTTCTATTTCTTGCCACGGTGAGTGTCATTGTAAAGACATCTCTTTCAACTGTGATTTATATGCTGTACTTACATGTAATTCTTATTTCTTCACTTGAGATCAACATGTTGGACAAAGAATTGTTGAAGATCAATAAATAATAGTTAGACAATTTAAAATTTGATTTTTCCAACTCGGTTCAAAGAAACCATTAATCAAGGTGTCGAAGTATATATTCTAACATTATAAACAGCTTTCGTAATAGTACTGTCTCGATTATACAGCTACGATGATTTCTTTGTAGATAAAATGTAAAGTGCTGAGAGTTGATTACAACTAAGATATTGAAAATCGAACCATGCATTTCAGCTGTACCATACAGTTGAAATACATTGAGCTCAATTTAGGATATTATACTTGCAATTAAATCTTTCGTTGTCTTATGCGCAAGGTTATTCATTATGCAACTTTCCAGGAGGTAAGTAAAATATCGCTCTTTCAAGTCTATTAGATTTTTTTCGAAGTAAAATTCCTCGATGCGCTTCGTCTCCATGGTCAGTCTAAAGGCTCTTCACTTTCAGTGAATTTTACTTCGCAAAAAAATCAAAATCGTCCTTAATTTAAAGGAGCGATATTTTTCCTGTCCCGTGGAAGTCTACACAATATTTGCAGTTAATTTGCTCTATCTTCACATACAGTCTACTGTACTATTTACTTGCGGTGTACAGGCTACAAAGAAACTTACTACGATATGCATTATGAAATTTGCATAGTGCTTATGGAAAGTGGTCGCAAGAGTGTGGGAGTTTGGAAAGATGTCCAAATGTTGGACATTGGCGGATGGCTCGACTGGGGAGTTGAAGTTTGCAAGCTCTCATGGAACGATTGGTGGAACATGGGCTACTGGCAGTGAAGCGGAAGCATCAATGGACATAATGATGTGTTCCATGCCTCTGCTAATCTGACACGTTGAGGAATCCGGACCGACCCACAGTGTTATCTGTGTGACATGCCCATCCTCGTCGTGCCCTCTCTGGCTATCATTTGGCACTACAGAGAGCATGCTACACGCACCGGTGCGGCTTGGTCCTGCAAGCGATTGTGAAAGCAGTCTCTCCCCCCCCCCACCACGTTTCTGAAGTTAGCGGAACCACTCAAAGGAACCACTACTGTCTTCAAATTTGAATTTCTCTATAGCGACTGCGAATTTGTGGAACCTAATCAGGGGCTGAAATTGATAAAGTAGAAGTTGTTTCGAACAGGATCTCGCTGTACTAAATAATGGTTCCGCCAACTTTACAAAAGTCTCCCCTACAGGCAAGTAACAACTTTGTGTACCGAGTGGTCAAACAAAGGGACGAAAGACTCATCGTGCGATCTGTACCTCAGAAGTAGGAAGTGATCGGAAGTGATCCACTTGAGTGGATAGACAGCTGCCAGATGAATTATCCCTATCTGACCAACGACCTCATCTAGTGTTGATCGACGCGATAGGGAAGAAAATGATTATGGGCGAACTAAATGTTCTCTGGGAAGAGTGCGTTAAGGATTCCCATGAAGAGAAACTGCGGAATATAAAGAACTGGCCAAAGGGATTCAGAAGCAAGGGTGGAAATATGAGCTCATGCCTTCTGAGAGTGGGATGCCGCTATTTCGTTGCTCCATCGGTGAGGAAATTTCTTGTTAAAGCGGATGCTTGAGTCTAAACACCACCATGAAGAAGTTGACTGCAAAAGTGGAAGAAGGAAGGACCTGGGCCCAACGAGCTGCTGCGGACCGACCATCTTGACAGATACTGAACTTAGTGGACCGAAATCTCAGTGACGGCTGGCGCCAATGTGTCAAGTTTTTTGTCTGCAGCATTTTCTGTTTCACATAATTCAACAATTTCGTTTATCAAGCGATTCTTTTTATAGCAGATTTCCAACACTCAGTAACTGATTACTACTGGGTTGATTACTCAGTACTCAGTCACTCATAAGTCATGTATTTTATCTTTAGCTACTTTAGGAATTATCTATTAATTTGTCACGATTTCGTATAAGTTCATTTTCAATTTTATTCGCATTACATGGTTTCTTGACAGACCTTGCGAATTTTCTCCAAGTTTTGCGCTAAGAATTGTACATACTGATTCATGTGATCAGCATGTAAGATTAAGTTTAGATTATTGCCCATTTCTATACATATAAAAAGAATTCTGTGGTTATGTACATCAAAATATATTCTTTCAACTAATTTACTGCAATAACTACCTTCTTAATACATTGGTATGATGGTCTACATTATTTCATTGTGGTTCAAATTTTACCTAAAATGAAATGATGAATTTCCCTTTAACGTCTGAAAGGTGTTTATTAGAATAAAGGCATGGAATTAGCTTTGAATATAAAAAAGGTTTGTAGAATTAAGGAGGGCATTATCGAGAAATGAGCGAGCGAGCGGCATTTTCGATGATCTTGAGCGGTGAGCGAGCGAAAGGATGATTTTGAGGAAATGAGCGATGAGCGAGCAAAAGCGGAATTTCAATCCGCTCAAAAACACTGGTTGTAATCTTACAACATTTTCAAGCAATAGTTTCACAGGAGTAATGCAAAATGGTAAAATGAGATAGCGTGTGCATTATTGATCAAAGCTAAGATAGACATTTGACAGGATTTTCAATGTTCACAATAGTTTATTTTTTCAAAGAATCTGTAACTGTAAAGATAGAGTCTTATCTCGTTGGTTAATTATTGGCTTACGGAGTTTGATAAGTAAAGCTTCGGCGAGCTTTAACTCAAAGGCGGTGTGATAACGTGTGATTGAAGTTGTAAATGAGCGTATGTTTGGGATCTTCATTCTGTGGGTTTGGCGATAATGTTCTTTGATAGCACCGTTGTTTTGGTGCTGCTTGCATCTAGTTGACAGAAGATTTGTCGTGTAACCGATGTACGAAGCGGCTTTACATCCGCTCTCAGGGCAGCAAAATTGATACACGACATGGTGGTCATCTGTAGATGTAGATAACTTGGGTTTGACAGCTATATATATATATATATATATATATATATATATATATATATATATATATATATATATATATAGCAATAAAAAAGTAACAGAGATGGATAAAAATAATAATAAAATAATCCCGCTTCCAATCAAGAAAAACTAGCCGTTGAAATTGCCCGACCGGTTTCACTAGCTGCCTGCTAGCTTATCAAGGGCTACTCATTTAATGAAACAAAATTTGATTCAGACTAGGGCAGAATTTCTACATACATGTAGGCATGAAAAATTATAACATAGACATGCAAAATTCTAATCACACAAAGAAATAGGGGAAATGAAAAAGATATCTCACGGAGCAGAATGTATTACAACAGCGCTATGCTTAATTACGGTTAAGGGTAGGTGTAAAGATGTTCATGCACTGTTTTTCCTTTATTTCTCTGTAGGACCGATCACAATTGGCTGGTAGTTTCATGATAGGCATCACATTGAATGGAGGGTCATTGTTCTTGGAACACATATCTGCACGCAATGACTTTAAAATTCTTTCTCTCGAGCGTGTGTGTATGAACCGATCTTTCAGTGGGTAATGCGAGTAACTGCGAGCTGGTGTTCATGTATAAGATAATGATATCAGTTAAGAGAATTGATCCGCGCTCTCAAATAGCAACACACTCGGCTGAAAGTGGACACGTCCTCGATTGGAAGGGAGCCAAACCGCTGAATTCCTGCAGCCATTAAAGAGGTCGGGAATTCATGGAGGCGTGGTGTTCATCAGACTCTTCTATTAATCGTTATATCGATATCGATGATATCTGCTTACATCTCAGACAGCAGATATCTTGATTTTAAACTTCCATCGGTTCTCTCATTTTAGTTCCTTTGTATCATCCTTTTGCCTGATGACGGACAGTAGCTACACTTTTATTATACTTTGTACTTTTATTATTTTAGTTTGTTTTGGTTAATTATAAATACTTAAATTGTCCTGAAGCGCTTTTATTTCTGAAAAACGTTTTACTCAGGATGCATATCTTTACGATAATACATATAATTAGATAAATATAATATATATATATCTATATATATATATATATATATATATATATATATATATATATATATATATATTGATGATGAATTTCGCCATCGGCCGGTAGAATATATATATATATATATATATATATATATATATATATATAAAATCAATAAAGAATGTAACAAAACCTTGAAGACAAAATCATTTATTGAAAATGAAAAAGTACAATCCGGATTTCGGATAGCTCTTATCTCTCCTCCTCAAGTACATAAAGTGAAATATCATAATCAACCCTCATTCAGCTGAGGTTTAAATTTTAAAATAAATTGTCTCTCCTTTCTCTCACGATCTTCTTTGTTAGCGTGGTAAGGTAAATGATAAATTGGGGCCACTTCGAATTTGAAATTTATTTCATTGTTGCTGCATACCATCGTAAATTTAATGTTCGCATCCATACTGAACAGTATCTCAATAATATTGCTCTCTTTATTGAGATACTGAACAGTATGGATGCGGACATTAAATTTACGATGGAATGCAGCAACAATGAAATAAATTTCTTGGATGTGAAAATTTATAAAAAGAACTGTGAACTGGAAACAGATATTCATTATAAGGATACTGATAGTTTCAATTATGTGCCATTCTATTCGGGACATCCTCAGCATGTTACTAGAAATATCCCTTTCACTTTGGTTTATAGAATTTGTCGAATCGTATCAGAGGAAACAGAAAAGATGAACGCCTAAGTGAGTTGATGAATAATTTGCTAAGGCTCCATTATCCAAAATGTCTTCTAGACGGTGCGATTACTAAGGCCCGTAACTACTTCCCTAGAATAACCTCAAACGATGAACATGATAAAATCCTAACATATTCCTCAACATTCAATCCAAACAACCCAAATTTGTATAAAAGCATAATAGCTCCTATTTTTAGCACATTTAAATTGATGCCTTCCTTTAAGAATTGCAGAATTATTACATGTTACAGACAACCTAAATCTTTGATTAGAATTCTAAGAAATGAAAGAGAATATATAAAAGGTATTGAAAAGTGCATGGACAAAAGATGTAAATGTTGCCCTTTACTCATCACAGGGTCAGAAATAATTATTAATGATATTATATTTAAAATACTTGCAAATATGACATGTCATTCCAGTAATGTAATCTGTATTCTACGATGTAAAGATTGTCATAATATCTATGTTGGTCAAACAGGAGATAAACTTAAAAGCAGAATAACGGTCCACCGACAACATGTTAGATATCATTCCACCGCTCCTCTACCAGTAAGTAGACATTTAGCCACATGTAATGCCAATACTCTCAATGATATCAAATTCGAAGTGGCCCCAATTTATCAATTACCTTACCACGCTAGCAAAGAAGATCGTGAGAGAAAGCAGAGACAATTTATTTTAAAATCTTATACCTCAGCTGAATGAGGGTTGATTATGATATTTCACTTTATGTACTTGAGGAGGAGAGATAAGAGCTATCCGAAATCCGGATTGTACTTTTTCATTTTCAATAAATGATTTTGGCTTCAAAGTTTTGTTACATTCTTCATTGATTTTATTCTCCTACTCTTCCTATTTTTCTTTTATATATATATGCATAATGAAAAGATGTCTTCAGGAAGATATTTTAATTTTACTCGCCAAAAATTTTCAGGCTGTCACTTCAGCTTGTCGTCAGGTGGAAAAAGGAACATTGCTTAGGGCATAAAATTTGAAAAAATTCATGATGACATAGCTTTGCGTAAATTTATTTGTCATCTAGCTCTGTGTCTGCTGATGGAGTAGTTTGAGGAATATTATTATAGCTTCAGCCAGTCGTAGGTCATTTATGTTTGATAGCCTTGTTATTGGTTTCGTATTGTTGACTATGTTGGGTGTTTTACGATTATGCATTTGATTGCTCCATTACGCTCGTACTGTTTGCAACATGCTGATAGTGGAGTTATGGTACAACCAATGTAGGAAGCTTTGTTGCAAATGCTTTCGTGACATTTGAATTGATATACCATGAGATCGTTTGCTTCATTTTTTGTTTTTCTTCTTAAAACATTTCCAAAGCTCAATGCAATTTTAATTTTACTGACTCTAAGACTCAATGCATTTCTTAATATTTCTTTGATTTTAACTGTTAAATCACCTAGGATTTTTATCCAAATCATGTCGATCCATTCAGCGGACTCAGGCACAGCAACAATGACTGAAAACTTGAAGAGAATGATACTGCTGTCCCTAGACGCGGACAGGTGTGGACCGTCAGCAAATTTCTAATCAATCTAACGAGACCTCAAAGTCAAACAAGGTGAGAATAATGGCTCAACATTTAGGCCTCTTGTTTTAAGTGGGAGAATTATTAATTAGAAGTTAGTCAGAGAAAAGGAAACTTTTTAATAAAACTAGCATATGGTGTCCCGACCAGGGATTTTCATCAAATTTACGCACCATCCTGAAATTTATAAAATTGAAGAGCAAGTAAAAAATTGACGGTATCTAAATCCACTATATCCATTATGAGGAATGTTTCACAAAATCCCTTGCTTAATTGAAAAAACACATCGAATTATAGAAAAATTGCAATAATGTGTCAAAGCTAGCAACTTCCTTCTGTACTGCAAAAATACAATGGATTCAAAACCAAAAAAAAGTTGATGATGACGATCAAGAGTCTCGATGCACTTGATCAAGAGGTCATCAATTGATTTAACATTTCATCAGGTGGTGAGGGTTTGATCCTGCCAACTGACAGAGTCGCGTAAGTGGCTCGTAGCTCAGTTGGTTAGAGCACAGGTCTAGTTAACCTTGGTCGTAGGTTCGAATCCTACCAGCCGCACATCTTTTGCATGGCAATCTGATCTATCGTGTATTTAATCTCATTGTTGTTAATCAAATATTTTAGAACTGTTTAATAAGTCCCTGTGCAAAGAAACTTACCTTTCTAAGGCGATTCTAATACATAAATTGTAATTTTCCTTAAGCAGCATTCTGATGGTAATTAAATGATATGAATAAGGAGATTGATAAGCCGAGCTGCTATTTAATTTTCTTTAATACTTTCAATATTTCGTGGTTAAAACCACATCATCAGGAATACAAAATGATTTATACTAGGCAGAGGATATAAAATTAAAATGTTAGTAGAAAAAATCAGATGGCGGTAATCATTACATTCATCTTTGTTGTTGATAGAAGGATGTAAGATATCGATGATCATTGCCTCACGGAATCTAAGGTTAACAATATCATGATCTTTATCTAAGATGTCCACAGATATTTTGCTATTGTCACACTGATGTAAATGCTTATAGATTGACGAATCTGAGTGGTTGATATGTTCGGTTATTCTTGTGTGTAATTTTCGTGCAGTGCTACCAATGTAGTATTGTTGACATTTGGTGCATGTTACTTTATAAATTATTATATATATATATATATATATATTTATAAATTATAAAAAAACAATTAAATCATTCAACCGCCATGATGTAGACAACAGAATTCTCAGGATTTTTCACAATTTAAATCTTCCAGTGAGAATCTCCCATCAATCATTCACCTTAAGGATGTCATTGAACAAAAACAAACAATCAAAACAAACATGTAAATGGAAATCGTGTAAAAACCCCAACAAAGCCATTTGCTTTAAACAGCTTGTAGTTTATAAAGTAACATGCACCAAATGTCAACAATACTACATTGGTAGCACTGCACGAAAATTACACACAAGAATAACCGAACATATCAACCACTCAGATTCGTCAATCTATAAGCATTTACATCAGTGTGACAATAGCAAAATATCTGTGGACGTCTTAGATAAAGATCATGATATTGTTAACCTTAGATTCCGTGAGGCAATGATCATCGATATCTTACATCCTTCCATCAACAACAAAGATGAATGTAATGATTACCGCCATCTGATTTTTTCTACTAACATTTAAATTTTATATCTTCTGCCTAGTATAAATCATTCAGTATTCTTTGTATTCCTGATGATGTGGTTTTAACCACGAAATATTGAAAGTATTAAAGAAAATTAAATAGCAGCTCGGCTTATCAATCTCCTTATTCAGATTCTAATACAGTTGCAATGTGTTCTAATAGTGGGAATAGCACTGATAACATAAGATAAAATGATGTTGTCCGAAATATACTTCCAATGAAGAAATAGCGATACATATAGACGACTTTATTGAATTATCAACTGCATAAGTAGAAGAGATATTTCTTGAATTTCCAAAGCTCGAACGAAGCGAGGTGCAACTCGCTTGAGGGTTCAGATCTCACAGCCATAGAAAACCACACTCCACACCAAGGTTTCCATCAGCTCTCGATTGAGTGGGATGTTGATCCTAGACGACTTCCAAACAGGAGACATCTGCTGGATGATGCGTTTAGCAGTAGCGATTCTTGCTCGAATTTCTTGCGTGGAACTACTTTCGTCACTAGCTATTGATTCTGGATACTTTCAGAAACTCTTTGATTCTATCCGGTCATTATTAAATTGAAATAGCGTGTGGTCCTCTTTTATGTTCATCACGACTGTTTTTGTTGCATAAATAAAAAGTCTGTAGGGAAGACACTTTTTCCAGCTCGCATGCCTGCGTTCCAGCTCTTCTCTGGTGGCGGCAATCAGCGTGGCATCATCCGCATAACGCAGATTACATGTCTCCGCACCTCCTATAACACATTACACCTCTTATGACAGCTTCGTCGCAGATGTTAAACAGTAAAGGTGACAGTACGCAGCCTTGTCGAACGCCTTCTCGTAATCGATTAACATCATCGAGTCTTCTGTCCTGTTTTTTGACCGATTTTTCAATTATCTCTCGAACATTTAGAATGGCATCCGTCGTACCTTTACCAGGCACAAAGCCAAACTGTTCATCTTAGCACTAGAAAGACCGAGGTGTCATTTTTGACACCAAACTAACTGTTGACGTGTCAAAATTTGATGTAATCGAGTCGAATCATGGTTTGGCGTCCAGACATTTCCTGATTTGTTGTGCCAAGCCTGCCAGACGAACTTAAACTACTTTCGGATTTAAGGGGGTCCATGACAATAAATTCACCTAGAAAGACCATGGTGTCAATTTTGATACCTGACTTAGAAAGCATGCAGTATTGATGGTGAATGATTCTGTAAGATTAATGTGATAGATACATTGCACAGTTGCACACCCACCTTTTAGCAGACCATGGCAAGCATTCGCTTCAAATACATTCTAGCACATCATTTGAGATTTCATGTAATCGACCATGAAAGTGACATGGTGCTTTTCGCAAGAACCGCAAGGAACTTTCAACGGATATGGTTTCTGCCGGACAGTTTCTATATTTCACAAATTTCTATTGGCGACTAGATAAATTCAGTAATGCTTGTGCAAAGTCAATGCCAAGCTCAGAAATCGGTTTGTCTCTTTATCATCATGCATTCGTCACTTGATAGAAGAAAAGCCATATGTGATTCAGTTCTACTATGCGGAGAACGTACTCAGACGTCGTTGATCAGGTGTCACGTCAACTATCAGCTCAATCTGCTTCACGTCGATTGCCTGCTACTGTATAGCCAAACATACTACAGATCGCCAAGATCAACAGTTTGACTCTCTAAAAGAGGGCCATGACAAAGTCTACAATTTTACGACGGAGTAGTTCATTCTCTAGATCAGGGGTTCCCAAACTTTTTTGGTCGCGGTCCGGATTAAAGTTTTTAACGAAGACTGAGGTCCGTCCAATTTTACATTTAATAAGCACGGTAAATTGCAAGAAACAATGTAATAGGGAATATAATTAAGATATTACAAATCTTCTAATTTACTTGTACGATAGTAATTTAACGCTCTCTTTAAGAGTTCCATTAAATCTCAAAAATTTCAATTTAATGTCAGTTACATGTACAAAAAATAACATTTGATTCACTTTTAGAACTACACACAATTTTATTATATATCTAACAAAATTGAGATCTAGCTTTCAATAGAAAATACACTGAAATGACGCTATGAAATATTCCGATAAAAAAGATACAAGGGGAAAAACTAATGAGAGACATGAAATTGGGTATGCGTCGAAGAAATGGAAACCAAATCTGGTTCTAATGTGGTCTGTGCGGAGCGGAGTATGGCAGACAGATGACTTTGTGTCATTTTATTTCTGTATTTATTCTTGATAAAATTCATCTTGCTAAATCCACTTTCGCACATCCACACAGATCCAATAAAAGTAAACAAATCTATTGCTGTTTCCAGCAACACCGAATAACTTTGTTCTGGAAGACTTTCGACAAAGAAGACTTCCAATGAGGACGCATTCATGAATTTTGATTTTAATTCCATATTTTCCTGTAAGTCTGTTAACTCCATTTGTATTTTACCGATCGACGATGTAGAAAAGGATGGTAATTTTGATTTCCAATTTCCCCGCACGTCTACGTCAAACGGAGATTGTAGTAAATTAGCCACTTCCTTGCAGGATTCTTCAACATCACTAAACCGAGCTGCAAATTCAGCAGAAAGTTTGTCCAAGAAGTAACTGCAAATAATAAGAGCGTCAGAGTCAGAAACTTCACCGAGAGTAGTAAGTTCTTTCAGAGTCTCAAAGTGTGTAAAGTCCTGGTCTTTTATATCATCCCGGAATAATTTGAGGCGTTTTCGAAATACACAAACGTGATGAATGAGTTGAAACACAGATGAAGACTTGCCTTGTAATTTCAAATTTAGTGTGTTAAGATGTTGAAAAATATCAACGAGAAATGCGAATAATACGGTATTCCTATCATTCTTCAAAAAAGTTCAAATACTCGTCGCAGCCTTTTCTCGTTGATTCAGTCAGGAAATCAATAATTTCAACCCGAATAGACCACAATCTTTGAAGCACTGCTCCTCTGCTTAACCATCGCACATCATTATGTAGTAACAAATCTGTGTGTTCCGCTTCAACTTCCTGTAGAAATGCACGTAGCAAACGCCTCTGTAGATGAGACTTTGATCGAAGAAAATTGACCAGATGTGTAACAGTTATCATGATTTCTTTCAGTTCACCGCATAACTTTGCCGTTAATACTGAACTATGCAAGATACAGTGATAAGATATTAGTTGTGGATTATTTGTTCGTAGTAGATGCACCAAACCAACCCGTGGACTTATCATGGATGGACAACCATCCGTAACAACGCACTTCATTTTGTTTATGTCAATGTCACTAATCTGAAATAATTCTTGTATAGCATTGTAAAAGTCTTTACCAGTTCTATGCCCAGTCAGAGGAATAAGTTCCAGTAAATCATCATGAAAACTGTTTCCAGTAAAATACCGAACATAGACGCCTAATTGCGCAATTCCATTCATATCACCAGACTCATCCAGAGCTACCCTAAATCCTCTGGAATTTTTGATACCTGTAATGATTTGTTTTTTGATATCGCAATCCAATTCTTCCAAACGACGCGTATTGGTATTATTCGATAAAGGAACCGACGAGAATGCATTCACAACCAACTCTTTTTCTTCCTCGTTAAAGAGAAGTTCAGATGCTTCAACCATGCATTTCTTGACAATTTCGGAATGTGTAAGAGGTATCATATGTTTATTAAGAATCCACGAAACTTTCAAAGAAGCTGTATAACATCGCTGCTGTTGTGTGACAGAGTTCCTCATAACTTTTGTAGACTTTTCATAACTTTTGCGAAGAGTGTCAATCTTTAACAAGCGAGACTCACTGGATATTGGATAATTTTTTACGAACCCTGAATGCTTGGTTTCAGGATGCCGTTTCATATTACCACTTTTTATCACTGCAACGGTTTCTTGACAAATTAAACAAACGGGTTTTGTAGAATTGTCAGGTAAAATAAACAAAAAAAGTTCGGTAAATTCTTCTTTGAAGGAACGATTTTCACAGTCGATTTTCGCTTTCTCCCTGTAGTAGCCATTTGAAATCACTATTGCAAAAACGATGACTAAGTGAATGTTACGACGTGAACTAAATGAAAGTTATGACGTGTAGATAATTTGAACACTAGAGGAACAATTTAAGCCTCTCTAAACAATGACAAAAGAGTGAACTGCTGGAGACAGCGTGAGTACTAATTATGCCGGGTTGGTATGGGAACAATCAATAGCAGGCGTAAGAGTTATAAATAGAAAGCACCGCCAGGGAACGAAGAACTTCAGACTTTCAGATGAAGCTATTTTTACCTGCGCTGTGTGTTTGCGACAGCGGTCTATTATTATCAGAAAAGCAGTGACAAGCTGAATGAGTCATCGATAGCTTTAATCCCACATTCCTAGATCTATGTTTGATTCGCACGGTTTTCATATACGCTACTGCCGCTACTCCAATGCTGTTTCAATAGAGCTGTTTCAGTGGTAATATACAACAATATACTTTCGTTCATCACAAGATCCTTGCGGTCCGCGAAAATGATGCCGCGGTCCGTATTCGGACCGCGGTCCGGAGTTTGGGAACCCCTGCTCTAGATCATCGATGAATCTAGAAATGTCTCAATGGGAAGAATGCATACGCTTATAGATGCCATGGGTACTAAAAAGCCAAAAAAATGAGGAAATGTCAGCATGCAGGTTTCAGAGACTGCACTCGCAGTCACCACATTTCGTGCAAAACGTTTGGTCTGTGGTGTGAGTTTACTAAAAGAAGACAGCGGAGCTTTGAGATACATGATAGCCCACTAGACCTACATTTCATCCAAAAAGTTGATGTAAAAGAAGAATAAAACAAGATAGGTATTTTAGGGAGCTAATGCCGCTTTCATTGTATAAATTATTGAAACATATACAGGGTGGACCAAAAGGTCTGACGGTTTTTAAAATATTGCCATCTGCGTCCTAGAATAGCTACGGAGTTGCAATGAGAGAATACTAACTGGCCAAACGCAGGAGTTTATGTACACATACATCAATCCAATAAATAGGCTTATTGTACGTTCTGAAACCTTGTAACAGAAAAACCAAAAAATCACGATTTTTTCGATGTTTTCCATACAGAACTTAACACTCCCTCTCTCCTTAATTTTTGAAGCTAATCTGATAAGCTGACCTACTAAATAAATCATTTCTGCAGTCAATAATTTTAGCTATAAAACAAATTCAACAATAAATCTACCTTGTATTTCTTGAAAATGACGTCCAAAAGACGTCCTAATTTCAGTTTGAATCGCATGTTTCAATTCATGAATGCTAGAGGGACGTTTCTTATAAACTTCATGTTTTAAGTACCCCCATAGAAAGAAGTCCGGCGCGGTAATGTCCGGCGAACGAGGAGGCCAGTTGATGTCGCCGTATCGCGATATCAATCGTCCAGGAAACATCTGTCGAAGAGTTTGCATGCATTGACGCGACGTGTGTGATGATGCCCCGTCTTGCTGAAACCAAAGTTTCTGTCTCTCATTCAATGGAATATCTTCAAAAAATGACATCAAGAAGCTGTGAAGCATGGTATCGCATCGCTCGCTGTTAACAGTCACGTTCTCGCCGTCATTAGCTTCGAAAAAGTAAGGTCCGATGATATTGGTAAATGTTATAGCGCACCAAACAGTAACTTTTTCACTATGAAGAGGTTTCTGGTGTATGTCTCTGGGATTGTTAGGTGCCCAATACCGGTAGTTGTTTATTTACGAAGCCACTTAAATGAAAATGTGCCTCATCTGACATAAGAAGAGAGTCAAGAAATCCAGGATCTTCCACGAGCTCTAAAAACCTTTCGCAGAACTCTGTTCTCACGACACTGTCATTATCCGACAATTGCTGAACAACTTGAATTTTGTATGGATGCAGTTTTAAGTCACGATGCACAATCCGTTGCATGGTTCCACGACTTATGCCAAGAGTTACTGAATGACGGCGTACTGATCGCCTTGGACTCCTCTGAATAGCGTCCCTGACACGCATGATGGTCTCAGGGGAACGAACTTCCTTCGCACGACCAGGAGAATGCAAATATTGCACCGAACCCTCTTCACGCCACTTTTTAATCCATTTTAAGATGGTATTTCGAGAAGGCGAGCATCGTTTGTCGAAGTGCCGTCGAAAAGTTCGCTGAGTCACAGTCACTGAATTTGTCTTAATGAAAGTCTCTACCACAAAAATGCGCTCTTTCACTGACCAGCGATTCATAACGAATGGCACCCAGCAAAATGCTACGGGCAGCTTTATTCAACTATGATAGCATATCTATTTTTAGATCGGCGTCAGCAATTTATCGTCATGTCTTTTTTATCACTTCATTTAGTGGTCGCGCTACTGCATGCATCGATCGCCGATGGGGCAATTTCAAGTGAAAACTTTGAGACATTATTGTGACGTTACTTTGATGCTACGACTGCGATTAACTGCTGGTACATAAACTCCTGAATATACACTATTACGATATAGGTCGTTTATTAGCCAAATCATTTTAGTTCGACAATGACCCCATTTTGAAAACCGTCAGACCTTTTTGGTCCACCCTGTATGTATATGCATTGGTAGACCGAAATACAATTTTACACTGCATGATGATTGCTATCAATTTCCGTCTCCAGCGGTGAAAATGTGTCTCATGTCTATCTTAATTTAATCGCACATTCCAAATTCGACATGAAAATTTTTAAGAAATAATTTTTAATTGTTGCAGATTTTAGTATCTAATCACACTCCAGGTCCCAGCTACCACATAAGACATTATAATGACATGACATTTTATAGATTTTAACTATGCTATCAAAATTGAAAAAAAGATATGCCGCTGGCTAAATCAGGAATCAAAAAGTCTTGATCAAGGAATCAAGATTTTTTGATTCCTGATTTAGCCAGCGGCATATCTTATTCATAAATATTTACAGGAATGGCCACTCTTAATCAAATGCATGGTCTTTCTTTTGTTACATGATCGGTATCAGATTATGAGGAAGGCATCGACGTAGAATTTCCAGAAATATCTTCGAAGTATGACTAATTAGACTGATTGGTCGATGATTCGAGCATTTCTGAGTTCCTGGAACTATTTGTATACGTACTACGTCAGACAACTTGCTTTCCTCGAGACCTTTTCCTTGTGTCCAGATCTTGTCTATGGTTTGGTTCAAGCTATTAATCACTGCATCACCTCCGACCTTGAACATTTCTGCAGAAACATTGATCCAGTCCTGTAGTTTTCCGTTCTTCAGTCTTTTGACCGCCACTCGCATCTGATCCAGTGTTACTTCTGTCTCAAATTCGATTGGATCTTGTATCGTACTTGAGGATTTATTGTTGCAAAATAGCTGACGTCCGTATAAATTCCTTTATTCTTTCTGCATCGCATAAGAGCTGCCCATCTCGATCTGTAATGCCATACCGCGTGGTGAAGTCCCACATATATACGGTAACGGAATTCTTCTTCAAGGGCCAACGCATGCACCACATGTATGGTACAGCAAAAATTTTTTTGATAGCTGTATTTCTATTAGCAGCCAAGGACAATAAAAGCACCTATGTGTCGGCATGTGTGCCTTCTAGTAATACGAGAATGCATCAATGAATTGATCTGCATAAAATACTCATGACAGGGAGTAGAACGCTTGGCTTCGAAATCCGCGGAAATCTCAAATACCCACTTTTTCATACTACTTGTATCAGGACTGCCACTCTTATCAAAAATAAAAACCGAAAAGTCAAATCGGAATGCCCCCACCCAAATTACGTAGTCGTGGGCCCCCTCAAAGTAAGAAACTTACGATCATTCGATATCACACAACCCGGCAAGTTTTGAAAGCGTTCAAGCAGAAGTTGGGTCTGTCCTAATAAAGATGCTTCTGAATCCTGACAGTTATCAAGTAAATGTACAAAATTATTACTGATGCTTATTCAATCATCAGCTTCAACAAGGTGCACTAGAATACATGACTCGAACAGCTACTATTTTCAGGAGAACCGTTTTCGAAGGTTGGAATGAGTATACTGCAAAGACCCGTCTACCTGCCCCCAATGCAAAATCAGCATGAAGTTATTGAACGATTGACGATTTCAGCTTGATATAAAGACTGCATATTATCGAAGTCTACATGTAGGCCTGTAGATGATTTTAGTTTACTGTTTCAAAGACAACTTTCATTTCGTTCAAAAATTTTACATTCAAATTTATAATGCACTATTCTCGTGCAGCTTTGTCATTTTCTATTAATTGTGCCATGACGTCACACGGTGCAGGATACCGTGAAGAGTATATATTGTGAAGAATATTCATGAAATCACTAGGAAATTGTTGTCCAGCTGTTCAACGTTTGGAAGACTGCTTCAGCAGAGCGGTCTGGTCACAGAAAATATCTTCATACAAAATCCATGGTCAGCGCGGTCTAAATGCTTGGGCAGGCATTTCCGTAAGCCATTTTCTTTGAGAGAGCCATTATTCTTCCGAGTAATCGAGAATGTGTGGTAAAACATCCCTTTTTATGCTGTATAAAATGTACCGAATGTCATGAAGGATAGGAATATCCTCATGCAAGATGGGATGCCAGCGCACTACTACAGACCCATCGTTAATTATTTAAACAGCAATTTTCCTAAATCTTGGATTGACCGTCATAGGAGCCTTTGGAATGGCTTCCGATACCACCACATTCAATGCCTTGTGACTTTTTTCTTTTTGGCACGTTTAAGAAATGGTGCACTGGATGAACTGGAAAACAAAGGCTTTGCACCGTTTTCTGCCGATCGACGAGCGACTGCGTGGAGATATGCTCTTGCGCTGTTGACCGAAGAATTAGATTGCATTCGGGCAAATGGTGAGCAAGTAGAAAATAAATGTTCTAGTGGTACTCGTGTTAGCAACTGTTTTCCTTTGAATCACAATTAACTAACAGAAATTAATCATTGAGTCGCTAATTGCTATTGCATCAACAACTTTGAAATTATCACTGCTAGAATCCGCCACGTTACATAAACAAAAAATTTTGAATCAATGTCACACAGAATAAATTGACGACTAAAAACTATCGCATTTTCTCAATATGAGAAAACGGAGTTCTATATTGTGCCCAAATATTGCACATGACAGAAGCCATGCAACTTAGTGTACTATTTACTCTGAAAAGAGATGATAGCAACGTTTGATACAATCCATTACGGGAAATACTAACGTTTCTGGATTTGTAGCCGTTATCAGTGCAGTATACCTGTGAAGAATCAGTAACTAACATGTAAACAAATCATCATCCGAAATACAGACATCTACAATTAATGAAATACATGCAGTTCAAATATCATTCTGTAGAGTTCGTTTCCAAAATTTGAAATTTGCAAACACCAATACAAATAGCTAATTGGTGTGTTGCAGTTATGCACGAAGCTGAGCTGCCGGATTCCCAAGCACATCCACCTACCGATGGGTCTGTGGAGTTGCTGATTTACTGCACTGATGGCAGCTAAAAAGTCAAAAACGCTTGCAATTGAAGTTGCCTGAAGAAACTTCATCAGTACTTGTAGCTCCGGCAATGATTCAAATCAAACCTTATTCTCATCTCTTGTACTTCAAACATAATAAAAAACAATTACAACATTAGAACAATTGCATTAAGAACAACTTTTGGCTTTCAAACAAGATTATGACAGCTATTTGATAAAGGTTGATCCGCCATGGCATAAGTAAACGCAAAGTCAATACGAAAAGAAATCCTTATCACTTCTGCAGTTGTTTGCGAGATTTCAATTTTCGTTGGTGTCTTCGCCGAAATTTAGCCGCTTTTGCCAACAAGTGATAGTACAAAATATTCATTCGTCACTCCCTTGTGTTCCCGAAACTTTTTAGTGGATTTTTCTTTCATATTTTTTTCTGGCAGACGCTTTTTGAAAGACACGTTTTGAAGAGCATCAAGCAATCAGAACTCAATTCATAATAGACTCCATAATTACGTATTACAACTTTTTCGTAAAGCATTCCCATCAAAATTCATTTCTTATTTCAAAACCTTGATTACTTGCGTTTAGTCTAGTTTCTTAGGATTGACGAAAGGATCATTGACTTCCTTGTATCTTCTGCTCAAGAGTCATGCGGATTTTTAAAAAGCATCTGCTTTGAATATGTTTCCTTTGTCTTGATTGGTTGATAAAGATCGTGCTGATAGAAGAATAGAGCGTATCTTCAGACGAGAAGGAATCAATGTCAGAATAGCTCATAGAACAACAACATTACGTCACGCACTTCAAAACAGGAATGAATCGAACATCTGCAGTCTCACCAATTGTCCTCTCAACAGCGTCAATTGTCAAAAGAAAAACACTGTTTACCAACTCCAGTGCACAAAATGCTTTGCCACATATATCGGAAGCTCAATAAGACCTCTACATATCAGAGTGAAAGAACATCTTATCCGTCCTGAGTCATCAGTATGCAAACATCTACAACTCTGCCAGAACAACTCAGTGAGCACAAAAGTACTAGCCAAAGACATAGACACTGCAAATCTTAGACTAAGGGAGGCCATCTTCATTAGATCTCTGTGTCCTGTAATGAACTCAAGGGAGGAGAGGGAGGTGTTGCGTGACTTTTTATTTCTATGAACATTATATCATAAATGTGCATACCTTAATTCCTCTTCTAATTGCATTGCACACTTAAATTTTGAATCTCCTTTACCTTCTCTGTAATGCTTTCTTTGTAATGCTATCTGACCCTGATGCTGGTTGTGAAACCGAAATATTGGTCACTAAGAATTCAAATTTTGAAGCTTAAAGCTTTTTCATATTTTTATAATTTTACCCATTTTCTAAGACAATGCTGCTGAAAGAAAATTTCAATATCTTAACTATCCATATTATTAGGGAAGCGAACAGAATTTTCTTTAAAAGGAATGTACAATTTAGAGTTGTCCTCAAAATGAGAATTGGCAAAAAGCTGATGCCACCTAAGAGAATAAGTCAAACAATCTACAGAAAGGAAGTTATTTTTACGGAAGCGTTGATTAACAGGGTTAAGTAAGCGATACTTAGGCCCATTGCTCATAAAATGAGCAATGTCAATTTCATTTGAAAGACCATCATAATTGGATAATTTTGGAGGAGCTGATGAAACATCAATTTCAAACCAAAAGTTATCAGTAAAATTAAAATGGAACTTAGGTTTACATGAAAAGTCACAAGCACTTCTTACCAATTAGGCAAATATTTTTCGAACTATAATAATTCCAAGCCATGCAGTTGCAATATTTGTAAGAGCCTACCCGATAACATTACCTGTAGTATGCGTTATGTTGTTTATAGGTTTTCGTGCAACATTCGCAGCAAAACGTATATTCGTTCGACTAATCGACCCTTCTTTACGCGCTATCATGAGCATCGCAGATCTATTACAAATCTCGACGGTTCGAGTGCTCTTGCCAATCATGTTCTTGTTAATCATTCTAATTCTTTGATGACCATTACTGATTTTACCATTAATTTTCTTGACAGTCAGACCGATCCTGTACGCAGTAGAATTTCTGAAGCAAACTGTATTGATTTCTTAAAGCCTGAATTGAATAGAAAACATGTGCTGATGAACATCAATCGTTGTATATAAAGACTGAAATTTATTATTCCTGTGTTCACCAGCTATACCCATGAGTATGTCTCTGTGAGATGAAACGTCGGGTTTTTATCAGTCACTTACTTGTTTTTATTTTAACTACATTACCTCATCCTGCAATAAAAGAACAGGGAGCAGAATAACTTGTTTTAACATGGCTATGAACCTCCCGTCAAAAGCAGTTAACATTGATCAGTTGTGACGTCCTGGCCAATAGGTTGGACACTGCCGACGTTGGAGATGAGCGTAAGGACAGCAGCTTCCGGTGACACAGCGTGTTGGCTCTGAGTGATCGTTTGGCCCTTAATTGAGGAATTTTGAAAAAGTAAAACCTAGTATACTTGCTTGCACACCTCACTTGCCACCTATCTGATTGTTTAGTCAACACAGTAATAAGTGAAACGAGGGCAAAAAATACAGATTAATTGAATGTATATTGATTTTGTACCCGAGTCATTACAATTCTTTTAAAAACAGAACGTAAGTGAACAGCATGTCGAGCACGTTAAAATCTGAGAAAAATACCAAACTAACGAAAGTTAGCAAATTCCGATAATTCAAACGAACAGTCAACAAGTCACAATTTATAACAAATTATATGCCAGCTTGCCGTCTTCTGACTTAGTCTATCCAGTTGTGATGTGAGCTTATTGCAATACTCAGAATTGCAGAAATTGCATTTGAAAAAAAATCTATCTTGATCATCTTATCACATCATTATAGATATTATTGCTTTGAATCATCTTTCTTGAGAGGGCTTAATTCTTGAGACAAGAATCAACTGAGTCTGCCAAAGCCTTACTATGACTACAACTATATGCTTCAAGAGTTTTATTTTGTGTTAGAAAAAGCAACAGAATTCAGCAACCAGTTGCCCGCACCAATTTTCTGACCTGAATTAGTTATGGCCATGGAGTCCACTACACTGAAAGGCGATACTCCAGTTTAGTCTAGTCACCCTTGGAACACATTTGATACTACTAGCACAGGACATGGCATAGATGATATCTAGCTATCGTGGATATCTGAAGAATGTGGATATTGTGATTACAACTGCAGCATCGACATTTTCATGCATTGTGATGTAAAAATTTTGATTGATTTGACACTGTGTTGTGACGTTCGTGATGTTTAATCGAAATTAAGATTTGGAAGAACTATTTGAGTTTCTTCTTAAGATTTGTCTGAAAGATTTGTTGTTTGTTAGAACCAAAAAAATATTCTCAACTTCGATGCGGTCTGGCTTCACGTTCAAATAAACGTGTCGATCTCTCCGAATAATAGATGACAAAGTTTGCAGAATTCAATCAAATTAATTAAATGATTAATTATTATAATTAATGAATTATTTAACTACATTAATAATTTTTTTTATAATATTTTGAGCAACAATTTGTATTAATAATAATATTAATATAATATATTTTGTATATATAGATGTATATATCTTGTATATTGTGACATATTGACACCGGATTGGTCATTCGATTGAAGAAAAGTGTCATTTGATTGAAGAAAGGCGTCATTCAATTGAAGAATTGAGTCATTCGATTGGCGAACTATATCATTCGAATAAAGCATTGTAGCATTAGATTGAAGATATCTTGCTTTTGAATAAAGAGATATCTCTTTTGATTGCAGAATATTGTCACTTGAATAGAGAATCATAGCAGTCAAATAAAGAAAAAAATTTAAATCATTCTCTTCGACGTGTAATTCGTACTAATCATGCCGAGACGGAGAGATCTAGCGCGTTCTGACACCTAGAGACGTAGTACTGATTTAGTTTACTATCAGGGATGTATTAATCCTATGAAGATGTTTGTACATTAATAATAATTTATTTGTCAACAACAAAAGTACAAATGAAGACAAGTGTCGATCAACAGAGTGATATGACGATCAAAATAAGTGACGAGATACCATTTTGCATTATATCCAGATGTTTCAGTCTTTGTTCAATCACTTCAGTCTCTGCTGTAGGTGGAATTAGCAACTGTTGCTTGACAAAACTCTTGATAACACTCCAAATATATTCGATTGTATTTAGCTGTGCTGAGTATGGTCTGAGTCGTTATAATTCCACACTGTAAATCGCTCAATACCAATCACATACGAAGGATGCATACCAATATATTTTTTGGTATACAGTATTTCTGTATTCTCTTGGTATATATTTGCATGCCTTTCGTATGTTCTTTCAAATATGGTATGCTTTACATACTGAAGCCTACCAGAACAATGTTAAAAGAAAGCATAAATCATGTCCAAAGTATTTTGATTTAAGGCCCTTTGCCAATAAAGATCACACTAATGCTACTACGGTTCTGTAAGTAGTGAGATAATGACATTCAAGAGTCACACTTTCAATACTGAATTCGATTTTAATACCCGTAAGTCTAAGGCATTTCACAAATAATCAATAAGTATTCAAACCATTAACAATTATGCATTATGTAATTTTGAAATAAAGCATATTATCAATCCGAAATAAAAACACATTATAATTCATGAACGCAAAAATAGTTATGTTTGAGATGTATAAATCAACATGATTTGTGAAAAGATATTGTTTGAATGAATTGATATTTGTGAACTTGGCTCATAAAGTAGAGCTAACTAAATGTACTGATAATGTTGCTAGACAAGTAATCCTATTGTAATCCGATTGTAAATCTAATCTAGTTAAATATCACTCTATCAAATAAAAATATTCGTGACTGGTATTGCTGAAAAAAGTGATTTGATAGTAGTATGCATTACCAATATTTTTTTCTATGTGCCTTAAAGCTACACATAACAGAGGCATACAAATAAGGATGAATTTGCATCGGGTCTCGTATATAAAACATACCAACAACTCGTATCTCAGTGTAAAACAGCCAATGACAGATAGAATAGTTCGCATCGCTACATACCAATCACATACGAAAGTAAGTGAGATTTCGTATGAAAAACATTCCAGATCTCTGTAAACATACGAGAATCTCGCATCAAATGTTAGTTTCAAATTGTATGTGATTTTGGTATATGTTTGTATGTAATTTTCGTATCCAGGTAATTTTTGAATGTTGGAATTGCAATGGAGAATTTAATGAAGAATCATGGAATAGTGTCTTTAGATACTTATTAAAAACATTGTTTAAAAGTCATCGAGTAGTGTAAGTTCTACATATGATTAAACTTATAGAATGCAACTGAGACAATGAATGATATTGTCTTTTTTAGTGTACACACACTTCAAAGATCCTCACAGTTCACTACGTCTTGCTAGAAGACGTTGGCGTCTTCTTTCTTGGGCTGCTGCTCTTCTTGCAAGTCGACGTTCTTGATTTCTTATATTCGCGTCTCCGACAAGATTGTCTTTACTGCCTCTTCCTGTGCAAGTTGGTATCTTTCCATTTCCCGTTGGTCTGCTGTCCCGGATTCTCCAATGATCGGCTCACGACGCAGGCACGGCTGAAGAAATTTCATCATATGATCGGTGTATGCTGTGGCTAGCTCAGGAGTTACATTGCTCATTGCACAAGAAACTCTGCTGATCAATGTGTCATTTCCAGATAAGTTATCTGCACGAACTTCAAACTTAGAATGGCTCCATGCCTCTTCGATCGGATTTAGGAAAGGGCTAGCCTATAAACAGGCAAGAACTTCAACACAAACTGAACGTTCTCTCGAGTCTCAGAAAAGCACTCATTTTGTACACTTCTCGTTGTGTGTATCCGAGCATTATCGCAGACGATGTAAATGACATTAGCAGGATCAACGCGAATATAAGAAATCAAGAACGTCGACTTGCAAGAAGAGCAGCAGCCCAAGAAAGAAGACGCCAACGTCTTCTAGCAAGACGTAGTGAACTGTGAGGATCTTTGAAGTGTGTGTATACTAAAAAAGACAATATCATTCATTGTCTCAGTTGCATTCTATAAGTTTAATCATATGTAGAACTTACACTACTCGATGACTTTTAAACAATGTTTTTAATAAGTCTCTAAAGACACTATTCCATGATTCTTCATTAAATTCTCCACTGCAATTCCAACATTCGAAAATTACCTTTTCATAAATTTCCATAATAGGCTGTTTTAAAAATTGAAGTCAAAAATAAGAATGAAATGAAAAATGATTGAAAAAGCAATAAAATCAAACTCAATGTAAAGATGACAATTTGAATCTGTATGATTCACTAGTCCCGACGATGCGCCTCAAAATATCGGCAGCAGAAAATAAAATTGATTTACGTCATGTAGCATTTCTTCTTTTACAGCACATCGTCCTTGATAGTAGCCATTAATTAGCCTTCACCTTGAAATCCCATTGTCACAAAAATTGCGATTTATTCTTTTAAACTATATCCGACAACAACGTAGACATGTTTACAAATTTTCAACAGCTTGTTGAAGGCAATTTTTGGAATTTGAATTCATCAGGGTTTTCTCGTACTTGATCACGTT
Source organism: Prostheceraeus crozeri (assembly GCA_907163375.1). NCBI lineage: Eukaryota > Metazoa > Platyhelminthes > Polycladida > Euryleptidae > Prostheceraeus > Prostheceraeus crozeri. The sequence continues at coordinate 209,381 of CAJQUW010012767.1, forward strand.
GCTTTTTTCTGCATTTGCTAGTATCAAAGATGTGAACATAATATCGATGCGAACATTCCTGAAATGAACAGGCATCATGTTGTTGGAAGAATTGAATGTCGAAATGCAAAGTAGGCCTATAGGAAAGAATCTCAGCAACATCGTTGTTGTCCGTGACAACACGCCATGTCACTCACAAATTGAATCGAGAGTGACAGGTGGAATTATAACGACTCAGACCATACTCAGCACAGCTAAATACAATCGAATATATTTGGAGTGTTATCAAGAGTTTTGTCAAGCAACAGTTGCTAATTCCACCTACAGCAGAGACTGAAGTGATTGAACAAAGACTGAAACATCTGGATATAATGCAAAATGGTATCTCGTCACTTATGTTGATCGTCATATCACTCTGTTGATCGACACTTGTCTTCATTTGTACTTTTGTTGTTGACAAATAAATTATTATTAATGTACAAACATCTTCATAGGATTAATACATCCCTGATAGTAAACTAAATCAGTACTACGTCTCTAGGTGTCAGAACGCGCTAGATCTCTCCCTCTCGGCATGGTTAGTACGAATTACACGTCAAAGAGAATGATTTAAATTTTTTTCTTTATTTGACTGCTACGATTCTCGATTCAAATGACAAGATTCTGCAATCAAAAGAGATATCTCTTTATTCAAAAGCAAGATATCTTCAATCTAATGCTACAATGCTTTATTCGAATGATATAGTTCGCCAATCGAATGACTCAATTCTTCAATTGAATGACGCCTTTCTTCAATCAAATGACACTTTTCTTCAATTGAATGACCAATCCGGTATAATATATATATACATTTTTATACATATTAATATATTGTAATATTAATAATAATGTTGTTTTATTATATTAAGTTATGATAATATTAATTTAATTATTATGTTATTATTCTTAAATTAATTAATTATAAATTTGTAATCAAATTATTAACCAATTAATTTAACCACAATGTGTTGAAAATATATATTTTATCCCGAGCTTTTGCTCGTCATTCAGCGAGCATAATTATGGTTGAAAGTAAAAAAAATTTCAACTGGTCACTAATGCTATGTTTAACACGATGGAGAGATCTTCATCGCGTCAATTTCAAACGTGGTCACCTTCGAACGAGTGACGGGCAATCTCTGAACGATACACGTCCAGGGAACTTACAGTCTTCTTGTGTCCTCTTGTGAGTTTTCTCTCGTCTGTCATCCTGCCTGTCTTGCAGACGTATCTCCAACTGCAGTCCTCCTCAGAGCTGATTAATCTGTAAATTATTTTGGTATATCATGGTTATTTTACCTAAAACCTTTATGACGGCATACGTCCGATTTGTGCTATTAAGTTGAAAACACCTCAACTGATGCACTAGAATTGTATTTCTTTGATGCAACGTGAAAACTGCAATAAAAAATACAAGACTCATCATTTCACGCTCATAAGTAAATCAGCTACATATCATCAATAAAATTTCTCATCATAGGGAGTTACAAATATGCCTAAAACTCACCGTTTCCAGCTTTAAATAGCACAACATGTACAATGTCTATTTACATGAAATTCTAGGATCCTGATAGACCCAACAAATCAAAACCTTTTCGTTGTCTGGTAACTAAGAGACATACAAACATTTGAACAGGGATAAATATTTTGATTCAGAAAAACAAGCATTAAGAAAATCAGCGTCCAGCTGAAGGCAATGTCTTAAGTCCGCTACACTCCCCCCAACAATGCAAACGTCAGTTGGAAGAGAATTGTTCAGAGTAATACAAGGTTAAAAAAAATGCTTCTTCCTAAATTCTACGTTCATATGTACATACATGAATTGCACTCGTCTCAAATATTATATACAAGATAAGTCCTTACAAAAACAATATAACTAATCGAAAAGAACAAGGCCTTCTAAAAAATTCTCAAGATTTTATCTACTGGCCCTAGACTATAAAAGAACAACAGATGCGTGAAATTCCGAAACATCAAAGTAGACTGACTTCAATCAGGAAATAGCTGATGGCTGAAGAAATACGAATAAAAATACAGTCACTTTGATTCGACAAGGAGAACTAACTTATGGATAGGTCTTTCCAAAATCTTAGGGCTGCCCATTCGCATAACAAGTACTTTGACCTTTCGAACTAAGCCATCAGAACTTGGGACGACTTCGGCAACCTTCCCTAATGGCCATTCATTTCTTTTGACGTCGGGCTCATTTAGTCAAACGACATCTCCAACTTTGACATTTCTTCGTTCACTCTTCCAAATCTTTCGTAAATTTTGACTGAGGATATATTCTTTTCTCCATCTACTCCAAAATTGTTCTGATAAATATTGAACGCGTCGCCATCGTTTCCTAAGATACATATCCTTTTGTATGAATTCTCCTGGTGGAGGAGGAATTGAGCTCTTCATAATCAAAATGTGATTTGGTGTTAGAGGTTCAATATCAATGCTATTATGAAAATCAGTGGTCAAAGGTCGATTGTTAACTATGGCCATGGCTTCGTAGAATAAAGTTCGGAGCGAGGAATCATCTAATCTCTTAGACTGCAAGTCTACGATATTACTTAAAATGGATCTGACGGTTCTTATTTGTCTCTCCCATATGCCTCCCATATGACTAGCATGAGGAGCATTGAACACGAATTCACAGTTCTAATCTCTTAAGTAAGCTGTCAAACCCTTGACATCAAATAGTTCTTCAAATGCACGTTTGAGTTCAGACTGTGCTCCAACGAAATTGCTACCTCTATCACATCTTATTTGTTTCACCTTTCCTCGTATTGCTATGAAACAACGCAAGGCATTTATGAAAGCGTCAGTTGTCAAGTCATCAAGTGCTTCAATGTGAATTGCTCTTGAGCAACAACAAGTAAATAAAACACCGTATCTTTTATTTTCCTTTCTTCCAACTTTGATCACGAAAGGCCCGAAACAATCCATACCACAGAATGTAAACGGAGGAGAGGGTTCTACTCTATCATATGGTAATTCTGCCATCATCTGACATTCAACTGGACGACGTAGCTTTCTGCAAGCGACACAAGAACGTATGACAGAAGATACCAAGTGACTTGCGCTAATAATCCAAAATCCGTTTGATCGCAATTCATTTAGTGTCATACCACGACCTTGATGCATCACCTTCTCATGGAAATGACGAACTAATAAAAGTGATACGTGACTATTCCTATTTAAAATAATCGGAAACTTGATTCCATGTGACAATGAAGAGGACTGAAGTCGACCACCAAACCAACACGAATAATACCATCATTGTCAGTAAAAGGGTTTAGGGACAAGAATGAATCTAATTTCTCTAATTCTTCTTGAGAAGTTCTGACAAGAAAGTGAGTTGCATTTTCAATTTCAGATACGGAAGCTGGTAAGCAACTTTTCAACCTTTTTACTCTCCGCTGCAGTCTAGCGAAAGCTCTCAATAGAGGCAGCCATTCCGAAAATCTCTTTATGCAAGAAAGAATTGGTGTAGAAGGCGAAGTCGTAGCGGAAGTGCTGAATACTACTGTGCGCTTGATTTCAGGATCCTTTCCTGACAACGGATAATTTTCTGCCTGTGTCTAGTCAATCTTTGGATTCCATAGAAAATCTGTTCCACTATACCAATTCGACCGTTGATCAGCAGGGTTTGACCTGCTCTCGACGTAACGCCATTGGTGAGGTTTTGAAAAATTCCTGATGATCTGAACTCTGTTTGCCACATACATCTGAAACCTTCGAACATCATTTGAAATATAACCAAGCACGAGTTTTGAATCAGTCCAGAATACTTCCTTGTTGGGTGAAAGATTGAGTTGCTGCATGCTCTTTCAGCATGTTGCTGACTTTCGCTGAAAGTACTGCGGCAGCAAGCTCCAAACGAGGAATAGTCGTAACTTTGGATGGGGCGACTCTGGACTTTCCCATCAATAATGTGCAATAAATTCTATCAGTCTGATCGATTAATCTGACGTAAGAGCACTGTCCATATCCAACCGTACTAGCATCAGAAAAATGATGCTACTCAATCACCTTCACTTCTGAGAAAAGTGGAGGCGTAATGCATCGAGGAATTCGAACATCTGAAATTAATGAGAAGTCAGACAACCAGCGCTTCCATTTTGGCATGAGATCTTGAGGTAATTCATCGTCCCAAGAAATTCCATCTTTACACATCTGCAAAATACCTTTTCCACAAAGTATGAAAGGTGCTAAGAAGCCTAAAGGGTCATAAATGGAGGTAACCATCGATAAAACATGCCTTCGGTTCGTTATACCATCATCTCTCTTTGTCATTTTGAACAGAAAGCAATCGTCATTCGTATCCCATTGTATCCCTAGGGTTGATGAAAGTGGTAATACGTCAACATGCAAATCGGCTTCCTTTAAATCACTTGACAGCTCATCGCGTGGAAGAGCAGACAAGACATCCTTGCTATTTGAACGAAATTTATGCAGACGCAAACCACCTTCTTGACAAATAGTACAAGCTTCGCCTGCAACTCTTATTGCTTCGTCAATTGAGTGAGTACTGCATATTCCATCATCAACATGGAGAATGAAATCAGCTCCGAGTTTCATGTCATCCTTGTGAAGAGACGCCAAGTGCTTTAAACCAAAATTTGCACATCCCGGGGACGAACTTGCTCCGAAAAGATGAACTCGCATTCTATATTCAATGGAGCTTAGATCAACATTTCCTCCCGGCCACCATAAGAACTTCAAATATCCCCTATCTTCAGGTTTTACAAGAAACTGATGGAACATCCTTTCAATGTCACAAGTTAGAGCAATTCTATTCTTGCGGAATCTACATAGAACACCAAGCATGCTATTCGTGAGATCAGGTCCTGAAAGAAGATGATCATTCAGCGAGGTTCCTGCAAATTTGCTAGAGCAGTCAAAAACGACACGAATTTTATTTGGTTTCTTTGGGTGATAAACACCATGATGAGGGATAAACCACGACTCTCCATCCTTATTTTCAGTGGAAAGTTCCGCATCATTCTTAGCAATCACATCTTCCATAAAGGTAGTGTAATCACTGTGAAACTTTTCATCTCTTGACCAGCAATCTATTATTTGGTAAGCTAGGACGAGATTTGAATGGAAGGGGTAACTGTATATGGCCATTTTCGAGTTGCTTCATTTCGTCGTTCATCATATCAATGAATCGAACATCTTCTTGATAAAATTTCATATCTGTCTCAAATTTAAAATCGCTCTCTAGAACTGACAGGACATCAAGACTATTGATTGGTACTTCCTTAATACTTGTTCTATGACAAAAGACAGAGCTCGAGCATTTGCCACCAACAATGGACCAACCTAGATCGGTCCTCACAGCAAATGGTTCATCTTTTATCCCGATAATTACTTCTCTAGGGGTCAGAGCTTGAGGGCAATTATAACCGATCAGAAGACCTATTTCACAATTTTGACGAGGAGGTATATCATTTTTTATTTTCTGTAGATGCTGCCACTTACTAGCAGTGTCCGAGGTCGGAATGGCACTTTTATCTGCAGGAATTTCGTCTTTCGTATATAACTTTGGGACGACCATAGTAATATCACTGTCTATGCCTCTGACCTTTAAACAACGAATTGCTTGACAATCGACAATGGCACAGCTGGATAACATCGTGGAAAGCTTCAAACGAACATCGTCTGCATGCAGATTTAATGCCTTTTCAAAACCTTTTCGTTGTCTGGTAACTAAGAGACATACAAACATTTGAACAGGGATAAATATTTTGATTTAGAAAAACAAGCATTAAGAAATTCAGCGTCCAGCTGAAGGCAATGTCTTAAGTCCGTTACCTATGTAAGACAGGAGTTTATTCGTGCAGCACTATTTAAAGTTTATACAAGTCTGAAAGATAGTTCTTGAGAGCGTTTCAGAATCATTAAGATAATGATGCAAGCAATAGTAGAAAATGATATTTTAGATGTCAAAATCACATAGAGAGGATATAAGATCCCCCCCCCTCATTTTCCACAAAAGAAGCAATACTCATTTATTATTATCAATTGCGGAGCTAATCATCAGTATGTGTCTGTAACAGTTATCATATTTGTTTATCAGATTGTGAACTAGGCCTACATTTGGAGTTATAGACATGTACTATATATTGGAAGTCATTGGAATTGATTGGTCACATACTAAAAGTCACAGTCTCTTAATTGTTTTGACTTTCTTCTTGATTTCCTTATAGTTGGATTTGATACCAGTTCACTCGGTCCTCTTTCAACCGATTCGTTTTCACCCATGTTAAGAACGTTGTCATTACGCAAAGAGTCCATTGACATATCGCTCACTGGAGATATAGAAGATTCAGAGTTCAAAGCTCTTAGTTGGAATATCCACATACGAAAATGAATTTACAGGTGGTCTGTTAAGTAAAATTTCGAGATAGCTTATGACTACTGAAAGTTCCTTGGTTTGAGTCATCACGAGTCCACGGATTTGACACGTGTGGTGGCTGTACCTTATGTTTTATATTACCTGTGTTCAAGGTGAAGCCATCACTGAACGTAAAAGTAAACGGGCCAACTTGTTTAACAAGTTTTAGTAATGACAAAATCACCCTCACAAAAATTGTGCTCATATTTTGGACGTCTTTGTTTGCGTAGTTTGCGCTATTTTATGACATTGAAGACAGCAAATTCCCGATATCAGTGCTTACATTATCATCGATGGAAATCATACACAAATTTGTTTTCGTCCTAGCCTACAAGTAAAAAAATCTCAGATGGTGATTTCTCAGTTGGAATTTGTTTAATGCAATTATAGCTTTGTAAATACAAATTCCGTATTTCTTCTATCATATCACCATTTGCAAATTAAGTATTTTAAATGAGTTTTGAATCATTTTTATATTCATTCTTGCAACATAACTTTGTGCGTTAAAAATTGATGAGCGCCTGTGCACAATACCACGACTAAGTAAGAAACTTTCGAATTCATGAGAAATGAATCGTGGACCATAGTCCGTTAGCAAAATCACACGATTTCCAAACAGAAATTATGTTATTCAGAAAATGAATAACTTTCTTTGAAGTTGCCGCTGTGGTCACACAAGTAGTAGAAAATTTTGATGATTCAATGTTCAAATGCAAAGAGTTCTGTTCAAAGAAACCAAGGCTGGACCGTTTATATCAATAGACAGTTGATGCCACCCCTTATGAATATAGTTGGGAACTTGTACAGGTGACTATGAGGTTCATGCGATAATTTATCGCGTATATCCCAATATTTCTGAGTCAAATCCGGACTCGTGATTTCTTACTAGGCCAGCCATCATCCATCAGTTTGATAACTGATTGGGTTTCTTCATCAGGCTGCGCAGCTTCTTTCAACTCACTCAACGGCACTGGATTTGAACAATCGTTTTGCAAACTTACACAAGGTGTTCTAAGTGTGAGTCGAAATTCGGTTGTGTAATCCTAGACAGAGCAGATTCCGTTTAAAACTAAACTTTAAAACCGTTTAAGATTATCTTAAAACAGATTCCGAAACATTTTCTGTGCTTGAAGAGATCCTTACGACTAGTTCACTTATATCTGCTCTGCTATACTGTACAGTCGCGTTTTCAACATCTGAATTGGAAAGTGTTCACAGCTTAATGCTGAAATACGCCCAAAACGTTTGAATTTTTCTTTCTCGTTCATGATACTTCGAACTTGTCTCGCCGATTTAGACCATAATTACAATATCCAAAGATCAAAGTTGATCAATAATTTCAAATACCAATACTCTTTAAGGTTGCTGGCCAATGGATATATATCCTTGTCTTACAATGTTATATAGTTCCTGTTTATTACTGAATTCATGCATCTTCCTTATTAAACACTTCCTGTACTGCCATTCATGTAAAACATATTCAGGATTTTTTGTGTATTGCAATTTAGTGATCAATGTGACAAAATTTTTTGGTTATTCAATTCAGTAAATTATCATGAAACTGAAAATTATCAAATTGCCTTATAAATCTATAAGTAAGGAATATTAATTAGTCTAATGATTTGAATTATTAATATTAATGAAATAAAATTAACTATTTTCAATTATATGATAATTAGTCCATGATAAAGAAATGATGATAAGATAGGGATACCTAGTATCCTGAGATAATGGCATTTTCTCCGGATTTTGATTCATGAGATTCGTTATCGCGTGTCCTAAATAAAGCAGTAATTCGAAGATAGAATGACAAGACCCATCTATCCATGTGAATAAGAGAGAACATAAATTGTGTGTGAGTATGCAATGCGGAATGTTAGGTATGCAGGCTTATCATCAAAAGAAGGCGTGTACCTAGCCTACTGGGATTAGTCATGACTTCCCAACTAAGTGAATCCTATTGGAAATTGTTTACTTTCATTGATGAAAAGCTGCCATTATGGATACAGCCTATACCATCAACAGATGGGAACTCATTTCGTATTGCGTCATAGACACAGCTAGGCAAGAGTGTCCGAACTTCTTCGCCTATAGGGCCATTGTACATCCAGAACACAAACTGTAAATAGGTAATCCATCGGCGAGCACTATTATTGAATTCCTCTCGTGACGGCTTTCTTCTTTTCTTCCGGATTGCTAAAATTCAAAACAAGCCGAAGACATGTGAATGCGCAAAGCATTTTCACGCTTCCCAATTCTTAAGTGTACCTCATTCCACGTAGTAGTGACCTTGTCTTTCACAAGTTCATAAAAATTTGATGAAATTCCTGAGTCATTCGGAATGATAAGGTCCATGAATGGACGTAGTAATTGTCTATCATGTGGTACTTCGGCTCCCAAAATCGACTCCACTGTAGACTGTAATGGAGAAACTCCATCTGGTCCTAGCATCCTACCTAGAAATTGTACAAATGCATGGCTGTATTGACATTTCTTGTTATTTAAGGTAATCCCGCATTTTCTCAATTGAGCAAGAGTTAAAGTCAGATTTCGGTAATGTTCTTCCTTATTTTTCCCATACACTAGAATGTCATCCAGATAACTGACTGTAGGACAGTGTTTAAATATGTTAGGACCAGATGAAGATGTTTAGAAATGTTAAATATGACTTCCATGCATGCTGAAGGTGCGTTAGCAAGTGCATCAGTTTTTAGCAAGTCGACTTTTTGGAAAATCCGTAATTGAAATCCTTGTAATTGTAATTCGTAAGTAAAAGCCTTGTAATAAATTGATATATCAGCATAGGAATTTTTACATCGGTAGCTAAATCACAAACTCTAAAATTAATTTATGCAACTCGCCCTCAAATAGAGCACGCACTAAAATTACAAGAAAATTCAATCCGTGGATTATGTTCAAGAATATACTGTTAGCTCAAGTATGTTCAAGTACGTGAACATTTTTCCAAAATCAGCAACCAAAGTTTTCCCTCATCTTAGTCATATTATCGCAATGGTCGTTTAAAAACTAGACGGTCAATTGTATCATTGTGGTGCTCATGATTTATGTCAATTCGATTTGATGACCGGGATTTCTTTTTTCAGGATGGTCTCATTATTTGCAAAACGTAGAAGATTTTATGCGAAACACATTGCATTCGTCATCATTTTGGCATGCTACGCCGTTTTATGCAAATGCGAGCACACATTTGAAGAAGTTCGTTCAGCTTTGGAAAGGCAATGTGTAATGTTTATTCCTGAGACTTTGGGTATAACTCTTGACAATTCTGTATTTACTGTATTTCCGAAGGATAAGCTTACAATTTTTATCTCTAACCCAATTTTTTTCGAGGCACTGAATGCTTCTAAAAGTTTGAATCTGCAACAGTTGAGCGGAGATAATGTATCAGAAACGAAAGTGCCAATTATTCTGATTGAAAAAGTTGGTGTGGATCGCTCTTGTCTCTTAAAGTCTACATATCTTCCGATACAGATGAAATATCACACAATACAGGCCAATAGTACGAAATTTGTTACTAGTGATTTCGTGGATTTGGTCAATTCTAGATGTCACCTTTTTCAAGATATCAATGGAAATTTGAATGATATAGGCTTGAACCGTCAGCGGATTCTCAAACATGTTTACTTACCTACTGTGTCATCTGTATGTGAGGAGAGAACTACATTTCCAGTCGACAAGGGTGAATTTTTCTCCGATTTTGTTAGTCAGTCAAAGCCGGTCATATTCAAAGGTGCTGCTCAACATTGGACGGCTATCAGGAAGTGGACAAATGACTTTTTCAGAAGACAAAGTAACAAGCAGTTACTTCATATCAAGTTTGCTTCAAATGGAGAATTTGAAGGCGTTGATAATATACACAATTGGAAAGATTATAGAGATGGAAAGTTCAAGATACCTCAGGAAGTTAAGGATCAACTGCCTTTTCCTGACAAAGTCGTTGTTCGCCCAGCATCCGTTGATATGACGTTGAATCAATTCATCGATTATTTAGAAAATAAAACCTCAGAGCACTACAATGTGACAGCTTACTTGGAATACACATCATTAAGAACTATGTTACCTAAATTACTTGATGACATTCAACAACCACACTTTGCTGCGGGACTTCTGAAACTTGCGCATACTAATATTTGGTTTAGTGATGGAAATACTCTTGGCAAATTACATTTCGATCCATTTGATAACCTATTGTGTCAGGTAAGCAAAAATATTAATTTCATACGTAACTATATTACATGGAAATTTCATATAGTGACCCGCAAATTGGCAAGTTCAGATTCGAATCGAATATAATCATAGAAAACTTGCACATGAGACTGTCACGAGACTTATCACATCCGGGACTCAAAACGCAGCCTAATAAATTTAATAAACTAACCTAATGAAAGTGATCAATCTCTCCTATGCCCAAAATCCCGAACTCGGGAAAGCGAAAAAATTGATCATCTATTATTTCTATCTTCAGTTTCAATAAGAATACAAAAATAGAAATTTTGCAGAAAACGGTACTAATAACTTCACATGTTTTTGCTGTTTATTGCTTGTTTATTTATGCCAAATTTATGACAATATATAGTAAGCTGAAATATACGAACTTCAAAATTAGTCACGCAATTAGTCGCTGAAGGTCAGACCAGGAAAGGATAACAAAGGACTTTGAGAAAAGTATTTAACTTAATTTAGAGTAGTCAGAACTTTCTATTATGTGGAAGATCGTCAATTATCATTCTAGTACAACACTATGATCAATCTCTTGTATTCTTGTTGCCAAGTGAAACCGGTAGATATTGAATAATTCATTCATTTTTGATTTTTGCGACGTTTTCTTTAATAAACATTGATTGCGCATCGCTTATCCGATTCGTCGCCTGAAGTCTTTCGTGAGAAAATTATTTTCTCAGTTCACCAAAAACTGTATGTTGGTTCCTACTTAAAGAATTATGAACCCTGATTTTAAGCAGTGTTTTGCATTTTTTCAGTTAAGTGGTTCTAAGGAGATCACTTTATTTCCACCTTTCAACAACACCCGTCTTTACGAAGGACATATAACTGAGGCGAAGCTTTCATTTGATCTTCGTGAAATGAAATTATATCGAAGACATTTACTTGAGAGTACATCCATGGTTATGTCACCTGTTGATATCAAGAATGTCAATCATAAAGTAAGTTTATCTATTATCGTTGATATATCAATGGAGATTTCTGTCATTTTGATATTTAGGTCAAGAGAATGAGCATGATGATAACGTGTTCAATTCGTCATTAATGATCTCTTTGAGTGCAGGCAGTGCATTGGTACACATCGTCTACTGTCTGCCATAGCACTGTTTTTTTGGACACTTTTTGCATTTTCCGGATAGACAAACTGAAGTGCCATTGATATTGTGGAACAACAAAGAACCATGTGTACGAAGTAGGGTGGGGTGGGGCTAATTCGGCAACGCGGCTTATTCGGTCACCACCTTAATTTTCGCAATTATTGCATTTATGCGAAATTCGATTGAAGCCGAAGACAATTATGATGCTTTTATCATTATTTATGCATTGTATGCATCACAAACAAGTAGTTTGCTTGGAAAAATGTCTACATATATACCACGGAATTCTAGAGGAGTGGAAGCGAAAGCTGCCAGTACTACTGCTCTTCGCAGGCCTGTGAATATGAGTAGTAGATATTTTTCATATTGGATTTTGCAAGGAGCCATAAAATCAAATCGTTTCCAATATAGCGCAATCACATCATCAACACACAATTTGTTCATCATTTTATCACCTCAATGTTATAGTTCTATTAGTAGACTGTTTTTATTTACAGAAGGGTTGACATTCAACCGCTTTAAATTGTTACGTAAAGACAAATTAAACATTTTTCTTGCCAAAATCTGAAAGCACTGATATCCTCTAACTCATCATGAATTAGCAAATAACGGACAAAAATCTGATAGGACATATTGGATTTGATGAATAATTCTTGATGCTTATCCTTTAGCATAAAGTTGTATATCAGCTGTTGAGAGACCAAATTTGATATAAGAAATTACACACTATTACACAAATGCTAAATTTATAGCAGAAGGAAGAGTACGTAGGGTCACCTCTGGAAGTAGGGCAGTTTTAATTTTTCCATTGTCAGAATCAGATGAATCAAGGTCAACACTTACATCGTCAATCAAAAAACCTTAAGTCATAACATTTTTTAGCAGCAAATTTTTGCAACATCACCTCGTTGAAAAGTCCGACAAATTCACCACTCTGATTTTCTTCTAAAGTGCAGTCCATATCTCGTCAAAAATCATGAAGCAAATTTTGTTTATCATCTAGGCTTGATAAGCGTGATCGAAGCTAAGATGCTTTGTACATCAACCTTTGATGGCTGCACATTTAATCCAGAAGAAAGGTGCTGCCATTCTTCTTGTTGATGGCAGCATAAAGAAACCACCCCAGCAGAATCACTATCTATTCAAAACTTTCAGATTTTACAATAAACTGTAAAATATTGCGATTGTATCAGAGCTGTACCTCAAATGATGAGAACTAAGAAGCATGAGACGTAGCTGACAAAAACAGAAGACTCTCATGACCGAAAAAATCGGTGCGAGGAGCACGATTCAAGTATGTTAGTTGATAATTCGATGATGTTATGCCTGTTAATGGGCGTTTCCTTAAGCGATTCACACATTGATTTGAGGAATGCTAAAATGTTTAATATTTTTTCTATTGAATTGCTAACTTGGCATTGCTACCTGTTATAAATGACAGAATTGTCTTTTCAGTAATGGATTCCTGTCGATAAAAGAGTCGATAATTTAAAGTCGTTTGAAATAGCTGCTGACACTTTCAGAGATATATTTTACTCCATTTTCGTGATAAATAGGAAAACCAATTTGTTCTAACCTTCGACCATTTGACAACCTCTTGGTATAGCAGAACTGTCATCTTAAATTTCTCGTAGCATTTCATCAAATGTTTTCACTCAACCATGTCTCCTCGTTTGATTTAGATGTCATCTCATTTTCTTTATCAGGTCTATCGTCTTTAGATGTAGGTAGTCGTGAGGTGATCACAGTCTTGTTCAAGTACGGGACGTTTGTATGAACTCAAGGATATGCACCAGGTTTCAATTTCTTCCAATTCTTGCTTTCAAAGTCACCTGGTAATAAAGCGCATATCGCAGACTTTTATTCAGTGGTCGGGCCAGCTGCGAAAATTTTTGCACTGCGAAAATCTGCGAAAATGTTCAAACAATGAACTCGCTGCGAAAAAAATTGACTTGGTCCTGCGAAAAATTGAACCTTGTAATTCTTACATTTAAATGAACCTATGTTGTCTAATAGAATAAACACTGGTCTACAGGATGGAAAAGGCAAACTAATAACAACTAATTAGCATGTTATTCATTACGTTATCATTTAATTAAAGCCTCATATTATTCACAGCGTCTTACATCTTGTAACAGGTTCAGTAAAATAGAAGAATTGCAGCAGCAGTTCCGAGCATCTACTGAGTTACTGTGGATGTTGCAACCGCATACGAAGCTGTCAAAGCCATGTTTAAGAAGTTGCCGATAGTTCTATAAAAGAATGATAACCGACTTGATTTCAAATAATTTTTCAATTGATGTGTAGACGAAACAAATTAAATTCAAATTAATATGAGTATTGTTGTCGGATATATGCATTGAAATTCATTTTGTACAGTCACTCGATGCCTGAAATTCTAAGCGCAACTGGAGTCATTTGAAGAGCTCGACGTACACACTTCCCATAAGATTTACTCATATTTTTGATATTCAGCTAACAATGCAACGGCTCTGATGGATGCAGAAAACACAATGTCTAGCCTTGTGTTATCAGTTGCATTGCCATTAAGTTGTCCAAAGTATCCTCGAACAGCTGGTGGTTTTGAAGATCAAATCAAGCGATGAGTGATGTTAAATGAATGTACTCTCATCTTACAGACGGTTCTTGCCTTCCATTCAGAAAATTTGAAAGCGCATTCTAAAGACCTGGATGCTGCAAAAAATTTACCTCATTTTATACCATATATGCAGAAAATTTCATGGCTGGCCCTGGAAAATAGACTGCTATGGAATTTTCTCTTAAATGATGCAAAGTCCATAAAAATGAAATGTCCGAATCTCGAGACATCTGTTTTGGATCAACAATGTGTGAGGCTTGTGAGGCATTCCAATGCTTGTTTTAAAGAACAAGAGAAATAGAAATAGAAGTATATTTTCCACCAATACAAAATCTGTACAAGGATCGTTACATTTACATATACTCGTAGATAAATACAGATATATACATTTATTACTTTTACAAAATACTAAATATAATACAAATACAGATCAATGTAGAGGTGGGCGGGACCAGAGCACTGTGGGACAGTAGGAACCTAGCCCCACTAACAAAAGTTCAGATTAAAATTACTCACACATCAAAATCATTTACATTATACATATAAACATATATCCTAGATACTCTCACACAAGGTATGTACAGCCAAACAACAGGTCAGTGATCGTCATACAAGATACATACATGAAAGTCCACCTACACATATACTTACAAATCACATACTTGGGCTATTATATGCCAATGTCCGGGATACAATATCAGGGTTGGAATAGCATTTGATATTTTCCATTCGCACACTATCATCTCTCTTAGTTACCTCAGATATTGCAACTTTCGTTTCTGTTAGTATTTGCTGACTAGTATTTGTTTAAGCTTTTTTTGGAACTTAATCATATTCTCTTATTTCTTTAATGCTACGAGGAAGTAAATTCCATTCAATCGCTGAGGCAAAGTCAATACTACGTTGCCCTAAGCTTGTCCTATGAAATGGTATCCGGAGGTTAACTTTATTTCTTAATGAGCTGCCACTCTGGGGTTTGTGGATATTTCCAAGAAAATGCGGTAAATCATCGACCTTATAAATCATCTTATAGCAGAGACTCAGCATTTTGTAGCGATACATATCGCTGACCGTTAATATTCTATGTTTCGTCATGTGTGAATCTACTTCATTGGCCTTAACTCTAAATATAACTTTAAGTAATCTCCTTTGAAGTTTTTCTAGTTTAATTATGTTACTTCGTTTTCCTTGGTGAAAGATAAGAATGCAATAGTTTAACATACAATGTATATTGGCAAAATATATCTTTAATAGACATTCTAGTGGAAGGCATCGTCTTAAGTTGTAAAATATAGGTAAGAATTTTCTTAATTTGGTATTAAGTATCGTATTTGCATGTGAAGTGAAACTCAAATTCATGTCTATATGTAGACCCAATAGTTTTAAGCAATTTACTCTATTAATCTTTGTTTGGTTTTGGTACAAATCCTGGTCTATTTCTTTAGAGCGATGGGGATGAATTATCATATATTCCGTCTTGCTATCATTAAGACGGATGCCATTTGCCTTACTGAATTTTTCCAGTGAGTCTAATCTGCTTTTTGCCGTGGAAAAGAGACTTTCTAGGCTTCTGCTCTTAAGTATAAGAGTGGTGTCATCAGCAAATATATTCAATTCGTCTTTGGGGAAAATGTTATGCATATCATTAATGTAGATGAGAAATAGAAGAGGACCTAAAGTTGAACCTTCAGGTACTCCTGTTTTGGTATATAATGCTTCAGAGAGAACACCATTTACTACAGTCTGATGACTTCTGCTGTTTAAATACGACTTGAACCAGTCTAAGGTAAATCCCCTTATTCCTATATGCTCTAACTTCTCTATTAGTATGTCATGTCTTATTATTTCAAAGTGCTTCCGAAAATCTACTGATAATAATATTATGAATTCTTTAGCTTCTACTGTTGTATATATTCTATTCATGACGGAAAGTAGTGATAGCTCTGTTGAGTGATGTTCTCTGAAACCGAATTGATTTGGACTGAGAAACTCTATTTTATCTAAATAACTGTATAATCTGGAGTGTATAACCTTTTCGAGGACATGACCATCAGAAAAAGTTGAAAACAGTTACAGCAGAAAAAGGAAAATAACTTCGTCACAATAAATTCGATGCTTCAGAACACTAAGAGATAAAAGATAGAGGCATCGGACAAAAAGAAACACACGAGGGAATGGAAAACATTAATATGATGTAGAACTATCGAGCCTGAGTTGATAATATTGCAGGAAAGCACATTTTGTTCTGCTCGAATCAGATTCATTGGCACACAAGTTTTCGGTCTAAGACCTTCGTCTGTTGCAGAAATAATGTGATCTTAATTCGGCTACCAATTATTCCTGCAATTTCCTGCAAACAGATGTCAAAATTTGATGCTTGTGTAGTCGCCACCGATCGACTTCAGTTCCTCCATGTGCCGAGAAATTTGGAGTGGACCTATACCCTCGAGCTCGATGCATTCCGAGACGGAGAGAATTGATGGGAAATATCAGCGCAATATTAGTGGAAGACCAAGCAAGACAGCTGCGTGAGGCAAGGCTGTGGAGCCGATGCGTTATCTCATCGGCTCCGACTCCACGACACTGATGTGAAAGGCTCCGGCTCGGCTCCGACTTCAAATTCAGGTTCTATCTATGCTGGTTATCCTGGATCCGTTGAACGGGATTTTTTGGATAAAGGTGTGGCCTTTAGAGGCTCGCTACAATCATCAAATTAGTTTTCATAAACAAGCAACGACTTAAGTTAATAATAAAAATGATAATAGCCTAATATAATGACAAATAGCATACTTGTCATATATTTTTGCATGAATTGACTATCTCTGAAAGATAAAATAAAGTTATAGCCAGGATTGGTTAAATTAGATAAAGATCTCCTGCACTGGCTAAATATAAATTGGCCTAGCCTGCAACCAGTCTACTACGAGGCTACATTAAGTAAGACCACATGAGTGATGACGATATACCTAATTAGCCGTCACAGGGGCCGAATAGTAGTATAAGCTTTTTAACAAAGCTTGAATATGAAACTGGATAGCGTATGCCTCTAAATAGCTTATAGGGCCTGTATCTACTCGAACATGGAAAGGGTATCGGCTATATAGCCAAATATACCGTATCAATAAAGATATCAATTGCTTTATTGAATATTTAAGTGTATATAGGCTAGCTTAGGTTGTTATTGTTATTTGTTATTGCCTTTATTCAATAGTCTGTTGGTCCATGAATAATATGATCGTGGGTAGCCCACGACTCATCATCTGTAGAAATTGTAATTTAGATAGCCTCATTGCAGTGTAGGCTAGAAATGTACAATTGAAAATTATACTTAAAAAATTAAAAATATCTAATTTAGGACGAGTTTTGTAACTCTATGCACCATACTTAATAAGTTAAGGCTTAACTTATATTATGTTAATTTCGTATTTTTCATTATGGCGTAAAGTTGCACTAAATAATTCATCAATGATTCATGTATATTATTATATTCAATTTATGTATAACACATTACCACTATTCCTCTGATGATGGTTAGGCTGATAAAACTGAACTCGGAGTATCACACAATATGTTGCAGGGTGCTATGCATAATAAAAATTTGACTGCGAGCACCGAGCAGAAATCCCATCTACTTTGCTAGCTTTCGAATGCGCGTGCGGTTTGATGTCACAGACAATAGAAAAGGGAGGTCAAAAGGCGCCTTTATTGAGAGCGTCTCAGTCTTTTTTTATTGTTTACATATAAGTCAGCATGATATCAGCATAAAGTGTTGACAGACGGAAAAAATAATAATGAAAATTCTTGAAATCCACAGGTCTATGACATTTGGGGAAATATTATTACACGATACGGCTCTTGTGCAGTCCTCCCCCCCCCCCATTTTTTCTCTGGTAAAAAGATGCAGCACCATTGGATGTCCGTTTCAGCATCACCGGTTTGAGTGAAGCATTCCGTGCTGTTGTAAAAATCTACGTGGGTAATTGCGATGTCATGGTCGCAAACTTCGTCAGCAAGTCAACATTGTAATTTGCCTTCGGGTTTTTCGCATTGAAATTTCCTTTGAAGTCAAAGGAAATTCATTGTGAATGAGATACCTTTAAAATAATAGGGCGCTACGAGAAGTGGCTGGGTCGCTTATTGCTATAGCCATGTGAGGACTTGTAGTCAGGTCATTCGTGTGAGTGTGAAGAGTTATCCCTCCAATCAAAATTGATCAAATTGTATAATCGATTGTTTTGAAAAATGTAGGTGGGGGACTGCACAAGAGCCTACAATACAATCTAAGGAAATTGGCATTGTCACAGATGCCAGTAGCTTCTGCCAGTAGCCATACCGATAGATGATAGCCTACATAGTAACCGTATTAGATTTAAGACATTGTGCAAGAAATGTAGCTATATTATCTTTGCTGACTGAACTGGAAATGTGTACATAAATGACTGGCGACTTGTCTCTAGGAATCTACAATCATCTAGTTAGCATGCACATAACAAGTC
Source organism: Prostheceraeus crozeri (assembly GCA_907163375.1). Lineage (NCBI taxonomy): Eukaryota > Metazoa > Platyhelminthes > Polycladida > Euryleptidae > Prostheceraeus > Prostheceraeus crozeri. The sequence goes on from CAJQUW010012767.1 coordinate 228,227, forward strand.
TTCAAATTAATGAATTTTGGAGAATACGTTGTCAATATGGAAATTAGTCTTACGAAACATATGCAATAAAAAAATATTACACATGTGTGTAAATAAATATAATACAAAAGAAGGCGGCAACTGCAAAGAAAGATATCGTGGAGGACAGATAATTGGTATACTTAAAAGACATATCTTTAGATTTCAAATGATTTCATTTTTTTATGATGCCAATTAATAACTTTCAAAATTCTAGATTTATATCAAAGGTCAAACAATCGGAGCCGGAGTCTTTGTGATAAATCGACTCCGACTCCGGCTCCGACCAAAACCATCGGCTCCTTAAGGCTCCGGCTCCACTGGCGTGAGGAGTAGGAGGAGTCAATGGAAAGAGAATATCATACTCAGAGACATCATGCTTAAGGTTTTTATGTACAGGATTGTTGCACCTTTACAAGTTAAGATTTCCACACCGCTGAATTTCTACATCATCCGTGATTTCTTTTCGATCCGTAATTACTACTTGTTTTCTTTTGACGATACCTTCTACTTTCTGTCAATTGCTGATTGGTTTATTTCGTTTTGTTGTGACCACAGAATTAGATTCATCTGCGCGCGCTTCGGTTTCCTAGAAAGGAAGAATTGTATGTAACCTTAATATCGAAATGGCACATCACATCACAAAACTTGCTCCTTCTCGAATGGATAATTCGTGTATCGCTTGCTATTGGAAATGGCAAACAATAAGCTGTCAGCAAAGGACACCAGAGCCAGTGAGAGATGCGTGCGTGCTGTGCTATCACTTCGCACACACCAAAACACACATCGATGTGTGGCTTCGATTCAATGTATGCACTATACAGTGAGCAATGCCGAGGAGAGGATGTGAAATCATCAAGTGAACTAATTTTCGTACGCCTGCTACTTTCTTTAATAATGATCGGAAGGGTCAACAGTATGGAGAAAACTTGTGGGCAATAATCTGAATTCTTCGAATCTGAAGGAATTTTGGCAATCGAAGCACTTTGCTGGAACTCACATTAATCCGCAAGCGACGCACGACTTTTTTCCTATCTCTGTAAGGTATTAGGAATTCCTTTTTGCCCACCTAATAGGTTCCTCAATGTGCCGTCCATTTCGTATTAATCACACTTCTAGCAAACCGAAGCAGATAAACAAAATATTTAATTCTGTGGTTGTGACCTTCCTGTCAGCGCCTGTTATGAACTTGAACGGATCATGTCTTAAATGACATGCAATAGCAAGAATTTTTGTTGCAAATTATTTGTTGGTGCCTTAGTTGTAAGGTTAGAGTGACTTGTGGCTATATTTGCTACATGCACTGCACATGTATACAGTAGTAGTTGATAAGATGGATTCGCCAACAAAATGCCAGTTTTATAATTTAGGTAGTTTAGTATTAACAAAAGGGCTCCTAAGAAACAATAGATGGCGGTAGTAGCGAGTTCATGTAATCAGGTATTTGCAAAAAATCTTTTGTGAGTCATCAATGACGGAACGTTGTTACTTTCGAAGAGTGTGGCTTATTACAAGAAAGCACTTAGTTGCGGAAATTCCACAAGACATTTTGAAAAATCTGTTCCTCCCGACAGATATTGGGCGTTGGTCAAGTTTTCAAAAGAGCCCTGTTTTACTCTTCATAATCACGAAATATGATGCTGTAATTTGCTGGTATTAGTAGGCCTGCGAACAAAAGAGTTGTAGAGCTGCGAAAAAATGGAAAAATGTCTGGCCCGACCACTGCTTTTATCATTTCTGATATTTGATCAACACTTTCGAGATCAGCACGGTGTAATTTCACGAGTCATTTCTTTCGTAGATTTTTTCACATGGAAAACTCGATAGATACATTTTCTGCTTTCTTTTATATCCATTAAAGAATTTGAACACTCGACGACAATAGATGAAAATTTCTAATTTCAGCAAAGTACAGCAGCAGTAACGATCAAGGTGAGAGTTTATTAAGACAGTGGACTTGTGACTCATTCATTGAATATTCCCATTCGATGCCAAGAATTTATTGTATCAGTCAATTTATTGTTATTTTTACCATGTCAAGACTTGCGACTGCCATCAAAACTGACAGAAATGGTAACATTATCAATGTTACTCACACAGCGCAAACACGCACACATGCAAGCTGACTTTACAATCTCGCATGAAACTAGCAACTCGATATGCTACTGACAAAGCCTCGGTCTGTGTTCATGAGCGACCACTTCATTCCTTTAGCAGCTTTCGCTTCCGCTTTAGAATTCCGTGATATATACAGACTGATTAAGAATAATTCCAGAGAAATGTAAAAAAATCACTGAAAATCATCCAGTTGAAGCTGATCGCGAAACGTTGATTAATACACATCTATTTTCTCAGTCGAAGACTTATTCCTCCTCCGATCAAAATGAAAGTCTTAAATTCCAGAAACCTTGGTCTTAAATTTTTGGAAGTGTCTTGAGATTATCCAAGCATCATCTTATTTAGTCTTGGGTATTTCGTCCATCTGTATCGCCAAAGCTTCCACTTGACTGACCTTCTCGCAGAGTCGTTTTTCAAAAAAAAGTGGGGTTAAATTCGGCCACCCTATCGGCGAATTCGGCCACACCCTGAGGCTAAGTCGGCCACGAGGAATATTTCATACTCCACTTCAGTTTGCAATTATTTCGCCTATGTAGCTACAAATAATACTATAATACAGACTTATGAATATTTCATAGTTTGTTATGACACATTTTAAGCCTACATGACTTTTGTTCAAAAGTACATCATCATACGTTCATAGGCTTATACATCGTTGACATGTTGATTAGGATACTAGAAAAATGTGTGACATGGCTTCGAAACTTAAGTTTACCCTGCAACTAAATCGATTAAGAGGATTTCAGTGGTTATGTTTTTTGTAAGGGAAGTTGCATTTGCATAACAGTTGCTGATGTACAACGGATAGGTCGTACCCGATGTTCAAATCTTCAGGAACATATAAACACAGTGGAATTTATGCATGCGTGATTTGATGTTTTGATATTCGATTCGACAGTAAATCTATGTAGGTCTCCTAGCAGCCGTTGTTAGAAAATGATATGAATATGCAAATGTTTGCTATCGACTAAGTAGGGTAGGTGTAAATTTTGACGCAGTATGATTTGTCAGAGTTAACAGCTTGCTACGCAGCTGTAGGCTCGTATTCGACTCAAATTCTCTTAAAACCAATCCCTTATCCGCACCAAACATCGAAGAGGTGAGAAAGTCTACCAATTTTATGCATGGGAGGAGCCACTGCCACATCGAAGCCAATCATTCTTTCACATCGAAGTATTTGCTAGTAGGGGTGGACTTGACATCAGCTACGCACCGTACTTCGAAGAGAACCAATCCTTCTTATGAGAACATGCTATATGATTGACTAGCACGCTTTCTGACTGGATAATGCTGATCAATCATTTGTACTCATCAAAAATTCAGTTTCTATTTTCTTTATTACTAAAGCACTACCATCACTGATATGATGTTTTTTCCAAAGATTTTAGCGGGTAAGTGTTGCTGTAATATCAAATATTACTGGTAACCTGGAGTAGGAAACGGCAAATGTCAATTATTCAAAACAATATTTAATAAAGAAAAATATTTGCTTGAGCGAAGGTCACCTTAAACATTTTGATGTAGATACAAGACGAAACATTTTTTCTAAAAAATCCGTCCTCTAGCTATTAGAGCTAGAACCATTTGCGTTTTTGTTGGTGTTTTGATTTAAAATTCGTTCTCATTTACTTACGATTTCAAAAAATTCAAAAAAAATGTGGACGAATTACCCCACCCTACCCATACTGATAATAAAATAATTCGACGCTTCGATGAATGATGTCAATAATAACATTTTCAGTCAGCAGGCAATTTGAGTTCATCATCACACAAATTGTTAAAAAGAAATGTTCTAGAACAGTGGGTAGACGCATGACTGTTAAATATAAGGTGATATCGATCACTGAAAAAATTGTGCGACTTCAGTCCTTCCGCCCTTCAGCAAAGTGAGCGCGTTTCGGAGCAAAGTGATTTGACACAGTAATTGGCTATGGTGGTGGTGGTGTCAACCCACCTCCTTTCCTACTATTGGGAGGGGTTCAGGGGCGTCAGGCGTTGGGCGGGACAACCACCCGCTCTAAGTGGCGGATGAGCTCCGCCCTCCTGACGGGGGCAACCCACATGTCCCATGTTGTGAGCGATGTCCATGTGTGTGTAAGAGAATAGGTGCTTTGTGTTGTGCGATTGAGTTTTACAAAGGGGGCTAAAAGGTGAAGAATGGACAGAAGGGTTTATATTGTGTAAGTATTCTTTTAAGAAGAGTTGTTGGTGCGGAGTTGTGCCAGTGTTCTGCGTGTGCGCCTGTCGAGTGTTTGTTCTGATTTGTGAACCGTGGGGGGATTGCGTTAATGACCTTATTGTTTTGTCTACTCGTGAGATACGTACCGACGTGGTGGGTGTGCGTTTGCTTGAGTAGCTGTTTTGTTGTTGCGTTGGATGATTGTGTGGATGGAGGTGAGATGTACTTTCCTGAAAATTATGGACTTTTGTTGTCTGGGAGCTGGTGGTTGTTGCGTGAGGAGATGAAGAGGGCGGTGTTGAGATTTTGCTCTGTTTAAAAGTTGTTTTGCATGTAGTGTGAGGTGTTCGGCAATGGCGAGGACGTATGCTTCATCGTGTAAGTGTTGTGTATTTGTGTCGCTTGTGCATCCTGTGGCGATCATGAGCGCCTTGTTCTGTATTGCTTGTAGTTTGTCGATGTTTGTTTGTGAGATGATTGGTGACCAGACTGTGGATGTGTACTCCAAGAGGGGGCGTTTGATGGCCTTGTAGGTGGCCAAGATGGTCTCTTGTTGTTGTCCCCAATTGGTGGAAGTGAGTTATGAGAGAATGTTGAAGGTGTGTCTTGCTTTCTCACAAGTGTTGTTGATGTTTGTTGAGTATCTAGGTTGACGCCCAGGATTCGGTTGTTGTTGAGAGTTGTGAGTGGAGTGTTGTCAATGGTGAGTGATAGGTTCGTACTGTGTACGTGCAGATCGGGTGTGAAAAGTGAGAGTTGAGCTTTGTTGTGGTTCATGTGGAGATTGTTTTGTCGAGTCCATGAGTGTAGAGTGTTGAGGTGGGGTTTGAATCTGTCTTGATGCTTGAGTGAGTGGCCGTGATGGTGATGTCGTCAGCGGAGAACGTTGTTTTGAGTGTGATGTCTGTAGGAAGAGGAATGTCTTGCATGTTAAGGTTGAAGAGGAAGAGGGGGAGAGAACTCCACCTTGTGGGACGCCTTTTTTGTTTTTTGGTTGAGCGTGTTTGATTGCGTCGTGTCAGCTTGCCTGCCTTTGATGTAGTTTGCTACGTATCGGATGAAAAAAGAAGGGATGTTGGTCTGTTGGAGTCGGTGGATGTGGACTGTGTCATGTCCAGTGTGTCGAATGCTTTAATCATGTCCGCGATGTGGAGATTGTGTGTAGAGGTAGCTTTTTGCTGTTGAAACCAGCAGCGATGGTGTTGATCTGGTGGAGTGTTCTTTTTTGAAACGTGTTGAAAAGGCAGCGAAGGGACGAAATTTGTGATGATTGTGAGAATGATCTTTTCCAGTGTTTTGTCAACAGGTCAAAGAAAAGAAATAAGTCTGTAGGAGGTGTGAAGATGGATGTCTTTGGATGTTTTGGAGTTAGTGTGATGTTGTCCGTTTTCCAGATGCTGGGTAGCCTATCTGGTTGGTGTTGAGAGAGTGTGTGTATACGAGTATGTCAGTTAGGTATTGGATGGCAGTGGGCCGCGGTGTCTGAGGTGTTTTATGTTGATTTTATCTGGCCCAAGAGAATTGCGTTTGTGTTTTGTAAGGCTAAGGGGTCGTGAAGTGCTTGTTAAAGGCGTTCGCTATGTCGCTATTGTGATAAAGAGGATTGTTGAAGAAATTGATTGTAATTTTTCGGTGGTTTGCCACCCTTATCGTTGAGTGTGCGGATGGTGCGTCAGAGTCTGCTGGTGTTATCGGTGTGGTCCAACCAGAGAAAATTTTGCTGATCCGTGTGTTTTGCTTGTGTTGATTGATTTCTTCGGTGATCTGTGCTGTGCGTTTTGATTTGAGGATCTTTTGGGTCTACACTGCGAATGTTGTTTCTTTGTTGGATGTCCTGTCTGATATGAGTCAGTTGCGTGGGTGTTTTGATTTGTTGGATCCCTTTTGGTATGTGGAGTTTGGTGCTTGTAAAAATTACATCGGTATGTTGCTGGTTTTGTGAACGTTGGTGGGCAGTGTTCCTACTCTCGCCCGAATGCCCGAAAATGCCCGAATCCAAAATCATGACGCCCGAATGCCCGAAATTTTTGGTAGCGAATGCCCGAATTTTGATCTAAATTCCTATTACGTATATACTGTTGATACATAGCGAAAACATAGGCCCCTATTACGATACATAGGCCAAAACACCTGCCGAGGAAGATTTGGAAGATTGATCCAACTAATAAAGAAATATGGTTAAATCATTATCAATTCTGCATTGGTCGCAAGGCCCAGGCCTTACTTGCCGACTTGGTGCCATCAGAACAAGCTGATGCGATTGAGATGATGAACAGTTTCTTCTCAACAGCGGCACAAAAGCTTCTATTCTATCTGCCCTTTGGAAGTAAGTTATTGAAATCTACCGAATTTCTCGCTCCAGAGAAACAGTATGATACGGAAATGGAGAAATGGGGTCTTCGCTTGGCGAAGTGTATGCCAAATGTGATTTCCTCTGCTGAGACTTCCACACTTGTGTTCGAAATAAGACAGGTTCAAAGTATGAAACCCAAACATCATACTCCTGTCGAAAATGTTCGAGAACATTGGGTGAATATCCACAAAACTGGCAAATACCCGTTGACGGTACGACTCGCTCTAGCGATTTGCGCATTGCCTCACGGAAATTCGGATGTAGAACGTGTGTTCAGTGTCCTCCATGACACTTTGCAAAAGAAACGTCTGAACATGAAACCGGAGACCGTCACAGCTGTGCTCGTCTCAAAATCATGCATGAGAGTAAAGAGCTGGACCGCTGCAACCATGCCAGTGACGAAAGAATTGGTTAATATGGCCTTAGCTACACGGGCAGCACATATGAGGAAGCGCGAAGACCAACAAAGATTAGAAGAAGAAATGAAAAGAAAATGTAAGCAACAGAAAATTATTAAAGAACTAGACGATTCCAAAAGGACAAATGACGTCATGATGCTTCTTCAAAAGCAATCGAAGGAAATGGAGGATGACATCAGAAAGAAGACCGATGAACGCAACAAAATACGCAAGCTAATGGAAGACCTGCGGACCTCAGCTCAGAGGTTCGATGACGAGATTGAAGACCTACACCAAAAGAAGCAGATAATTGGCGAGAAAAAAGAAAAACAAACATCAAAAATTGTACAGAACATTTTGAAAAGACATGCTATCAATGTTGATCTTGGTCAAAAGAAGCAGAATACTACTCTAGATAATTAAACCGAGTTTTGAGAGTTAGACGTGATTGTCCTTTTTTCAGTTCTACATACCTTATTTGAAGGACAGTTTTGTATTGTGTTCGTGCATGTAGGCCTACTTGCAGTAAATTACATTGAGAGTGTCAGCATTTTTCTAGAAACCAGAGTAAATACTTGCCAAAGACGGATTTACTCATCTAGGAAGTAGTTTTCAAAATAGTGGTCGTGTCGAAGTAAATTATGATTTTTCATGTATAGTTTTTGCTTATGCTTGTAAATTATATTCCCAAACACTTAGTAATACGAATATCAGGATGCATGTATATTGACGTACATGTATTTAAAGAATACATAGTTGGAGCACTACCCTGAATAATACATGTAAGTTATTTTATATGATTGAAACCAACGTGGCCTACCGCAACGAAAACTACCGCAGGAAACTATTATCATCAGAAATTATGAAGCGTAGGCCTACTATGTCGAACAATAAAGATTTGGCAGTATATTTAAGGTGACCAGATCGATAAAATATGTGCGTTATGTTCGTGAATATAGACCTATGTTAGTCCCTTTGTTCAATAAAGATAAATAGTATTCATGCCCGAAAAATGCCCGAATTTTTGCGGGAAAACTCAATGCCCGAAAATTTTTAAGTTAACCAGTAGGAACACTGGGTGGGTGGTTGATGTTTTGAGATTTCTTGTTCGATATGTTCGGCAAAGTCCTCTCAGTTTGCTTTGTTATAGTTAGCGAGGGTGTGTTTGAGGTTTCTTTCTTTGGCCTGTGAAGATGTGCGTGTAGTGATTAGCATGGGTAGGTGGTCCGATGTGAGGTTGTTGAGGGTTTTCCATGCTGTGCGACGTGAAGTTAAGCTGCTGGCGATGGTTATGTCTGGAGGAGAGTTCTGTTGGTTGTGAGACGGAGGGAGGCGTTTAGGTGTGTTGGTGTTGAGTGTGGTGTAGTCGGTTGTGGCCAAGAAGTCGATGATGTCATCTCCTCTGCTGTCGTTGAGTGTTGAGAACCATGTCGGTGAATGTGCGTTTGCGTCTGTTACGATCAAGCTTGTTGCTTTGGTTGTGTGACCGGTAGGAGAGTGATGGATTTCTGTGTTGTTGGTTTCTTGTGTGAATGTGTGACTGCATTTTGAGGGAAAGAACGCGTTGGTGGTGAGGAACTGTTTTTTTGTGCGATGTGTATTTTGAAGTATTGCTGTTCTAGGTGTTTGCATGAAGAGCATCGATGATTTGGAATTTGATGGAGTCGCCACATGGGGCAGGTCCCATCCTTGAACATGCATATTATTTGGCTGTCCTCGTGTTCATCAGCATCTTCGATAACGAATAGCTATATAATGCCGCATAGTTGGGCAACGCGCGTCCATCATTGAATCTATGGCTAAAAGCGAATTTTAAATGTGGTATCCATTTAATCGTGTACTTTGTATTCTATTACAAAGTCAGTGTGCTTTGTATTCCCTGTCACCGACGGCAGTGATCAGAAAACAACGGAATTTGCGAGTGCTTTCGCTCACACTCGATGTTGCGCTACACATGTTGACAGTCGTCTGAAAAATTGAAGTAGCCAAAGTCAGCATAGTGCATGTGAATCGAAAGCAAATAGAGCGTCTTACTTACAATTCAATGCGTGTCCTGCATTAAATGAAATTCCATCATGTCACCGTATATTTTGAAATCATGAGATATTTTGAAAAGGATGCTCATTTTTTACCATCACAATCGAAAATAAATGTAGTCTCATCTTTCGTCGACTAAGAAGTTGGCGATGAAACATAGGCATCTTATCAACAATTGGTCTAAGTGGAAAGCATTAATGGCAATGCTAATGACTATGACTGTATGTGCGGACTGTAATATATTTGGGCCTTGTTACTGCTGCATTGTGATGTAGAAGCATCATTGATAAGGAGACATTTAAAATGATAGACTCAAGGCTAAAGGTCTGTGCTAGGGGTCAAAGGCTAATTGAAGCTGGGACTCCCATAACGACGTCTAAATGTTTCATAATTTTAATAAACTTATAGTTAATTAAGACTTAAGGTTTGCCCTTAAGAGGACAGGTGGTGCGTTCCCACCGGCAGACATTAAACGTTCAAGGCGCGTCAAACTTTCGACTATCCTAGGACTACATTTTAGAACCAAACTTGACGAGATCGGTGTGGAGGACCTTCCCACTAGTCCATTTTTCAATCAGCGCTTCTAAAGCGGGGCTGGACCTTACCCCTAATGGTCCTTTGACTTGTGATCCTCGACAAATGCATGAATGCATGAAGGTCTTTAAGCACAAAGACTTGACGGATCTGATTGCGTGCCGGGCGGACCTTCCCGGGGGTCCATAACATAGCGCTATACGGGCTGGACTTCACCCTTAAGTGTACGAGATCGTACAAGGCCGCTTAACAAGTGATCTCCTTGGTCAAAGTTTCAGGCTCGATTGATTAGGAACTTATATATAAATAGACACTTAGTAATCACCATGTCAACCCCATGGAGACCAGTAACTGACACAGTGCATTCATCACACTAGGGCAGTTAGCGATAAAAAAAACAACGTTAAAACAAATAAAAGAATAGCCAGTCGTCAGCAGGTACCCGCCTGGTCGCGTTTCGGCCCCTCTACCTGAACGCTCAAGCCCAGGCGGGCGGGGCCCCGCATAAACTTATATGCGGCTGGCATTCTAAAATCAATACAGTAATGATATGTGTAATAATAAGTAATACTGATAGTAATAGTAAAAACAAAAACAAAACAACCGCAAAAGACGGATACAACCAAAACAAACTAAAATATATGTGTGAAATACTGAAATGGTATAACCAATAAAAAAAATGCTAAGAAAACAAACAAACAGTGTTAATTTTATTGTTTAAAATGCGCACTGTGATGTCAGCTGCCTGGCTGAGAAATATCCAAACTTGATTAGAAAATTGTTATGACCGGTTAGCATTTTCTCAGTACATGCCTTCATTTTAGACTTACAATATCCTCTGCTGCTCATCACAAAAAGTGTCATATTAATTCGTTTAATTAGATCTACAAGATGCGATCAGATGCGACAATAACGTAAAACCTGGCCGGCAAATACATTAATTCCCATGTTATAAGGTATTGCACTGTCTGGAAATGTCAACAGAACAACAGGGAAATCAAAATCTTCCACTTTATGATATATTGAGGTTCGAAGACCGTCACTACTAGATTGGAGTCTCACATCGAGGTAAACAACGGCTTTGTCATTGACTCCGTTTCTATCTGCAAGAAGCTCCACTGGGTAAATTTTTGGAATTAAGGTATTGAAATGCTTGTAATTTATTACGCATATATCGTCTATATATCTCGAAGTGTTTGACAATAATTTAGCTAGTCCAAACTTTTTATTTTTAACCAATTGTTTCATAAAAGCAAATTCGCAATTTAACAGAAACAAGTCGGCAAGTAAAGGACTGCAATTCCCTCCCATTGGTACTCCTCGAATTTGTCTGAACACATAACCGGAAAAAGAAATGTATACTTCAGACACTATAAAATCAATAGCCTTCTTAAAAGAGCCACGTCATAACAAGAATACCCCTTATATTTGATTATGGAGAAAAACGACTTCTCATATCCTACACACAAGTATCTACGATTAGTGGAATTGAATGTGAGATCAAGGATGAAAAAAATATTATTCTTGATAGCACCTTGATCTAAGTTTGTATAAAGAGTAGAGAAGTCAAAAACTTGCATAGAGTGGACGTTCACGTTAGAAATATTCCTCAAAAAATCTTGAGTCGAGGCTACACTCCAAAAATAAGAATAACCAGTATTACTCCTGATTGACTCACAGTATCTATGGAAATTTTCTCTTATCACTTTCAGACCTTTGTTGATATTCACCGATAACTTTTTAGTTGTACAATTTCTGGCTCCGGCAATGAATCTAAACTTATAAGGATTTTTATGCAATTTTGGAATCCAGAAAAGTTTTGGTAGTTTAAGGTCCTTGTCACTAACATTAATATTAAAGTTTGATTTCATATCTTTAACGTGTCTAGTAAGGACTTCCTTTTCAGAAATAAGCTCAGGTTGATAAGTTGCATTGCCTACTGCAGTGGAAGAATCTATGTCAAAACCAAGCTCGTCCATCAGGATTTTGAGATAGAACTTTTTACATATGAAACTAAAGTTGTTGGATGCTTTATTGACAGGAACGACTATCAAGTTTTTATGGAGATCTTGCAACTCCTTATCAACACAAACGCTGCTGCCATCATCTTTCCTACCCAACTTCTTACAACGAAAGATGCGGTGCTTTACTAACATCACGACCCTGTTTTTCCAAATAGAGAAGTCATCAATTTTTAAGTGAAGGCGACTGGACACACGAGATATATGATTATTTATGGAATCGCTGATCTCTTTTTGAATGGATTTCCATGATGTTGACCTAGACAATCTGTGTTTAGTGCCATACGCAAATATGGCTCTGAGACCTGGATCATTTATTATATCTAAATTACCGGTAAAAACATGCCCATAAGGCTCATAAACAAAACTGGTCATCGAGTCACAGCTGCAATCGCTCTGTAAAATGCCAACAACTTCCTGAATTGTCAGGCTATTAAGAAACTTATTATAATTGAAGAATTTCAAACAAATAGGGTTATTAAGCTTATGGTACACTTTGGGAGGATATAGATGTTTCGTTTTTTCTGGAACTAAAGCACAGACACTTTTGTCATTAAATACAGAAGGTAAATGAAGTTTGTCAACTAAATGAGACTTGAAAGGAATCACTATATGCGTTTTGTCTTCGGTAGAGCTATCCTTCTTGTTTCTATATAATTTACTATGAACATATGTTGTCAAAACGAAAGATAGGTCATTCGACTGATCAAGAAGCCTAGAATACATAATTTTAAGCATGCTATCACTAATCGATTTCAAGCAATTATAGAAATTTCTTATTTTGTTGCTCTTCATCAACTCTTGAAGCTCCTTGAGAATATCCTCACAACTATTAGATGGAGGATATTTCTTTCTACCCGACTTCCTAAGGCCATGGCTTCTCCTACGTCTGTTAGTAGGAGAACTAAAAAATGAAAATGAATTTGCAGTGTTCTGAGAGGCGCAACCTCCGCCTAACACTCTGTCATTCAAACCTAAAGGATGCAAGGTGTTCAGCGTTCTTATATGAAAATCTTCATTACTGTTAAGCTCGAAGGCAATTTCTGTATCAGATTTATTATGAACATCGACAAAGTCAATAATTTGTATACTTACATCATCCAAACTGTGATTAGAACTATTAAAATGATTACTTAAACATGTATTGAGATGATTCTTTTGAAGAGACTGTCGATGCCCATTAAGTCTACAATGTAATGGCTGTTTTGTCTGTCCAACATACTGGACCCCACATGATTGACATGTGATCAAATATATTACATGTCTACTCTTACACGAGAAACTACTAGGATAATTTAAAACGAACCGTCTGCCGGTACTAAAACTCTTAAAAGTAGTATTAGTGTCAAGAGATTTACAACATAGGCATCTTTTGCTGCCACAGACATCAACACTACTGACGCATGTGGAGGGCGCTATCCACTCCTTCGCATTAACGTCATACACTTTAGCTTGCATTATATCCATATTTCAAATGCCAGGACCCCATACTAAGCAAGGAATCCTTTCAGAGGTTGGACTTTAGATCCTTGCTATCTAATTGGTACTTAGACCTAACACAACTACCGATGTCATTAATAAACCGCTATAAGAATGTGAGGCTTTCGCCTGCCAGCAGAGGTCCAGTAGCGGGGTCATAAACCACCAGCATCTGCAGACTTACTGTGTTAGCAATTGAAGCTGGGACATTCCCATAACGACGTCTAAATGTTTCATAATTTTAATAAACTTATAGTTAATTAAGACTTAAGGTTTGCCCTTAAGAGGACAGGTGGTGCGTTCCCACCGGCAGACATTAAACGTTCAAGGCGCGTCAAACTTTCGACTATCCTAGGACTACATTTTAGAACCAAACTTGACGAGATCGGTGTGGAGGACCTTCCCACTAGTCCATTTTTCAATCAGCGCTTCTAAAGCGGGGTAAAGCTTCTAAAGCTTCTAAAACCTTACCCCTAATGGTCCTTTGACTTGTGATCCTCGACAAATGCATGAATGCATGAAGGTCTTTAAGCACAAAGACTTGACGGATCTGATTGCGTGCCGGGCGGACCTTCCCGGGGGTCCATAACATAGCGCTATACGGGCTGGACTTCACCCTTAAGTGTACGAGATCGTACAAGGCCGCTTAACAAGTGATCTCCTTGGTCAAAGTTTCAGGCTCGATTGATTAGGAACTTATATATAAATAGACACTTAGTAATCACCATGTCAACCCCATGGAGACCAGTAACTGACACAGTGCATTCATCACACTAGGGCAGTTAGCGATAAAAAAAACAACGTTAAAACAAATAAAAGAATAGCCAGTCGTCAGCAGGTACCCGCCTGGTCGCGTTTCGGCCCCTCTACCTGAACGCTCAAGCCCAGGCGGGCGGGGCCCCGCATAAACTTATATGCGGCTGGCATTCTAAAATCAATACAGTAATGATATGTGTAATAATAAGTAATACTGATAGTAATAGTAAAAACAAAAACAAAACAACCGCAAAAGACGGATACAACCAAAACAAACTAAAATATATGTGTGAAATACTGAAATGGTATAACCAATAAAAAAATGCTAAGAAAACAAACAAACAGTGTTAATTTTATTGTTTAAAATGCGCACTGTGATGTCAGCTGCCTGGCTGAGAAATATCCAAACTTGATTAGAAAATTGTTATGACCGGTTAGCATTTTCTCAGTACATGCCTTCATTTTAGACTTACAATATCCTCTGCTGCTCATCACAAAAAGTGTCATATTAATTCGTTTAATTAGATCTACAAGATGCGAGCAGATGCGACAATAACGTAAAACCTGGCCGGCAAATACATTAATTCCCATGTTATAAGGTATTGCACTGTCTGGAAATGTCAACAGAACAACAGGGAAATCAAAATCTTCCACTTTATGATATATTGAGGTTCGAAGACCGTCACTACTAGATTGGAGTCTCACATCGAGGTAAACAACGGCTTTGTCATTGACTCCGTTTCTATCTGCAAGAAGCTCCACTGGGTAAATTTTTGGAATTAAGGTATTGAAATGCTTGTAATTTATTACGCATATATCGTCTATATATCTCGAAGTGTTTGACAATAATTTAGCTAGTCCAAACTTTTTATTTTTAACCAATTGTTTCATAAAAGCAAATTCGCAATTTAACAGAAACAAGTCGGCAAGTAAAGGATAGACTTTGCTATAAGATTCAATACATCAAGAACTCTGATGTAAATCATGAAGCACAATGACAGTGCAATACTCGCAGTTATTTTGTTTCTGCAAATCCGTTTGGGGCGAATGGTAGACCTGGATATGCCTAGAACAATTATATTCCTAGGGAATTCCTTATGAGCGTGTTCCATTGTCTTCGTTAATGAGTGGTAGAGAATTTGTTCCTGTACTCAGTCAACTACCAGTACCAGCAGTCAACAACCATGTAATCGATATTTTACTCTGTGTTATGATTTGACAATCGAGCATGATAGCCTGCTTTCAGGCATTGATATGAGTAGTAAGGATTGAACGCTAGGTGAGTAATAGAGTAATGTCAAATTGATTTGCATGTGCATTAATGAAATCGTCAACTGAGTATTGGTGAGTCGAAGTTGCATATTTGAAAAGTTAGGTTAAGTCAGATATGCAAAAATAGCGATTATAATGCCAATGGTAAAAACTTCAGTGAATGAGCCATAGTTCTTCAAACAATTAATGTAATAGCTCCTGAATTCTGGTGAGAATCAACGGTGGAATTAGAATACCGCATTGTTCCTTCTCCGGCGGGAATTCCCGCATCGGCGGGATTTTGTGAGTATTGGGAATTATGAGGAAATGCCTGTACTTACGCATCCAATATTTTCCAATATTCCAGCATAATATAAGGTCTGTTTGGGGGAGAGCAAGGTGGATTATTGACACTTATGAGGAAAAACTTTCCTTAGTGCATGTTATTTCAAAGTGGGCGTTCAGTGCCACAGTAGGATACTTCAGCCGAATTGATTTCTAATCTCAACACGCATGTTTCCAGTCCCAAGTTCCAATAGTCAAAAGCCAGTTTTGGCCTTTTCGAGCCGAACTGACGAATCCTTGTTGGACAAAGCGCGTCGTGTGCGGTTGACAATTCGTGCTTAAATTTTCCAAGTTCTATGATATTTTCTTCATCAGTTAGCAAAGATTAAAAATATATGGCCTCAGTCATGGATTTATGCAACCATGCACTATGTGCGTGGAAAGCACAAATATATTTATAAATGTTCAAATACTGTGTATTTCACACATGCTGTGTAGTTGAGGTTGAGTGGAAAATACGAGAGATAAGCGCCTTTCAGAAAAAAATCTCATTTCATCAAAGTTGAAGTCCCAAATATCCGTCAAGTAAAAGAAGACCAGGGCAGGGAAATCGAAGAAATTACTGAGGTTCGTCATTTCCTAAATTTTAATCTAATGTCACTTTTTTAACCTTATTTAACCGACTTTAACCTTATTAACTTTTGTTCACCCTAGTGATTATTATCATAGGCTATTGTGAATCCTATATGAGTTTACTTGTTGACTGAAATATACCAAGCATGGTTTTTACAAAGCAGGAGAAATCAGGGGAAATAAAAATCTCGAAGCGTTTTGCACCCTGTTGTGCCTACTTGCACAATTCGCCACCGAGAGTACAGCCTCGTAGTGCTTAGCTCATATGTGAGGAATAATCTCATCGATTTTATAGTACAAGGTGACTGGATCACTGTGATTTACGGTAATTTCTGATTTTAATAGTTTAATTTGTGCAATTCATTTTTGTTGTGAAGTCACATGCATGCAGAGAAAATGTGGTTGATTAAGTCGAGTATTTTCACTGATACTTAATTAAATGACCTCAAAGCTTGCAAATTATGTTCTTCTAATGCCCTAACTTATTTTACAGGAATTTCCATTGTTCAAGGACGCTGTTCCTCTTCATTGCAAGATTTCTGAAGGTGATATTCTATATATGCCGTCTTTCTGGTGGCACGAAGTTCAATCAAGACCAAGCAAATCTGAACGGCGTAATTTGGCAGTAAATTTTTGGTATGAACCATTTTTAACTCGTGAATTCCCTTGCCCCACATGTCCCATGGACATCAATCAATTATATATAGATCTTCTATGAGGAGGAAATAAAAAACTGAGCACTCTTTGCAATTGTATTTTAAAGGCTTCGGCCAAAGCGTCTTTTAATGTTTCTTGTTTGGACTATCTGAATACTTGGTGATGCATTTTCAAAAACAGCTGAAAACTATTGATATATTTTGTTGCTTAATTGTTGTATTTTGCTGTGACTATCAATCGATGTGATGTTTTTTGTAAGAGTTTCCGTATTATGTAACGGTAGATCGTTTTTCCCCAAGCCATGATGGGAAAGATTTTTATGTATAAAGAGAAGTTGTTTTTGCGAATTAGTTCGTTGTAACTTTAGAAGAGTGGTTTGAATAAAGTTACTCTTAACATTTCACATGATGGTGAATGCATGGAATAGCCTATTCCAACAAAAAATTCTATAAGTAGTTGGCATGACAAATTCACTAAAAAAATAAACAAGTGAATTTTCGAAATATTGCTGGCTGTAAATGTTCAATTTCAAACATCACTGACCTGTAAATGAAGACGACTGAAATTTGAGAATTTTCGCCGCACTTCAAATTCTGCATTGCTGTGTCATACAAGCTTACTATCAAGTTCATATCTTCGAAGCAGTACTTCGTTAAATTGAGCACACTGTCATCGCCTTAAAGGAGAAGTCTAAATTGAGGTAAAAGTCATGATTATTCCAAGGTGTTGCAACCAGCGTTTTCTGTTTCTTCCGCCCATAGGTGGGAGCTACTCTGTGGTCGGTACGTAATAATTTAAAACATGAACTGCGCCAACACGACGAACACACACATGGATATCTATTATTGGATTGCACTAGAGATTGAGAACTAGATCCAAAGCAAAACTGCCGAACTACTCCCAAAACTGGGAAGCAACCGTGTGCTTCAGTATCAAAGGTATACTTTGGTATTGACATCCTATAAGTATAGTCCTGTGCGAAATTCTTTGGCAGTAATATCATAGGTCAACACAAAGCCGTCGCTTCTATAACCTCGCTTATTAACACACAGTCCGATTTATAGAGCAGGTATATTAGATAGAGTGGTAACTGCACTTTTATTAAATCCCCAATGTATGCACTTTCGATTTTATTAAATGAACTCGAGGGGCAGATATATTTGGTAATTGTTAGCAAATGTGAGATATGCAAAATTTTACAGTTTTGAAGAAATTGCCACGGAATTGAGTGATCATGATTGCAATACAGAGGAATGATGGTATTTTACAGATTCTCGCTGTCATGACAGCCTTGGAAATTCGATGTTTGTTAAATTAGCAAATCTATAGGTTCCTATTACTTTCATGCTCAACCTCGAGATTTTCTTAAGCGTGATCCAAAGATGGCGCACACACAGGATGGATCACATCACAGGCAACCTGCCACTGGCAGAGCAAAATCACATAATCAAAGACAATGATTTCAATTAACTTTGAAAGATGTAAATAGGTCCACATAAGATCCAAGAAATGAAACATGAATTTAGTGAATCATAAAATCCTGCCGGTAAAAATTGAATTAAAAACATGAAATTTCAGCCAAAAGATCACAAATAATATCACGACTTTTTCATGAAAACTTCCATTATGATACAGATCATGAAATTCCCTTGATAATCAGCATAATTTCCGCTTAGTTAGGATGCTTATCTGCAAACGGGTAAATCCAATTTATTCCACAACATTTGACGAAAATGTGTCTTTGATTTGTAAAATCCATATTTCTGAACCGATTTCAATAGTTTTTTTTTTAATCGAACCGTAAAGATCTCATCTATTATGGCATGGTTTTTAAAAAGTCACAAAGCCAAGACCTTCTTCACTAGTTGCCGTTTTTTGCCCAAAAAAGACCAAAAAGGCATGTCCAAAGTTGCAGTACTCTCACTTCAACACGGATTTTCGATTAGATACATTCAAATACACCCACTAATATTTATATCATCTGAAAGAAGAAGATCAGCTCTTTAAGACAGTCTAATTTTAAATGCTATAATCAATATTAATCATTGAATTTTTACTGGGTTTCCATTGTCCAATGAAAAAAATGTCCTCTGACCGAGACGTTTTCTGTCCTCTGACCGAGGTACCTTTTCTCGAAGAATATTGATTCTTCCATTAAACGTTTTGCACCAAACGAATCCTCTAGTGTGCTAGTTTATAAATCCGTAAAGAAAATTCAGTTTGATGCCGTTACAAGTGAGCAATATTGATTTAAAAATATTTTTATCCGTTTTTTCGACCAGAGAATTCGAATATTCCCAAAAATTTCATATGGATGCTGAAACCAGAAATTTTGTCAGGAATCGATGAAATTTCACAACATAGGAGGGATCCATGCCCTTAACATCTATGCAAAAGAAATTTTTTATTTATATCAATTAACCCTCTCAAAATCTCCAAAAACCGCGAAAATGTCCTCCGACCGAGCCCCTAAAAAATCTCGGTCAGAGGACAACGTTGAAATTGAAGATCTCGGTCAGAGTACAAGGGTCTCGGTCTAAAGACATGATAATGTATGCAATTGCATTTAGATCACTTCGTTTTACGCGTTCAAGTATTCGTCCTAAGTTCCCGCAGTCTCATGAACCCTAATGCTGAAACCGAAGAGTTTCCTGTTCGACATCAATTTGTCCTCTGACCGAGACCTTACCGAGACCGAGACCTGTCCTTCGGTCAGAGGACAAGGTAGGTCACGGTCAACGGACATTATATGTAGCACGTTACATTTTGGTCACTTCGCTTTCCGCATGCAAGCATTCATCCTAAGTTCCCAGTTTCATCAGCAACCCAAATGCAGAAGCCGAAGAGTTTCCTATTCGACATCTATCTGACCGACATCAATTTGTCCTCTGACCGAGATGTAGAAAAAATGACTTTTTAAAAGTGCTAGATTTCTAGGGAAAGTTTTTATTTGGTGTGGTCGCCGCTAAGATTTTCGTGTTCAGCGTAAAAAAATGAGTATATATGCAAATTTTCACGGAAATCTGAGACCCAAAGTTGAAAAGACAGAAATGTTGTGGAATAAATTGGATTTACCCAAACATTCATTCCTTTTGATATCCAACTTGTTTCATGTTACTTATCTAGGGGCGTCATCTCGGTAGTATATAAATTTTGTCATGTAAATATATATATATATATATAATATGTGTGTATATATATAGGTCAAATGCAAATGCTATAAATAATACAAAACATAAACCTACGGAGAATCAAAAACTCAAAATTAACTTAAACGCCAATCGATTTCTGCCGTCTACGACGGCTTCTCAAGGCAAACTGATGTATTATAGCCAAATACAAAATATTGAAATCAATTATGATATCAAAGCTAACGAAGACGTACGTAGTAGAAGTTAACATGAGGGGGAGGAGACATGCATTGATCTATTTTTCATATATGTAATCGACGTTGAAATTGATAGGTCAAACATATTTATTATAATATACATGTGATCAAGTTCTACAACATTCCAGTCCAACACACTTTAGTTTGGAGATCGGTCAAAGGTCACATGAAACATCAAAATACTGTATATATTGCTTAACCCTCATTTGATCAATGTAGTTTTCAAAGTACGTCGATAAATTTTGTCGGTCAAATGAGGGTTAATAGTACCATAAGCATCTATAGTATGCATGACTGATATGATAATTCTTTCTCACCTGTAATGCAAATTTGAGAATTTTCGTAAATTAGAAGAATGATACGATTTGACCGATCTCCGTGATTCGTTTTAGTCGACACTCGTTGGACTGAAGCTAGCAATCAGGGATTGTCGTTTGTCGCTATGAGTTTTAATCAATTCGATTTGCAGAGACTGCTAGTTCTTATTGTTTGAAAGTAGCTTGCTGTAGTCTCGTTTAATTCATGTTTGACTAGTGACGGCATATGTCTACTTATTTGATTGGATTTCGGCATTTCATCAATCCGCAAACTTCCTATTGTTTTTATATTTTGATATCGAGCATTTGTAGTCATCGATTGTTAGATATCTATTGTATCCAGAAATCGGTTTACGGCGATTGAGATTAATGAGCTACATATTTCTTAATGGATCATGGATATCTATGCTTTTGTTCTAGTACAGGTTTTCCAGTTCGACAATGTGACTATCAGATTAAAGAATATGTTTTAAAATGCAACAACGGTATTTCTGTTAATCAGCAGCGTTTTCAATTGAATGATATTGCTTTTAATCGGTAGTGATAATAAGTGAGTTTATTAATGGATTTATAAGTTTAATGAGCGGCAACCTGAAATCATAAACGGCAATTCATATTCAATTGTATTTTATTTAACAGGTAAGTCAATACAAAAAGTTTTGATAATTTTTTTAATTCGAAAAGGTAAAATATGTCAAAAGGAAAAGTTTGATAATTATTTTAATTCATAAAGGTAATACAGTAAGTCATTAAAAACTTTTTTTACGAAACGGTAAGTCAATACGAAAAAGTTTTGATAATCTTGAAATTTTTTATTCCATTATGAAACAAAACAAGTACCGTAATATTCATTGATGGTTTTGTAAGACATCCTCACGATTAATTAGTCTAGGCATCAATCTGCCCATACGTCTGGAAGACCTTCCCATCTTATTTGCAGTGATGGCACTCATGTTTTGGGAGGCGAGTTGCAGTAAGGTCAAATTCCGCTGTTGTCCAGTGTAGTTGTGTAACTGCTCACAAATCTCAGCTACTTCTCTCTTGAAAGCCGCTTTCCACATGGAAAACGCGTTCTCTGCAATATTGAGAAATGGAGAGTAGGGCGGTAAGTACCTAATAGTGTGTCCCTCTCGCAAACTGACTTCACGGGCTCTATTGTGGCACGGAGCATTATCCATGACGAATACACGAGGTCCAGCCCCAGCCGCAACGGACGCTTCTTCCAGCCAGGAGTTAAATCTCTCACAGGAGGTTCCGCCTTCGTAGAATTCATGATGGACGACACCTTCATTAGAGACCGTCAAGATGAGAGTAAAATTCCGCCTGCGCTGTCCATGAACAATCCTGACAGCTCGCTCTCCCCGTCTGGCACGACCTCTGTGTGACTGATCCATAAATTAAAGCCGGATTCGTGCACAAAAATAAATGTTGGCGGATGGTTTGCGTTGATCGTGTGCAGATACCAGTTCGCATACTCGGCCCTTTCCACTTTGACGTCATGGCTATTGCGGATGACTTGAACAGTCTCCATTTTCTTTAAGAAGATAAGACGATTTCTCAGACATGTGCTGATAGTTTGAATTGAGACAGATGGCTTGTCCGGCATCCGCGCTTGTAGATCAGCTTTGATTTGGGCTAACGTGAATTCCGGTTGGGATTCAACAATCTCTACCACAGTATTTGCCATATCTTCGTCCATCTTTTGGTGTCGTCTTCCTCCTCCGGGACGCTCAATGACTCCTTCAAGTATATAACGATGTAGGCCTACTATTGAATACGCAGTACCCCGTTTTACACCGAGAACTCGAGCGGCTTCAATATAATCATCTCCGGCTTCGTGAGCCATAATGATTCTGCGTTTAACATCAGAAGGTATTCGCTGGCGCTCCATATTGATAAGTTAATTTAGCAGATGTGAAGACATCTATATAGGGCTTTGGATCAAACCGAATAGATATCATTTATTCTTCACATGAAATGCCGCTCACTAATCTGATAGAGACACAATTGAACTATTTTGCTGCAATTTATTTATTGTTGTCGTTCTTAATTGGGAAATGACGAAATATTTTATCTTTTAACGTTTTAGAAATTAAAGTGCCGCTCTTGATTCCGTAGTTGCCGTTGTCGTGTAGGAAAACCTGTACTGTCTGTCACTAATCATTCACTTTCTATGCCAATATTTTTAGACCTTTCTGAATCATGACATCAGCAACGTGATATCAATGTTGATGTCTATGCTATCAACAACGCATAATTAATCGTTCATGGTTGACTGATTTAATGAATTTTGCTATTGATTTTATTCTACAACTGAAGTTGGTGTTAAATTTGTCATAAAATTCTGTTCTATTTATATCTATAAATTCTGGTAAAATACTTTCTCGCAGACTTTCATATTTAGAGCATTCAACAAAGAAATGATAGATATCTTCCATTCTTCCAGGGCAGAATGGACAGTTACATTCTTCGTAATCGAGTCTGTTGCCATATCGTCCTATTTCAGCCATTAATTTATGATGACCTGTTCTAAATTTCAACATGATTGATGTTTCATCACCAATATCTGATGTGGTATTGAAATACGGTTTTAAGTTATTATCAAATCGACACATTTCGATATATAGCATTCCTTTGTGACTGACTTTTGCAGATTTTATCCATTCTTCTCTGAAAAAAATATTTAATCTATCATTTACAATTTTGCGAAAGTTAGTTTTTTCAAAGTCATTTTGGTTCAACCATAGTTGTTTCAAATTTAATTTAAAAAGTAATTTCTTAATATGAAAAGTCCATGTATTCGTGAAGCAGGCATCATCTAAATTATTCAGGATATTTCTATATATTTTCCACGTTAAGCTTCGTTTATTGCCACTAATTATTTTAATCCAAAACCGAATTGCAGCTTTGTAAAAATGTTATTCTAATGTTTTTACTCCGAATTCACCGTAAATACAATAATTAGCTGTGGATGGTTTCAAGTAATGGAATTTCTTATAGAATTGTAATTGTATTTTGTTTAGGTCATTTAATTTATTATTTATCATAAATTCTCCACAGTATTTCATTTGCGATAATGTAAGCATTTCGAACGTATCCTTAATCATCTTTCCATTTATTTTTCCAAACTCTTTCAAAACTTTAGCTGTTGAGTAGGCTGATTTTTTGCCTTTATTTTGCATAGTTTCAATGTGCTTTCGGTCATTTTTTGCTATTAATAAACCGAGATATTTATACTCTTTTACAACTTCAACTCTCATTATTTTGTTATCAATTTTCAAATTAGCATGACTGAATAGATGTTCTGTATTTCGTATCATAATTTTTGTTTTGGAGTAGTTAATATTCAAACCATGTAAGCTGCAATATTCGTGAACTATTTGTATTTGTTTCATCAGACCCTGTTGTGATTCGCTAAATAGCAGTATATCATCTGCATAACCCAGAGCACATATTTTATTGTTTTCAATAATTACCGGATCAACAGAATCAATCTCTTTGTCAAATGGAACATTTTGTTCATATATAAGCTAAATAGTGTGGCAGACAAACTATCTCCTTGAGGGATCCCGTTATTTAGTGAAAATAGTTCACTTTCTTGTCCATCATGTAATATTTTGTATCACTTCCAGGTTATTAGGTTTTTAATCAGCTCCAATACTCTGCTATTCGGTAAAATTTCAGCCAGCCTGTTTGCTAATTTTAGCTTTGGAATGGAGTCGAAAGCCTTTGACAAATCAATGAAGCATAAATAAAATGGACTTTTCATATTGCTATACACCTTATCTATTTCTCGGAAGATCAGGATGTTGTCAAGTGTTGAGAGTCCTTTCCTAAAGCCAATTTGAGAGCAATGTATCACATTATTTGTTTCTAACCATGTACTCAGTCTTTCGTTGATTATTTTCGTTAATAGTTTTTCCAGAGTTGAAGCTAAATTAATGCATCTATAGGAAGTTACTTCATTCCTATTTCCAGATTTAAATATGGGAGCTATCCAGCGGTAATTCCAAGGAATTAGGTCACCATTTAGTATATTGTTAAACAGATGTAGATAAATACAAATCGACTCCTCTTCATTGTTTTTGAGGATTTCATATACCAAGCCATCCGGACCGCTACATTTTGAATTGCGAGTATCCTTAAGGCAGTTTTCAATCTCACATTTCGTTATGTCATCATCTAGTACCGATGATTGAACTATATTTGCTTTTTGCGATGGAAAGGTATGAATTTCACTGTCTGAAAGAGTTATAGATGCAGTATCATTAACTATTAAGGCTTGCATGAAATCACTAGCTGTTAGAGCAGATCGCAAGAAATACTGGCAGCTCATAAATGAGAAAAGGAAAAAAGTAAATAAACCTAAAACATCGATGTTTTAGGTTTATTTACTTTTTTCCTTTTCTCATTTATGAGCTGCCAGTATTTCTTGTGATCATTTTTACTTCTGGCATTTTCCAATTCTCGCAATTTAGCTAATTTTATTTTTCTCCTTTCCTTTCTGACTTTTTTATTTAAATCACGTTTTGTATTGAGAAGCTTATCTAGGTTAGCTGGATTATCATTACTTTTTAGGTCATTGACTGCTTTTTTATATGTTCGTCTACATTCTCTATTTTCATCAGAATAGGGTGCTTTTACAGTATTATTTTCTGATTTGTTAATACATGCGTCTTTATTCAATATAATTTTGTCGTATGTTTCTTTACTTGTTAAGTTCAGCGTTGTCGTTTCTCGTAATAGTTCTTGACATTTTGCTTCATACAATTCCTTATTAAATTCCTTATCATTTTTATCTGTCCACTTGTATGGTATATTATTTGCCCTCTTTCTGCTTTGATGACTTTTCTTAGTCAATTTATTGTTAAATCTTCGACCGTTTTCAATAGTTCCTTTCATTTCCAATTCAAGCTCAAATTTGAAGAGCATATGGTCTGTGTATAATGTAGGTTCTAGGATTTCAAATTTTTTTACACAGTGAAATAGAGATTTTGATACCAGAAGGTAATCTATGACTGATTTTCGTACTTTATTATCATGTAAGGTAGCATATGTAGGTTTACCGGGTTCTAAGTGACCATTAGCAATTATCAATGAAGTCTCTTCACAAAATTCAATTATTTCTTTTCCTTGTGTGTTAGTAGCGATATCACTTGAGTTGCGCAACTCGAGATTTATGTCTTCGTTGTCGTTTTCATTTCCGATACGACCATTAAGGTCTCCAATCAATATAATATCTTTCATTTTGAATTTTGAAATGTGGAATCTAACTTTTTCAAAATAGTTTCTTTCTTTGTATTTTGACTCTCGGTTATCTTTATAGCATACAATGAGGAAAATTTCTTTCATACCTTTCCATTTTTTGTTCGTCAGTTTCATGATTAGTAGATTGCCATTATCATGGATCATGGATTATCATGGATCATGGTCACCATTGGCATGGATGACCCCAATCTTGAAACAAATGATAAATATGAGATACTCCGCCTTCCGTAGTGGTGATATGCCAAGATATCTCCATTACAAAGAGAAAATAAAGAAAGAAATCATCAAAGCCAAACGACAATGGATTTACAATAGTACCAAGAAAATCAATAATAATAACATCTGGACAATTGTCAAAGAAATGTGCGATATGAAGCAGAAATCTGGTGCACTTCTGGAAACCATAGCAAGGAAGTACAACACTCCACTTATCGCCGCTGAGACTTTTGCCAGTTCGTACGAATCTTTCTCCCCCGAAAGCAATATTATCGTAGACAAAGAAATTTCTTTGAGCTCAGAATGGTACCTTGATATCTCTGCTGATACCGTACTCAAATTGCTTACGTCATTAAAATCAAAATCACCAGGCATCGATAATCTCTCCGCTCGAATCATTCGAGAATGTGCTCATGTCATCATGAATCCTCTGACACATATTTTCTGCTGCTCAATCATAACTCGTGAATTCCCGTCAATGTGGAAAATCGCCAACATTGTGCCGATTCCGAAATCAATCAGACTCGATTGTGATAACTTCAGACCTATCTCCTTACTTCCCATCGTATCAAAAGTCCTCGAGAGAATAGTTGTTTCAAACATGGCTGATAAACTACATAGGCTCGCCGGTGAAAACCAATTCGCATTTAAGCAGAAGACAAGCACTCTACATGCCTCGATAGCATTCCACGACTTCGTAACCCGTACACTTGACAATCCCGAATCTTATGGCGTCATGGTCCTATCATTCGACCTACGACGCGCATTCGACTCTCTTTCCCATCAAGCATTACTAACCACATTGCGTGGCGGGAACCTTCCGGCTGGTTTCATCAAATGGGTGTCATCATTTCTTAAAGACAGGTTCTTCCGGATCAGCCTTGACAACATTGCTCACAGCACGTTCCATAAAATGACTTCTGGTGTGCCACAAGGCTCAGTCCTTGCACCACTATTGTTCTCCGCACATATGGGCTTCCTGGAACCGGCTGAATCTCATACTCTAATGCTCAAATATGCAGATGACGTCCTGGTCAGTATCCCAGTGTTCAATCTCTCCAACCCGGATCAAATTGTATTATCAGAGATTATGAACATTTCCCACTGGTCCGATACGCATGGTTTATCGCTCAATACGGACAAAACAAAGTACATGTTTATTCGAAAAGGAAATTCACCGAACAACTTGCAAATCTCATCTGCTGACATTGAAATTGTAAGCGAATTCAAGTTTCTAGGTATGGTTTTTAATGAAGCATTCAATTGGGATTCTCACAGCAATTACGTATGTAAGAACGCCAGCAAGAGAATTTATGCACTCAGACGTTTAAAAGAGGCTGGGTTTTCGAAGCCAAACCTGATTCTGGTGTACAACGCATTCATTAGATCCACCTTGGAGTATAACTCACCTGTCATGATCGGCCTGAACAATAAAAATTCCAAGAAGTTTCAAAAACTTGAAAGACAATGTCACCGAATTATTTGCGGTAACGAATGCCGAAACAACTGCATCGGCAGTCTCCAAGATCGACGCAAAACCCGAGCAGTGAAAGTCTTCAACGAACTTCTTGAACCTCAAAGTTGTCTACACCACTTGATACCGAGACGTCTTCCTTACTCGGGACATCTCGAAATGCCTTTTTGCCGAACACATAGGAGAGCTCAATCCTTCATTCCATCTGGTGTATCCCTCTTCAACTCTTCATGAACATACTGATAACATTTCATGTTGAAAATGTGCATATGTATTTATTACTTCATGCATTTAATTCTGACTTCTGTAATTCCTTTCTGTATAATCTGATTGCATGTAACTTCATTCTGAAATTTTGTGATTCTCATTAACTGAATAAAACGCATTATTATTATTATTAATATTATATTATTGCACACTCTCGCCTCACCATAAGTAACACTCTCGCCTCACATTTAGCACCCTCGCCTCATGGTGGTAATATTAATTAGCATTCTCGCCTCATATCTAACACTTTCGCCTCAAATCGATAACAATTATAATTAAGTAGCATTCTCGCCTCAATGCTATTTTTAGTATCGAAAATCCTTCTTATCTGATCTCAGTTAAATTATGCCATGATTGCATTCAAATCGCTTTTTTATAAGCGGAAATCTTAAGAATTCAGCGAAGAATTAAGTTAATTACGCATAGCGTTAATGCGTTAATATAGTGGGATCACCAATATGAAATTAATGAATGACATAATTCTATCTAACCTATGTAATGTAACCCTTCATGAACGGACTCCGAAGAACAATGAGTTCCCGATTGTGTTAGAACGCTTCAATTTATTGTATCTTTAGAGAAAACACTGCAAGACACCGACTGTATGTTCTTACTTGGATTCTGCCGCTTTCTAGTACTCATACGTTATAAAACTTTGATAACAAACTTTTTAATCATTGCAAATTTAGAAATTCCTTTAAGCAATAAGTTCACAATTTTGCTGAATCATGATAATGACATTCTTTATTCATCGGTATTTATGCTCGTTAACCGGTCATACGCATTGAAAAGCCATTTGCTCGCATTGCACCAATAAATTGGTGCAATATCGCACAAGACGTGTATTTACGTAAATTTTGATAATTTTGTTATAGAACATCACGTTTAAATTTCTATTCTGCTTTCGATTTCTTCTTCAACAACCGAGTTACAACGCAGTAAATTTCATGAAAATTATCAGTCTGACATATATAGCCTACCGTATAAGTCAGCTTTACAATGAAAAAATCATTCATAAAACAATTGAATCTATTTTCACTCCTTACATTCTTTTTCAGTTTATACGGTATGCTCTAAAGTCAATCACTTGGGATCTTCTACGTTTCTTATTTCTTAGTCCTGTGTCTTCCTCAAGATCGTTTTCCTCGTCTTCTTTCCTTTCTACGTCTTCTTTATCTTCTTCAATTTCGTCTTCACCTTCGTCCTCTAGATTTCAACAGAAAATGATTTAACAAAATACCATTTTACAATAAAATGGTCTATTGAATACGGATAGTGGTTTGAGTTAGCCCAAATAGAGGTCGACTAATCCACTTTTAGATGAAGCTTAAGAAATTTATTTAATTTTGATTTTAGAAATTTGAATAGCGATATAAGGGCCGGCTATTACTGAAAGACACTAAAGCCAAAATTCCAAATTACTAAAAAACACAAAGCCAGAATAGTCCACTTCCAGACCATTTTAAAGAAAAATAAAGGTGTCCATGGATAAAAGCAGCTCGAAAAACCCCTCAAATCAGGCTATTTCATCGAAAAATGAAAGGAAATACTCAAAAACGCTAATTCAAATTTAATGTAAATTTTCGAAAGAACAAATTTATACCATTAACCATAACTTTGCCAATTGTTGATATTTATCAATCAAACTTCACACACACATTCTCGGATCACTATCTAGGTGGCAGCATAACACCCGAATCCTAGCTAGTCACACCCTGAAGATATCGGAATTTTAAATGATTTTTTTGGAATGACAGAATCGAATTGCACCAGCCACTGTGATGGAGATGTGGTTCTCATTATCAGCATAAATATGCAGTGTATAATTTGATGTAATGACACATCTTAAAAGGCTTTATTATACCTGCGTCACAAGGTTGGAAGTGAGATGTAATATTGGGGTGTTAGCATCGCCTCCAATCATCATCAAAAGTTTCACAACTCTACCTATCGAAAAGTAATTCGTCAACACGCTATTGAGATCTGGGATTGGTGTTATATCGACTGCTAAATTAGACGTTTTGTCCCTATAATGTCATGGGTGGATGGTGGTATATGACATCTGCGCTAAACCGAATATTCAAATGCTAAAATATTTTTGTTCTGTAAAAAGATGGGAGTTAAATGAATTTGACGCTACATCGAGTGGCGTTATATCAAGAGTAAAATGTAGTAGGAATTGGCAAAGTTATGGTTATAGGTGTAAATGCCGATTTTCGGACATTTAGATGAAAATATACGTGTTTTAAAATTCCGATATCTTTGGTCTGTGACCAGCTAGGGTTCGGGTGTTATGCTGCCACCTAGATAGTGATCCGAGAATGTGTGTGTGAAGTTTGATTGATAAATATTAACAATTGGCAAAGTTATGGTTAATGGTGTAAATGTGTTCTTTCGAAAATTTACATTAAATTTGAATTAGCGTTTTTGAGTATTTCCTTTCATTTTTCGATGAAATAGCCTGATTTGAGGGGCTTTTCGATCTGCTTTTATCCATGGACACCTTTATTTTTCTTTAAAATGGTCTGGAAGTGGACTATTCTGGCTTTGTGTTTTTTAGTAATTTGGAATTTTGCTTTTGGTGTCTTTTAGTAATAGCCCCGATACCAGTCTGATCAGAATATACCAGATGCTTCGACTGATCCCAAGTTAATCTCAAACAATGTGGAAGTGCATTCCTCATTTTAGGTGAGAAAATTCGTGGTGCAAGTAAGGTGTTGCATCTACCTTTTTGCTATCCACATGACTTCAATGTGAGTAATTTTGATGCTAATAGGTCACATATCAGAATATACATTTTCTCCTAATCTAATGATGCGGATACGGCATGGTTTAGGAGTAATAGACCTATCGCTAATGTGTCAAATAGACCAAATATATTCTACAATTTTTTTACTTAATTATGAGAAGGTTAGTAGGTTGATGCAAATTAATAATTTATGTGAAATCACTATACACAACCATCTTAACCCTTCCCCATCCACAGCCATTCCACCTATGCAGCCGAAAAAAGGCGAATTTTCATGCTTTACATTGCTAGTATTTTACTACATTTATGCATATTTATGTAGTCAACAAAACATATATTCTGATTATAAAATCGTGATGATGACGTGAAAATGTCATTTATAAATTTACGGCGTCTTCATCAAATACTCAGTGGCACAGTAGGATTCCACTGTAGGCTTCCTGATTATTCCCATTCCCTAAGATAAACCAATGAACACCTTCATCTCTTCGGTAGTAGTGTCCACATAAGTCGACGATGTGTCGTTCCTTGCTGCAAAGATACTAGCTCGCTTATTTGTCCAATCGCTAATTTCTTCTATCAATTGATCTGGCAGAAATATTCGGATGCAGTCTTCAATGGTTGATGGTTCTAGATTATGCTTCCAATCTGACTGAACTTGAAATGCATGTGTTGGCGCTGCATCATTAGGTGAAAACACTTGTGTCCATCTAACGCTCCGGTTGGTAATAGGTTCATCTCAAAGTAAGTATACTGTATAAGTGAAGCATGCAATCAAAGAATGATTTGTGGGGACATCTATGATATTACTTTTTCGCCAGCTCTTATAAGCAGTTTTATTTGATATCTCAATTGATAACAGAAGAGCATTGAAATATTAAATGGAAGGGAATGAATAGCTATGTCAAAACCATGAATCTGCGAAAAATCACATAGTTATCCGTAGACGTTTGGAAGACAAAAACATAGATGAAGTTCCATTTCTATGGCTAGAATGTCAGAGTTGATTTGGCATAGAAATTAATTGATTGTCAAGGTACTTAATAGACGACTGTAAACTACTCATTTATCTACACATTGATGTGGGCGTTATATGATTGTTTTCCTATATTGATGCATTTGCCAACTTTTGCCCACTGAACATATTGTAATCTTTGTCTGGAATCTACAAATACTTCATCTTCTTATTGATAACCAGTTGTGAATTCATTCATTGATCAGTTTTAGATTTCAATTCACTAAAATGATCACTAAAATATCGATATATCACTTAAATGATTGATTGTTAGTTAGTGACTGGTCTGATGCAAATAAGGAAAAATCATGAGTGATGATCCTGCCTTAAGCTGCAGATACTTTGTATTAATTGCATTTGAATATATTGAGCAATTAACACAATAGTTCCTCGACTTCCGGCAAATCGCTGAAAAATAAAACTATATTCACAACAGAAAAATGGAAAGCAACACGAAACATTCAGATGATGAATGATGCTCCTGCCTTAAGCTGCAGATACTTTGTATTAATTGCATTTGAATTTATTGAGCAATTAACACAATAGTTCCTCGGCTTCCGGCAAATCGCTGAAAAATAAAACTATATTCACAACAGAAAAAAAAGAAATCAACACGAAACATTCAGATGATGAATGATGCTCCTGCCTTAAGCTGCAGATACTTTGTATTAATTGCATTTGAATTTATTGAGCAATTAACACAATAGTTCCTCGGCTTCCGGCAAATCGCTGAAAAATAAAACTATATTCACAACAGAAAAAAGGAAATCAACACGAAACATTCAGATGATGAATGATGCTCCTGCCTTAAGCTGCAGATACTTTGTATTAATTGCATTTGAATATATTGAGCAATTAACACAATAGTTCCTCGACTAATAATTCGTATTTCGACGAATTGTCTCGTCTAAATAACCTCACTGCATAGTTTCGGCTGTTGGTACACACTTTCACGGGGGAATAACTGGGCCTCAGTTATCCGGTTATTTACACGCATCATAGTGTCTGATCAGTCATCATCAAATCAGGTCATGAGTTGGTAATACAAAATCAATTTTAATAGCTGATTGAATTAGGCTGCAGAACCGCTTATTTTCTTAAAATGAAAGTACAAACTCAGGCACTCCTGTACTTTACTGGTCCCTGTATGGGAATGCGAGAAACGTCCTGTACTTTACTGGTCCCTAAATATCCCCTCCTTTACTTTGCTGGTCCCTAAATATCCCCTCCTTTACTTTGCTGGTCCCAAATTTAGCACGAACGCTGACGTGTTGCCATGTGTCAAATCGTGCGAATGAACTATGGCTGGTGATCTTTGAACTCCCACGCATTGTTTTAAGGGATTGGCTATCTCTGTATTTAGTGTGTTGAGAAGGAATTTGACGTGAAATTTGACGTCGAACAACATGAGAATAAGCTAGCAAGTCACCTTGATGAATTCATCTGGAGACAATGGTATGCTAACAGTCATGCAGATGCCTTCAACAATATTCTTGGACATCTTGCTGAATGGCATATAGTTTCTTAATGTTTTTGAAGCAAAAAATGCTTTTAATTGGGTAAATATTTGTTTTTAATTTGGGACCAGTAAAGTACATGAGGTGATATTTAGGGACCAGTAAAGTACAGGAGGGGGTATTTTGGGACCAGTAAAGTACAGGAGTGCCCAAACTCATATAATGCGCCACCTTTCGTCAGCTGCCATTCCTTTTTCTTAAATAGGCCTACTGAAACTGTTCTTAAAGGACGCTCATTATTCAACGTCGCAACTTGGAAGAAGTTATTCTTATGACATTCATGTGGTAAACTGGGTTGAACCGGATCATTTTTGCGAAATTTATTTAGTTGTTCATGTATAGTTCACGTGGTGAAAATTAACGCACTGTCTGCATTTATGGTGACTGCTTTTAGTTTCACTATATGCCAAGAATTTGACCGACTTACTGATCCAGTTTAATGTGCCATAATTTTTTATACTAGATCAACCACTAGGTGAATGGGATGTACGTCAACAATGAACCTTGTCATAAATGAGGTTTAGTGGACTATGCAGTTGAACATAAATGAGTTGGCACTAAAAAGTTATACTCTTGCTAACTGAGATGTAGAACCGTGTTCATGAGACATCAACTGTATAATATGTAGTGACCTTTCACTAGGTGTTGCGCAAATTTGACGATTTAAGTTGAATGAACCTACTATCATTAACAACAACTTACCAGACGCCATTTTACGCGGTCAGAATGATTCTTCCACAGCAAAATTTGTAACACCATGCGCCATTCAGCCTGTCGTTCACACAGTCTCACTGAGTCACTGTCTGCTTTACTTTTTAATAACAACAGTCAGACAACGATTCAGTATGACGTCACAAGTGTAAACGTCGAGTTATTTGTGTGGGAGCATCTCGTTCAATTCTCATGATGGTGGAATTTCCAAAAGCTGGTTACTCTGGGAACAGTGACTTAAGACATCGCTCAAATAAAGGCATGCTGTGTTGTTTTAGGACACACACAAGGGTCACGTGCTTCAACCACGCAGAGTTGACCTTCACTGTGATGTGAAACGTAGCATATCCATCATAGGCAAAAAATGTTACTAAAAAAGCAGGCAAGGATTCCTTTCTTCTCATTCCAGGAAATATTTATATTAGATGCATCTTAAATATGTAGATAAACAATATCCAAGCGCAAAATGAAGCAATTTCTCCACTGTTACATCTGTAAAACCACACCATTCAGAAATGACATGTCCATCAACAAAATTGGCATCAAATATGAAAAGCTTGATGAATTTCATGTAGGAATCAATAGGAAAATTGAGTTGTTGCCAAAAATTTTAGCCACAGTAATTTTTTGAAATTGGTGAATATGAATTTCTGAAAATCATCTTGGCAAAAAAAGAAGGCGGACATGTCGCCAAAAAAATACATTACAGCAATGAGTTGATTGCACACTTAACATAAACACTTTGGTTCATCTGCATCACTTGTTTCGTCACTCGAAGTGCTTATGTATGTCACTGTGACTGTAATGTTGGGAGATATTTTGTACATGCTTGCCACTATCAACATCAGATGACATATCAGCGTCGAATCCATATCGAAGTGCCGGTGCTCGAATTCGTCGCGGACGGATTCTCATAGGAAAGAACGAAGAACTGACGGTCGCTTGACGTGAATTCGATGATAATAATGACCTGAAAGTGACATCGTAATGCATTTCGATCCCACAAGTTCTTTGTCCTCCAATGAGAACACAGTTACACGTGATCGAAGCACTAAAGTTTGCGCAGTTCTAATGTTATGAACAAGCAGCGAAACATTGCCGTAGCGATGCTTCAAGGTTATATGCGCGCGCGCGTGTGTGTCTGCAACAGTCGACCGGAAGAACTTTAATGAGCCTGTCTGACAGCCAGGTAGATCTTCAAGACGTATGGATATCTTCCAGTTGATGGAAGACTCGAACACATTTGAATAGAAACAAAAGACGCGTGTACGCGTCGCGGCTATGTGGCCTGGAAAGGGTTAATTAAATAATCCGACTAACAGTTATTGCGTCTGTAAAATTTAATTTGTTGAACCTAGTAAGTATTATTTTTACTGTGATTACAGGACATTGCCTAGATATTCTGGTTTCTCACAGCAGGTTTTTCCACAGCTTTAGTTAGCTTTAACAATCAGCTGATCCATGAAAAAATTGTAAAACAGAAAGAGTTCATATAAATTGATAAATGTCACAGAAAAAGATAATTCAAGGTCAAATCAATTTTAAAGATATGACCACGCTAAATTGGTTTTCTAGCAATTGAGTGCTGATTAGAAAAGTTCCGAGTATAATTTGCGATCTTCTGAAGTATAACAAGGTACACTTTCAAGTTCTCTGCATCTTATTACGAGTAAATACCGGTGGTCGCACTTAATGCATTAACATGGTCTAAATTTCTTCAAACCAATCTGCAGCAACAACGTTAATACTGATGACTGATGAGCGTTGTGAAAGACGCAGTATAAGTCACTTCGGGAAGTATATAAAGTGATGTATAAAGATCTGCGAGTAGTCACTGAAATAAAGAAGTAGAATGTCAACGAGAACCAGTTTTGTTCTATCATGAACATTTTTTACAGATGTCTGTTACTTTTCAAATATGGACTAAAATATTCAAAAATAGTTAGGGAAATTATTCTTAGCCAAGTAGACCCATGGTAGAGAACAAGTAAAGTAAAAACTCTGATGAATCATGAATGAGGCGAGGGTGTTACATAATAATAATTTTCTACAGTGTGTCAGACTACTGATGAGACTACTTCCTGGCCAATTTGAATTTTTTCAACAACATTTTCGAAAAATACGTACAAAACTACCACAGAAAACTGATTTTCAAAAGAATTGATCACTACACCCATCTCGAATCTCAAAGATGCCACTTTTCTGCAAATGACCAGTAATTTTCTATACACTACCACTGCATCTCATCGAAAGAATTTTTCGTAAAATTATTATTTTGCAGTAATAATTATTTTTTTCTTAGGGTTATTTTGTAACTTTTTAAACATGTATAGATGTGTTAGAGGCCCAAGAAGACCCATGCACAGTTTCATTCATGGGGACGGCTTCAGATAGTGTCGGGCCCTAAATTTGTAATATAGCGTTTTTTTTCATTTTTTGCTAGTAGGCCTCTCAAATCCAAACAAGTTTAGTACCAAATAGAGGCTAAGTGTCTATATTTATCATATCTGAGCGAAACTTGGTCGATGAAGGTCACTGGAGTGACGTAGAACATGATTTTCAAGGTCATTTCTGGAGGTGAGGCGAGAGTGTTAGAAAATATTATTAATATTATCCGACGGATGCGCCTCACCTTAAGTGACGGATGCGCCTCACATCTGACGTTTGCGCCTCACTTCGATAATACTATCTGACGTTTGCGCCTCATATCCGTCGAATGCGCCTCACATCTGACGTTTGCGCCTCATGATCAATAATCCAGATAATTATCTGACGGTTGCGCCTCAATCTGCATTTGTAGGGTAGTAATACGGGTAATTAATACTATCCTCACGGAAAGCAACCGGTATTATTATCTGAGAAGCTATTGCATATAGCAAAACACTTCTATGTAAAAAAAAGCAATTTCATAAAACATTTAGCCGGCATTATTATCTGATTCGCTATTGCATATCGCAAGAAGCCTTTATTGAAAACTGCAATTTGATGAAACAATTAGCCGGTATTTTTATTTGATAGGCTGCATTGAATGTTGTAAACTGCTTTTTGTAAAATGCAATTTGATGAAGCAATCAACCAGTATTATTATCTGATTCGCTATTACATATTGCAAGAAACCTTTGTTGAAAACCGGTTTAATATTTGATGAAACAAATAACCGGTATATTTATTTGATATCCTGTATTGAATATTGCAAACTACTTTTTGTAAAATGCAATTTGATGAAACAATTACCCACTGTTTTTATCTGACAAGCTGTACTGAATGTTGCAAACTACTTTTTGTAGAATGTAATTTGATGAAACAATTAGCCGGTTTATTTCTTTGATAGGCTGCATTGAATGTTGCAAGAAACCCTTGTTGAAAACTGCAATTCGATGAAACAAATAACCGGTATATTTAGTTGATAGGCTACATTGGATGTTGCAAAATGCAATTTAATGAAACAAATAACCGGTATATTTACTTGATATGCTATATTGGATGTTGCAAAGTGCAATTTAATGAAACAATTAACCGGTATATTTATCTGACAAGCTTTTACATATTGCAAGAAGCCTTCATTGAAAACCGCAATTTGATGAAACAATTAATGTTTTTGTCTGACAAGCCATATTGTATGTTGCAAACTACATCAAATAAAATGCATTTTGACTAAACAATTAGTCAGTATTGTTATCTGATTCGTTATCACATATTGCAGGCAAAGTTGTTACAAACAGCAATTTGATGAAACAATATGTTTATCTGATAAGCTATATTGTATGTTTCAAGCTACTTTTTGTAAAAAATGTAATTTTAATAAAATCATTAGCCGGTATTTGTATCTGATGAGCTATTGTCTATTGCAAACTACTTCTATATAAGAATACATTTTGATGAAATAATTGACAACATAAAGCGTATTCATTTTTTGAATATTTGGAAGTCAAAGTTGAAGCAAGCATGTTCAAAAGGACCTTGCATTTGATCATGACTTACAATAGCGTCAAAAGTTTTAAAACCATTGCGTCCATGTTCAAATAAGTATATTTGACCACATCACCTTTAGAACAATTTGTAAATACTAATATACAAATACAGAATATGCTTTATTACATTTCTACAATATTCTCCAAGAAGAAATGTCTTAGAAGTGAAGGCAATCTGTATACTGGTAATCTATAATGCAATCTATGAAGAAATTCGTGACTGTGAAAGTTTGGAGTCCTACACTTTGTAAACCGAAATGTCCTTCACTCGGAGGGACCTCATCAATCTCTGCCTCAAAGGAGGTGGGGCGTCACTGTCGGAGCTCGACGTATCTTCAACGATGTTGTCTTCCTCCTTTTCTTCTCCGTCGTCATCTGCAATTTCTTCTTCCTCTTCATCCTCCATCTCCTCAATATCATCCAATAACACTTTCGACGCTCCACCGGTTTCAGCTGACCGTTTTTCTGCGGTGATGTGGTTGAAATATTCTACAAATGAGACAAAAACGTGATCATGAACTCTATCTAAAAGGATTGCCTGACATATACGTATAATCACACATACAGATCTAGACTAACGGTCATAAAACTGTCAAAATTATCGAACGTCAGCCCCGTGCATGCTCTTCCGAAAGAAATGTGATGAAATTCCAGAAAATCAGTTTAATTAAATGTCTGACATTACCTTTGTCCTTGCATTTTGTTTTATTAATGACCAGCCGCTTGCGTAATGACAAAATAAAGCGTGATAATTAAACTGAAGATTCCCTTCTATCTTGTGATGATAAGGCCGAACAGCACTCCTCATTATTAATTCACAATTGAAACTGATGGTTATGCATCCCAACACTATAGCAAAAATAATGACATTACTACAGATTACTCACATTTTCTGTTTACATGCAAAATTTCATGCAGATTGATTTAGAGAAGCCCTTAAAGAATCAAAGAATTAACAGGAAAGTGTAAGCAATCTATGCCAGGCTTGGAGCAAATGCTTCATTGTGCTTTTATTTGAAATGCATTTAAATGCTTTATCTGAATTAACTATGTATATGTATTTTTGAATTTTTTCAAAAACCGTGTTGGCATTGATTATTTCATTTGCATTTCGACATTTCAGAAGGAAACATTTAGTATTTGAATTTTCAGAAATGAGGTCAGAAATACTGGTCCTGTCTAGACTGAGTGATTGCACGACTTTTCCCTATAACTTTTGCTACGATTTCAGGAATGACAGAGACCCTGCAAATCAATTCAGTATGTTTACAGCAATTTAGTGATACTTCAGTATTAAAAATGGGCATGTTCCTGAGAAATCGGGTGATAATTTCTAATGACATTTGATGAAATAATAGACAATTCAGAGCTCAAAAACATGTACATACACTAAAGCGCGGAACGATACATGCATTCAGATGTACGAACACTGATTACGCTACTTTGTTGATATGGAAGAGTCAAGAAAAATTTAATGTTGTCCAAATGAAAAAATTCATGATTTTAATGGAATCAATACTTACTCAACGATGCCGTATTCTTTGTTGGCTTTACGTCGTAAAACTCATCCGCAGTCTTCTCAGAGTGCATGAGCGCTCGAGAGAGTGCCGCTTTCGAGATTCCTGCTTGCCTTCCCAGAACGGTTTTCGCACGTCGAAAATCCGTGGCATTTAGGGGGCGACCGATGATCTGGAATAATTTTCACTGTGCATGATATGCGAAGACCTGGATGCAATTTTCAAGAATTTTGATGTAGAAGTCATACATGCAAATTGTTCTCATGCAATTTCAAGAATTGAAGAAGAATCATGGAATAAAGAAGTAGTGAGCTAGTTACATGCATCTGAAATATAAAATGCAAGAGGAGTCGCTCATACCGATAAACCGAACTTCCAAACTTGTGTGATGTCAGGAATTAACACCCATCAAACATAGTTTGAAATTATAGGCTTACGGCTCCCAACAAATTGACCATGTGTGCATATTCATGATGAGTATAATGTAATGGATTCATGAGAAGGAAAATGTTTCATACAATCCTACATTACTTGGTAGAGAATAGTCATGTGCAAGCAATGTCAATTGACTAGCTTCCCGAAACAATTAAGACATAAATTCTAACAAAGTGTCTTACTTCTTCACACGTTCCAGTGATGATGTTACCGATCGAGTCCAAAGCAACACCATCGGTTCTGCAGAAGAGATACTGGTCTGCAGAACCGTCACCAACACGAAATTTGCTCTTCAACTTCGCCACGTATTTTTTCAAAAGCGCGTACATCGGGACAGCCAGAGTTATCAACGCGCTCCCATACGTGTTGAACGTCTTGTGCTCTCCTGAAATTTGATACTTTGATAGTACAACAAAGAACATATGTAAGTATGAAACACTGAACAGTATGTCACAATTCGTACTTTACTGTTCAAATGCACTCATTGAAAAGTTGAGAAGTTGCTAACTAAGAAAAATATGATAAGACAAATATTTTACTTTACTTGGGGCGTATGAAGCATACGATGCGCATAGTCCTACTCGTACTTTGTAAATCATTTAATCAATTTAAAATTTGTTATCAATAACATCAATAAGTTAATGTCCATGCATTAACAAACTAATGTAGAAAAATAGCAATAAATGAAGACATTAATATATTAACAAATTAGTCGCAAATCAATATATTAATGAATTAATTATAGATCAACATAGACAAATCATTTCACAAATTAATATATTAATAAATTTACAGTGATAGATTATTGGTAAATTAATACATTACTAAATCTATAATTAACATCAATAAATTATTGATCAATGCCTAATTAATGTGAAATGCAGCTTAAAATCATTTACCATGTAGGCGCTTTACTTGTCCGTTTAGAGATCTTACCTTTGTATCTACCACCTCGCACTCTCAGGACAATCATATTCTCGTCTTGCCGCAAAGGTTTCTCCACCGCACCGATCGTCAATTCAGACAAAGGAACCAAGCGCACTGGATGGAATACTTATCATTGGAATGCAGCGCCAGCCAAATTCGTTGCATTTCGGTTCATTTTCAAAAAGCTGTCTCTTTGAGGCTGCTTCCAGACAGACGTCACCATTCGCACTCACTTCATCAATGTCTGCTGGAAGGGAGAGCTTCTGGGAGTTGTCTAATCCATCTATAAGCGATCAATGTTTGGTCTGCGTTTGGAAGCTTATCCGTGGTAACAAACTCTGACATTGCCTATCCACGGCACATTGGACACGTCATGGTTTCCTCTTTAATTGAAAGTCTCAGACGTAGCTTCAACAGCATTTGAACCTCATTTGGTTGGTAAAGTCGTTGACCAATATCTCGGCTAGGAGTGGCCGACAACCAGTCCGAAGCTTTTGGTATTGAAACTGATACTCGACAAACAATCAGTCTGTGATACCTATGGTCTGTCGGTGTATCTATATACGGCATATATCACCAGTGCAGAAAATCTGGTAGCCTCAGCACCATTAGAACCCCAGTGACTGGAAAAATACACAAAATGTAAAACATATACAGGTTCGATTGTCGCAGTGAAGTGTAGATATATTTGAGATCACGACATACAAAATTCCGCACCGAATATTTCACAACTGATTTAATCGGACATGGCGGTGCTCAATCAGATATTTTTTTTTATTTCTTTTTTTTTTTTTTTTTACTGAATTTTCACCCCTAGCACAGCTATGAGCCATGAACGAAGCTAGGGGTTACTCAATGAAAAACTAATAAATTGTATTACTGTAAATAAATAAAAGAAAAAAAATCAGATCTTATAATCTGATTAAACTGTCCCCATCAGAAACATGTTCGCACGCCTCTTGAAAGTATCAAGATTGTATTGGTCAGGGAAAGTGGTCTGGGGAAGCTGATTCCAAAGCTGCGCCGTGCGAACAAAAAAGCTTTTCGAGCGACTCACAGTACGTGCGCGTTCTAAGCTCACATGATAGCATGTGAGTGCATTAGCTCTGCGTGTGCTTCTGGAGAAGATCTTAGGTTTGGGTACGCACTCATTTACTGCAGAGCTGCTTCTACCGAAATAGTACCTGTAGAAGAGACTGAGTGAAGCAACATCCCGTCTGACGGAGAGCGGCTGCAACTTGCTAGCAAGTTTTTCACCCATGAGATTCTTGACACGTTTCTCAACTCGTTCAAGGAGGTTAAGATGCGTTTTTGGGGCGCCAGCCCACAGATGACAACAATACTCCATCAGAGGACGAATAGTGGACTTGTAAAGATAGCAGACAGTCTGTGGTGGAAGATAGCTGCTGGCACGATAGAGACTACCAATGCGTTGAGCTGCCTGCTTGCTAATGGATTGGATGTACGGTTTCCATGACAAGTCCTTCGTAACCGCCAATCCAAGGAAGGAGATGGAATCTTGTTCTCTGATTCTATTATCTGACATCTAAATGCTATGATCATCATCTCCTTTAAGTCGTGAGTGCAGAATACTCTGAGTTTTTGAAGGATTGAAGGAAACAAGCCAATTGGCGCCCCATTCTGAGACCCTGCGTAAGTCTTCATTAAGAACGTCGCATAACTGCTGACGTTGCTGAGTGTTCTTAGCGAGTCGCTCATTGGAATTGAAGAGTGTTGTGTCATCTGCATACATCACCAATTTACTCACTAGGCAGTCTGGGAGGTCGTTGATGTACAGCAGAAAAAGAGTGGGTCCCAAAATTGACCCTTGAGGAACTCCTGCATTGACAAACCTGGTGGAAGACTTTTGGCCATCTAAGACGACAGATATCTGCCGGTCACTAAGAAAAGAAGCAAGAAGTTTGTGGAGTTGATTAGCAACTCCATAGGACTTGAGCTTCATAAGGAGTCCCTGATGCCAGACTTTATCGAATGCCTTGGAAATATCCAAGGCAACTGATCTCGTCTCACCTTGTCTGTCAAGGACACGACTCACATGTTCAGTGACATATGAAAGAAGATCTGCAGTTGATCGAGAGTGCCTGAAGCCATACTGTTCTTCTGATAGAAGGTTCTGAGTTTCAAGGAAGTTAACAATGTGTTGGTTAATCACTGCTTCAAAAATCTTGCCAGCAATTGGAAGCAGGCTGATAGGACGGTAACTAGATGGAAGAGATGAGTCAGAACCTTTCTTTGGAACTGGAACCACGGAAGCTACTTTCCAACAAGAGGGAAACTCACCGGTGGATACACATCTACTGAACAGTTTAGATAAAAGTGGAGAAAGCTCAGGTGAGAGATGCTTGAAGACCGAAACCGGGATGCCATCTGGTCCACTAGACTTAGAGCTATCGAGACCGGCGATGATCTTTTTGACGTTTCGGACTGTGACTGAAGGAGGACTAACTGTCTCATCAGTGCGCGTGGGAATTGGAGGTGGAATTCTACCTCCATCGTCTAATGACGAATTCTTCGCAAACTCTTTGCAAAGAAGCTCGG
Organism: Prostheceraeus crozeri; assembly: GCA_907163375.1. Taxonomy (NCBI): domain Eukaryota; kingdom Metazoa; phylum Platyhelminthes; order Polycladida; family Euryleptidae; genus Prostheceraeus; species Prostheceraeus crozeri. The sequence goes on from CAJQUW010012767.1 coordinate 271,277, forward strand.
CTTTGTCTGCTGAGGTTGTCGCCATAGAAGTACTGACTTCGGCATGACGGAGTGCTGGGATGGAGGATTTGTTCCTATTGGTGACACTGTTGTAAATCCTCCAGAAGTCCTTAGAGCCAAGCTTTTGGGTAGCAATGGATTTCCGTACATACAAAGCGTAACGGCTTTTGGCCTGATGTATGGTTTCCTTGCAATATCTACGTGCGGTTTTGTACAATTCAAGATTGCCAGCGCTACTGTCACGCTTATACTTATGGAAAAAGTGGTCACGCTGGCAAGTTGCAGCTGCACATTCTGGTGTAAACCAAGGTTGTGAGTGGGGCTTCATTTGGAAAGTACGGTGAGGAATGTAGGCCAACATCCCTATCTGAAGCCACTCTGTCAGTTCTTGCGCCGACTTGTGGACGTTCTCGCTCAGAATCAAATTCTCAGCTTGAACTTGACTAAGAAAAGTGCGGAAGCCACACCAGTCTGCTTTGGAGAATTGATAAACTGTTCTATGGAAGGGTGCAGACGGTGTGGAGCAAGTTTGTTTGCCAGAAACTGTGATAACACAGTGATCAGACGTGCCGAGGGGAGAAGTAACCTTGTGTGAAAAACAAGTTGGATTTGAGGTGAGAAACAGGTCAAGGAGATATCCAGTATCCCCAGCTCGGTCAGGCACTCTGGTAGGACAAGTGACAATTTGACTAAGGTTGTGAGAGACAGCGAAATCCTGGGCTGCCTGACCGGAGAGATCGGTGGTGCGTGAGTGCACAAGCCAGTCAACATTGTGCACGTTGAAGTCACCAAAAACGGCAACTTCAGCGCTGGGATACTCTTGTAGAAGAGAATCGATCTTGTCAGAAAGAACATTGAAAATATCCGCATTAGTTGATGGAGAGCGGTATAGGAAAAATAGAAGAAGTGTGGTCTTCTGCAGCGGCGCAATAAAGGCAAGATACTCATGCCTTGGATCCTCTGAGCTGCGAAGCCTTCTCAAGGGAAGGCTTGTCTTGGCATAGACTCCAAGACCATGACAAGGTGCTTTATCCATCCGGTGAAATATGTATCCATCAGGAGTAACGTCGCTTGATGACACACTGGGATCTAACCTGGTTTCCGACAGGGCTAGAAGATCTGGTGACTTACCTTGCAGGAAGATGTTGATGTCGTCGTAATTTGCTTGCAATGTTAACAAAATCATTTTTTGTAGAGCAATAGATGTATAATCGGAACTGTGATAGATTCTTCCTCTGACTTCATAATGATTGATGTCCCGGCTTCGGTTTAGAAATCTATTCACATTGCTTTTAGTATAACCCAATGGATATAATGACTCTTTAAATGATTGTTGTTGATGTTAGCATTTTCCTTACCTGTTCCTCAGCGATAACGTCAGCAGAAGTAGTTGGCAGTTCAACATCATTCCCCTTTCGGCAGTGTTCCCTTGCTCGCGAAACCTGAATAGAAGGGCATCGCGTTGCAAATGCAAAGCATCAAGCGTAAATTTATGCTTAAGATTGCCGAATAAAAGCTTTTTTCTTCGCATGACATGCACGCCATGAGAATTGAGCATAGTGTGCGGTTACATAGCGCCTACTATATTTTAAATAATTGTCTCTCTATGTATTAACAACACTACACCGCAAGATTTAAAACAGAGATGTCGTTGACTTTTTAACCGTGTTGATGTTGAAATGGAACAATCGTTCATTTCTTACCAGAGCACCACATTTGCTGCACTGCTCCAGCACCTTGATCGTCGCGTCAGAATCTCCCACCTTCCGGTTTTTTTTGAAGGCTATGGCAGACACCCGTTTGATTTCTGCGGCGTCCCATTTATGCGCCCTGAGATGCCGAGCAAAATTCCTTGAGCTCTGCATTTTGGAGCACTGCGGACACTGTACATGTTGGCGCGTGGTCCTGCCACGAGTCCGCTTCTCCTCAGTTCGTGTGACTACAAAATAGAGCAAAGTTGAAGACGACATACATACATTATTACTTTGTAGGGCGTCGATGTAAAAAAAACTGCAACCAGAATGAGACACGCACGCAAGACATCTTCCTGCAGAGGGATTACAAAATGGTATGATTTCAGTTCAGTTAGAACACAATACAAGCTTCCCTTCGATTTCAATTTTGTATATCAATAGTGAGATTGCGAACTTGTTTACATAAAAGGTTACATACACATGCAGCCTTAACAGAGATCTAAAAGCAATCTGAGCGGATACGACTTTCATACCTGGCACAACAGGGACATCCACTTTGAAGCCAATGGAATCCGTCCTATTCTTGTAGCGATGCAAAACAAATTCTGCAGATAAAATGAAATACTTCAATGAATAATTGTCAAATATGGCCGCTTTAAGTATTCACCTGCTGGCTTAGCTGCCTGACTTTGAGTTGCCTCACTCAAGTCGATTACTTGGTAATTCTGATGTAGTTCTCCTGAAAATTAAAGACATGACATTCTTATATCAATTGAAGAAGCGGTTTCAAGGCTCACTTCATGTAAACAGCTCTTACAACATACGTAGTTAACAGGTAATCCAATCAATAGCCCGACAATGTGTAAATTTTCGCGGAGGTAGGATAACATGCTGTAGGCCGACGTAATAGGCCAATACAATAAAAAAAATACGAACAAATACGATGATAAGATTTTTCATTAGACCTCCTAGGTTCCCGCATGCCAGTCCCTACACAAGCTCGCGTGCACGAGGCAAGTCAAAGGTCGATATTTATTATTTTTTTGCTTCGAATGATGGAAATATGGTTACCAGAAAATTGGGTATAATTCAAGTACATTTCCAGGTTTTTCAAAATTCACGTGCACACGTGAATTTGCGCATGATGGATAATCTTTTCAAGAATTTTGTCCAAGCGTTTAGTAATTTCAGATCTAGAATTTTGGGTTCCCACAAAATTAACAAGAATGTCCAAACCATCATCACAATTTCAAAATTCTGCCAATGCCGGCCTTTCCTGTGATCTCGTTCCGTCCACATGTATCACTATTTCTCTCCTAGATTTCAGTGATTTTCATCATTCTACCACTGTCCAGAAAACACGATATCGTACGTGTGGCAACCATCTCATGATAGCTACACTTGTAATTTGAAATCTGAGAAAATGTAGGCTCTCGAATGTAAACTCGAAAAATTTCAAAAATGAAACTGCATACAACATAGGGGCTGAAGAATTTTCAGTTCAACATTTTGCTGTAGCATAACGAAACGATGATCAATGATTTTAACAAATTTAACGAGGCAACGTGAACATGTATCAGGCTGGAAAAGAACATGGTAGACCTGCCAACTTCAAAAGGAGTCCCTTCTGGGTTACCGGTAAATGTTTGACTGCATTAACTGAAGCTATATTAGACCTCATTCTATATCATAGAGGTTCGTCTGCTAATGGGAGAAGCGTGCAATTTTTCAGCATGTGAATTAATCCGTCTGTAATACTCGCATTCGGAAAAGTGAATATTCTGAAAAGGATACATCCGCATAAACAGACGGTGTTTGCCGTTATCTGATGTTAGCGGATTTTAAATGTAACGTCAACATTTTTATCTGATATGAACAGGCCTAAATGATTTTAAAGGAGCCATTCTTTGAAGTTTAGAATATGTTTCAGCAGGTTCTGAAGGTGCACGGTCTACACAAAATTAGCAAAGGACAGATCTAAGTGGAGTCTGTTGTCAACAAGAATTGCTATTCCCTAGCTATTCCGATTGCGATTCCTACTTTATCATTGGCTGTAATGAAGTAGGTCTCAGGATTGAGAAAGCCAATGTTCGTTAAAGAAACGCACAGTTTTGCACATAGTATTTGTTCAATCAGTTAATTCATTAACTTTGAAGTGAATCAGGGAGACAAAGTTTGTATAATTCCTACAAGTTGCACATAAGAATGAACTACCGGTACGTCATGGCGATGGGGGAACTCAGATTTTGTCTGAAGACCACCGATATCAATCTCATTTTATGAAGAAAAGGAAATTATTACTCTTTTTTGAATAAAATAACGTCTTGCTGCAAGTCATGATAGACGCAGCAATCAAAACGGGGAAAGCTGATATGAATAGCTACTAGCTTTCATATATATTATGCATAATTCATGCATGATTCGTCGCTGTGTGGAGAAATGAATTGGGATGTAGGCCTATAAATTTCCCACTTCCATTCAGTTCATTTCCACTCATTTCAAAAAATCTTAAAGCAATATCAAGTAAGGCGAGTGCAAAGTGTGTCTGCACACATTCTGCCACATGCTTCCTGCTATACAGTGTATAGTGTTGCGCCGAGTAAATTTAAGTCTCTTCGGGTTGAGGAATGTACATTAAGGGTGGCATTAGACAAGGAAAAATAGAATACCGACCTGGCTCAGACAGTATGAGCCAGCACCAATGAATTTTTAACTTATCAAATTCACGCATAGTAATACAATACTGGCACCATGTTCAATGAAATGTGACCAGGTCTGAATCTCGCTGTGCTGAGAAAAAAACATAATCACAATTGTACTGGCTCAGCCGCGGCAATAGCCACGACCTAAAGCACTTCATGTTCCTATTTCTGCTCATTTAGATTTTCAGATCAAAGGTAGACCAGACATATCTCCCGGAACTAGTGGAATAGCTGGAAAATCATACATATTGGCTGTTGCAAATTGAGCCAAGTAGTTATTCTATGCAACCAAATCGCATGATAGGCAGCTATAATTACGACGAGAAAATTAATATACATCACAGCAATTTGACTGCTGTATCATCGCACGATAGTAGTAAGTAAAACTCCACTTCTGGACCGCGCAAGATGGCCGCCGTCGCTGACGTCCCCCCCCTCTGGAACGGCAGAGTGTCGTGGTCGGCCGCCATGGTGCTTTGGTTCTGACGTCCCCCCCCCTCTGGCCGACCGTCGTATAGCGCGCGGTGATGTGGTGTCTAGGTTGGCGTAGTGTGCCGGCCAGGTTGGGAGGGTGGACTGTCGTAGCTCACCTGAAAAAATCCTAAGTGTCAGAGTGGCTTTGTATGGGTAAAATTTTGAAAATTTTCCAAAGTGTGGAATTTCGACCTGGGACCGTCACCAAAACATTTTTCATCAAATTTCACTGACCCCCCCCCCCCCGACAGCAATCTTCTAACTTTGGTTCTAGTGAACGGATTTTGTCTTAAGGCTACTCGTTTGAAAGAGGAGAAAAAACTGCTCGACGACATTTTTTGTTGCGAGTCAATCGGACCAGCCGTTCAAAGTTAGAGCTGTTACAAGATTTTAGGTCGGAGCTCGCTCACCTGAAAAAATCGTAAGTGTCAGAGTGGCTTTGTATGGGTAAAATTTTGAAAATTTTCCAAAGTGTGGAATTTCGACCTGGGACCGTCACCAAAACATTTTTCATCAAATTTCACTGACCCCCCCCCCCCCCCCGACAGCAATCTTCTAACTTTGGTTCTAGTGAACGGATTTTGTCTTAAGGCTACTCGTTTGAAAGAGGAGAAAAAACTGCTCGACGACATTTTTTGTTGCGAGTCAATCGGACCAGCCGTTCAAAAGTTAGAGCTGTTACAAGATTTTAGGTCGGAGCTCGCTCACCTGAAAAAATCGTAAGTGTCAGAGTGGCTTTGTATGGGTAAAATTTTGAAAATTTTCCAAAGTGTGGAATTTCGACCTGGGACCGTCACCAAAACATTTTTCATCCAATTTCACTGACCTCCCCCCCCCTCTGGACAGCTAGCTTCGATCTTGGCTTCTAGTGGACGGATTTTGTCGTGCAATAGCTCGTTTGAAAGCTAAGAGTGAGACAAATTCAGTGAAAGAAACGGCTTGTTCATATCTGTCTTCGTTTAGATGTGAGACGCCATTTAAGATTTTGGGAGATTGACGAAAAACGACAGAGTTAGAATTTCCCAAGAAACAGCTCCAGCGGGCGAATGAAGGCTCGGATTGGTAAACGGAGACCAGATTTGGAATCAGCTTGATGTTATTGTCCAATGAGGATCATCATCCAATGAGAATCAAGCATTTCTATATAAATAGCGAGCCTTCCACAGTGAGAATCATTCCATCGTTGAATCGCACGAGTGACGGACGCACATTTTCTCTCTCTCTCTAGTTCCCTGTTCTATTATCCAACTAAAATGGTAAGTCGCTACTTTCCTCCCTCCCTCGAACGTAAACTTAATACAATCTTTTCCATTTTCAGGCATCTACTCCATCTGCTGCACTAGTAGGACAAAATGGTGGTCAAACGTTACAAGGTTCGCTACGATCAGATCATCTACAACTGAGGCCAGTGGAAGAAACAACCAAGGTACATAATCCTACACCGCTACAGCGTAAATTTAAACAAGTCTTGCGTTATGGCGATCATGGTGTAGTACTCCAAACGGGAATGCTGCCTTCCACGGATGTCAAGATAATGCACAATCAGTATGGTCCCGACTTAACAGGCGTGAGGTGGAAGTATCTCCAGTACGATACTGACGATGTGATGGAGATCACCAGCAGCAAATTCCTCCACCAATTATGGGAGTGGTACACCCCTAACTCCCAGTCACGAACTATGGAGGAGCGGGAGTATATTGACAAAGTGAGGCTCGCAGTGGAAGAACGATTAAAGCAACTGAACTGTTTTTGTTATCTATGTGAAGCCAGACTCTGGGACGATATTGACGATGAAGACCTTTTGAAATACATGCCATAATAAATTTTTATTTCGTATTATCTTTGCTTTCATGCTGACTTACTTGAATGGGGCTTCAGTGGATGATTTAACCATGTATACATTTTCATTTGGAAATAGTAGCACGCTTAGTCTAACTTGTAAATCTTAAAACATTTCATATGGGCGATGATGATAGTTGAAATAGTGTCAAATAAAATTAAGATAGCTTACACTTCTGATACAGGGATAGCAATCGACTGCGATCCATATGTAAAGAGCTTGTTAGACTACGGATGGGCTTAAGTGGATAATTTAACCATGTATACTTTTTCATTTGGAAATAGTAGCACGCTTAGTCTAACTTGTAAATCTTAAAACATTTCATATGGACGATGATGATAGTTGAAATAGTGTCAAATAAAATTAAGATAGCTTACACTTCTGATACAGGGATAGCAATCGACTGCGATCCATGTGTAAAGAGCTTGTTAGACTACGGAAGAGAGAAGTGTGTTATGTTGCGTGTGGCGCGTGAGTGTCCTCCCATTTCATTCCATTCATCAATTCGTCTCATTGATAGAGACAGGTAGAACTCATGGTTCTCATAACGTATGCAATGGAAAGTTTTAGGCAACCTTCGACAGTTGGCTAAATGTCGCCCTGGCGCGAATGCATACTACGTTGAGACAGAGGCAATCACTTGCAAACATGACGCAGAGAGGTTAAACAAGATTGACCATTGCCGAATGTCCCTTGCGGTATACATAGCTACGGGTTTCACCGCCGCCCTTTACAGGAACGCCCGTCGAAAGGAAGTATTACACCGAACTTCATTTGCAACGTTCAAGTTGACTGATAGCAGATTCAACTTAATGATAGTATTCGCCAGTCCGAAGACTGCCCAGGGCAAACGGCGAGGAGGTTCTATCATGTCTTGCCCCATGGTGGCCCTTAAGAGAGCCGATGGTTCGTTCTCGGTGTCAATTAAGTTGACTATTGGCTGGAATAGTCAATGGGTATGACGGTTATGTTGTCATAGATCCTATACCGCCGAGGTCGTACTGGTGCATCTGGCACCTTTCGGATGCGAGTGGTATTTGGAGTCCACACCCCATCCGTCCAAACAATCTTCTCGATCTTCCCCTTCTTATCATCCTCTTCATCCCACTCGTCGAGGATGACGAACTCGGGAATAGCGTTGTCTTCATCGATGAAGACGGGAATGTTGTCGGCAGATGTCGCTTCCATCGTGACTTCAAATTGAATGAGAAGTGCTACAATCTTCTGGCTTATATAGGGTTTTCAACAATGAATTGCTCAACAGCGAATCAGAATGCTTCAGGGATAGTAATCGACTGCATAATGTTCAAGTTGACTGATAGCAGATTCAACTTAATGATAGTATTCGCCAGTCCGAAGACTGCCCAGGGCAAACCGCGTGGAGGTTCTATCATGTCTTGCCCCATGGTGGCCCTTAAGAGAGCCGATGGTTCGTTCTCGGGAGTAACGTCATCTGCTTACACCCTACCAATTCTGCTGAGAGAGTCTTTGACTCTCTCTTTGGTAGCACTGTCGACTTCCACGCTAATTGGCACGTGGCTAAAAAGTGGAATGTAGCGCCATTCCGTTGGATTGACAGCAGTTGCTGTCATCGGATTGCCAATCCGAGCAAGATTATTAAAAACTCTGTCTTGCTCCTCTAGCCTGACAAACTCCTCAAATAAATTTCGCGGCCTTAACTGCGGTCCGCGAGGAGAGCTGACTTGACTGTTCGGCGTCTGCATGATTGAAATGAAATGAAATGAGAGGCAGTGGTTTATATACCCCTCTAACGCGACGCAACGTTCAAGTTGACTGATAGCAGATTCAACTTAATGATAGTATTCGCCAGTCCAAAGACTGCCCAGGGCAAACCGCGTGGAGGTTCTATCATGTCTTGCCCCTAGGTGGCCCTTAAGAGAGCCGATGGTTCGTTCTCGGGAGTGTCGTGATGGGGTGGTGAAGGCGGGCAAAGATCTGCAATGAAAATGATATGTATTAGAATATGATATACTATCTTATTTACTTTTCACTTACCAAGTTAGCCATCCTTTGGCAGTCTCGCGCGCTTCCGAATCGAGAATTTATGTAAGTGACCACGCATTCTTAGGCTGGTATGCAAACATTTTTTCGTCGGATGGCCGTTATAGCAAATTATTGATTCGTCGAGGCTTTGATTTACCAATACTTCGCCGGCCAAATGATTATCCCGAATAGGGATGTGAAACTCAAACAAACGATCCTCATTCACACGTTCCCACTCATCCCTCATGCGCTCCAACTTCTCACACGCCTGCCTCTCATCACCCCGCCGAGCCACAGTCCTCTCCAACTCAACATTCCTCGCTCTCAACACACTCATCTCCTTCATCATCTCCTCAAACTTCGCTTCTGCATCTCTCATTCTTCTCTCCGCAGCACTCGCCCTCTTCTCACACTCATCATTCTTCTCTTCCAACTCACGCGTCTTATTCTTCAAATCAGTCACACTACGCCTCATTCTAATATTTTCATCCGCTACCTCCTTCGACTTCAGTTCCTTCTTTTTCAACTCATCCAACTCCTTCACAACTTCATCCTTCACTTTCTTCAAACTCTCATACTTATTCACCAACAAATCATGCGCCATCTGCTGCGAAACATGCCTCTTCTCTTCATCCTTCAACCACCTCGCCGACTGCACACGAATCCCACCACTCTTCACTTTTGGGGAAGATGAGCTCTTCGGGGGGTCGGTGATGACAATGTTTGACACCTCCGACGACGAAGAGCTCAACTTCCTCACACGCTCCCTATCTAAATCCACATCATCATCATCACTCTCAAGCACTCTCTTTCGCTCAATCTCACCCTCCAACGACGCAACCGCTCTCGCCAACTCATCATTCTCAACAACATTCTCAACCTTACCCTCTCGCTCGATCGCCAACATTCGCTCCCTCTCTTCCACAATCAACTGCGTAAATCTTAAGTCAGTCACTAAACCACCACTACAGTCAGCATGCACTCTGTAGAAACGCGCCTCATCCTCATCACCCTTCAGCACTCTACACTTCACACACGCAACCCTATTCAAGATAATCATGTGGCCGGTGCCCGCCTTCTTCACATGCGCCTTGGCGTCCGCACTGCGATTGATTCGACCGCACACACACATTTTTACATGATATTTGCGATTCTTATCGTTTGCCATGCCTGATTTATCGTTAGCTGTAAGATAATGAAATTTGTATAAGTTTGGAATCATGTAGTACAGTCATATTCCTAAAGAGTGTAGTGAGTGGCACTCGATCCCGTCGACAGCCCGAAGGCCTTGTACTGATCACTAGGGAAGTGAGAGATCTTCCCCGATACCCGCTTTTTACAGCTGAAGACATCATTGTCACTGCCCCGAAGTGGTAACCGGAACGCCGAGCCAAAGGTAGTGATCAGTAGCTGGGATCTAACCCCTCAAAGCTGCCTTAGATTTAGTTAAATTTCAAATCTGATAGCAGATTTGAACTCAGGATACTTGAAAACCTTAGTCTGTATGTTAAAACTTTGAAAAAACTGAAAATTAAGAATTTTTAAAAAATTCCGCATTTTACTACTCATACTACTTTTAAAAAATTTTATCAGTAGTAAAGACACTATCAAACTCTATCATAAAAACTTTGAAGTAAGAAGATAGCTTGCCTACTTCAAAAGATAGATTCCTTTGAAACACCCGATATCGGGAGCTCAGAGCGACGACCGTCGCTTACCTCGTCTTTCGATGAAGTGATCAGACTTACGTTGTCGGGGGTTTATATATGCTCGGAAGAAAACTTAAAATGGCTCTATCTCCGAAAGTATTCATCGTAGCGACATGCGGTTTGTTGCAAACGATTCGTCTCATCATTCTCTATCATATGACACCTGAACCATTCTCATATGACCACGGGAAGTTGGTCCGTCAGCACATGTCCATGTAACATGCCACAAGTGAAAAAATTCCTAAGTGTGAGAGCTCCACTGTGGTGAAAATTTTGAAAAATTTAAAACTTCCGAATTTCGACCTGGGACCTTTACCAAAACATTTTTCATCAAATTTCATGGACCCCCCTCGTTCAGAGGAATTTGATGAAAAATGTTTTGGTGACGGTCCCAGGTCGAAATTCCACACTTTGGAAAATTTTCAAAATTTTACCCATACAAAGCCACTCTGACACTTAGGATTTTTTCATGTGAGCGAGCTCCGACCTAAAATCTTGTAACCGCTCTAACTTTTGAACGAAGACAGATATGAACAAGCCGTTTCTTTCACTGAATTTGTCTCACTCTTAGCTTTCAAACGAGCTATTGCACGACAAAATCCGTCCACTAGAAGCCAAGATTGAAGCTAGCTGTCCAGAGGGGGGGGAGGTCAGTGAAATTTGATGAAAAATGTTTTGGTGACGGTCCCAGGTCGAAATTCCACACTTTGGAAAATTTTCAAAATTTTACCCATACAAAGCCACTCTGACACTTAGGATTTTTTCAGGTGAGCTCCGACCTAAAATCTTGTAACAGCTCTAACTTTTGAACGGCTGGTCCGATTGACTCGCGGCAAAAATGGCGTCGAGCAGTTTTTTCTCCTCTTTCAAACGAGTAGCCTTAAGACAAAATCCGTTCACTAGAACCAAAGTTAGAAGATTGCTGTCGGGGGGGGGGCGTCTGTGAAATTTGATGAAAAATGTTTTGGTGACGGTCCCAGGTCGAAATTCCACACTTTGGAAAATTTTCAAAATTTTACCCATACAAAGCCACTCTGACACAGGATTTTTTCAGGTGAGCTACGACAGTCCACCCTCCCAACCTGGCCGGCACACCACGCCAACCTAGACACCACATCACCGCGCGCTATACGACGGTCGGCCAGAGGGGGGGGGAAGTCAGAACCAAAGCACCACGGCGGCCGACCACGACACTCTGCCGTTCCAGAGGGGGGGGACGTCAGCGACGGCGGCCATCTTGCGCGGTCCAGAAGTGGAGTTTTACTTACTACTCACGATCAGCCAATATTCATATGTACCTCAAAAATAGCGATCCAGTCAACCGATAAAAATCGTACTTTAATCGACGATTAAACTGGTTACAAGATGTTGCTTCAGACTTTCAGCGCATCCCATGATGTTATGGATCACATAGCTCTCAAAAGCTTTCAGGATTTTGCCCAACTTCGGTCGAAACGGTGTACTTTCTGACTAGTGAGGCGCATCCGACACTTAAGTTATAAGAAAAAATAGTGATAATTTTGCATGGTTAGGCATGATAAAGACCATTTCAGGAAAAAACAGTAATGAATTCGATTTCTACGTCAAAAATTATCCATGTAGCCCAATTTTTGACCAAAGATAGGTCTACCGCGATCGCGAATGTCAAAATCAGCACATTACTTCAAATTGGGCCATGGAAATGGGTAAAATTGCTATGCACCCCAACATCAAATTTTTAGGAGATGAAAAAAATAATCTTATTGAAAATAAGTAATAATAAAAATTTTAATCCTTTTTTGGCAGGAAGGCCAATAAGCAACGCATTCTTGCTGATGTTGAGAACATTTTCCCGTTAAAAAATCTGGAATCTGCTGAATGTGCGACATCTATGCAGTCCTAATGATAAAGCGGAAAATCGACAACAGCTCTGAAAATAGAATGTCTTGTGACTTCATTGAAGTCTTATAAGGTGCGAAATACCCTTGCAATGCCACAGAGTCAATATCATTTCATTTGGGTTCGACAAAAAGTGAATAGAAACTTTTATCTGACATGCCCAGATGAGGTGAGGCGCATCCGTCGGATAGTATTCTTATTATCATTTACAATATTTTCAATCGCTAAATCATTTTGCATAATTCTACTGAATACTGAGACTCCCTTGATATTCCTTCCAAGAATATTCATTTTCTTTACAAATGCATGATATCCATGATAATATGGTATGATAGGTAGGTCACTGTCCTCACTTAAATGAGTTTCTGATAGACATATAATATCAGGCTTATTAGCATCAGTCATGAGATCTGAGTTATTAATTTTTTCATCGTTTAGTCCATTTATGTTCACATAAAATATTCTTAGAGTCTGATTACATGAATAAACTGAATTATTGCAAATTATTGCATCATAATCAAATTCATCATCTTTCTCCTCCTCCCCCTCATTTTTTTCATCAAACATACTGATGTGAAGCCTGCATAGGAGCTGATTGCCATTGTGTTGATGGTGGTTGCCATTGTGATGGTTGGTTGTAGTACTGAGTGTTTTGAGTATTCAGATTGAATCTTCTTTCTCCATTTCTGTTAGCAATTGGGTACCTTTCTTCTTCTCTTGAGTAGTCGTAGTTCAGTGGAGGTCTTCGATTTTGCCAGTATCCATTTTCGTTTCTTCTATTATTTTGCCATCTTGGTCTTCTTGGGTATGTTCTTTGGCCAATTCTACCCCAACAATTCTTAGCGATATGTCCCGGTTTTCCGCAGTGGTAGCACTTGAAGAAGGGACGGTTGGAGTTGCTCGAGGGATACCCTTGTCGATATTGTCGTTGATATCGCTGCTGTTGCTGCATTGGTTGCTGATGTTGTTGTGTCATTTGCATATACAAATTGCTTTTTATCACGTCAATTTTCGTGTTCTAACTTTGAAAGAGCTTCTCCACTTCTTTTCCTGTGTATGTCGGATTACTCTGTCTTGGGTTTGAAGGCGCCTCATGTTCTTCTTCAGAGTCACTGACATCCCATCTTGCCGTTATGTTTCTCTGCTTCTTTCCTTCTTCTGTTCTTTCCTCAGTTCTTCGATTTTCTCATCTTGTCGACCCAAGTTTCGTTCACATTCATTAATTGTATTCATCAGCTCAATTATTCTTTGGTCTCTCATTTTTAGAGTTTCTTTGATTTCTTCTGTTTTCTGTTGATGTTCTTCAATTTCTTGTTTAAGTCGTTCAGTCTGTCTCGATTTTTTTCTTCTTCGGTTAGTTGGTGTCGTAATCGCTTCAGCTCTTCAGACTCTTCTTTCTTCGTTAAGTTGTTTTTTGATTGCAAAAATTGTTGTAGTTCATTGGGATGCATGTTCCTTATGCAGGCCTCACATGCGTATTTTCTTTTATACAAATTCTTTTTGTGATATTTCACCAACTCGTAGGCGGGAAGCTTGGTGCACGAAAGATGGAACTCTCTTGCATTTCTCACAGAATAGAGTTTCTTCAGACTGGTCTACTATACCACAGATGCACATTTCCGTCGAAATGAATCCGATCTCGTCATCTTCGTGGGTTGGTGATCGAGGTTGAGTATGGACGACCGTTGACATGCTGTAATGCAAATTTGAGAATTTTCGTAAATTAGAAGAATGATACGATTTGACCGGTCTCCGTGATTCGTTTTAGTTCTCTCTCTCTCTCTCTCTCTCTCTCTCTCTCTGAACTCAGAACTCAGAACTCAGAACTCAGAACTCAGAACTCAGAACTCAGAACTCAGAACTCAGAACTCAGAACTCAGAACTCAGAACTCAGAACTCAGAACTCAGAACTCAGAACTCAGAACTCAGAACTCAGAACTCAGAACTCAGAACTCAGAAAGTTTATTGACCAAATTTTGGTACAAACAGAGAAAGTTATGTGGTGATGATAATTACTGTAACATAAAAAGAGATGAGATTTACAAAAAAATTAAGTGGATGAATGAACGAATGCGGCAACCACAACCAGGAATGATGTCTGATTCACGATGAGGAATGATATATATGAAGCACTTCAACGGATGTTGCGTTAGAATGAGTCTGAAAAGTTTCTGATGCACAATTAGAAATTCACATTATGATATTATTAATGATATTATTTACAAAAATACGAGTACGATGACATTGAGGCATGAGCATGAAATGATGACAACAAAATTACGATAGCGAGAATGGTTATGATACATTTACAAAGGCATGAATTTCTCTCATCGCATGTTGAACATAATCATTATAGTATGCATGAGTAAATGAGCAGGAAGGATTGTCATAAACGAATGAGGAGAGGAGGGAAATATATTTCAAAAGGATGATATGCATAGCAATTGTAATGATAAATACATGTTAATTTAAGAATTAGTAAATGTTATTAATGTCTTATTTACCAATCACACTTCATCACAGCAGATTATTAACCCTATTATTAAATCGGAGGTTCGGTTTATTAAAATCAAAAATTTTGTAAGTACAAGTAGTAGAACGTGATGTGTTCCAAGAGTCAAGAATGTAATATAGCATTCCTCTGGTGAAGCAAGAGAAACCCATGGGACAGATCACGTTCAAGAACAGAAATTCAGATGAATAATTTTACATACCTGGAATGATATGACAAAAGTTTGGTTAGTCAAATATGGAGCACGAGCGGTTGAAGTTTCCGACCTCCGATATGTAGGAATGCTTGCAGAGTGAGACAATTGTTGCATCGTCTATCAGTATCAGTAAACATTAATCACTCGGCACTGTTTCTTATGTCCAAGGTTATGTGGATCGATCATTAATTATTCATTTTATTGTTTCATAGATATTGAAGTCAGTACTTGCTAAAAATCGTAATGGAATGGGCGTGATAATACATTTATTAAACAAGCAGGTTGGCATGTCAAAGTAACTGCCCATTGTTTCTTATATATGTATGGTGCGTTATCGATGAATTCATTAATGGCATGCGTCTGTCCAACCTTTTTTTTGTTCAAAGTTGCATAGAAATCGAATGTAGTTGATCAATATGACAGGTTGCGTGCATTGATGAATTTGTAAGACAGATGGAAATCCAAATGTTAACGGAATCTATTGTTTCTCAAATACATGTGATTTCATAAGTTTATGTAATTATCATCATCACACATCTGTCAACTTTTCAGGGCTTCATAGAAATCGTATCATAAGCAGTTGATCAACTCAATGGAGCAGTCATGATAATAAAACTGAAAACTGGACAGATTGATATGGTAGATGTTATCATTATCAATTGTTCCTTATGTGCATTGCTTTGGCAATGAATTCATCGATGGCACATGCCTGTCTTGCCTTTAGCGTATTCATATTTTCATAGAAATCCGACCGATCACAATTACTTAGGAATGGAATCAATGCAAGTCGTTCAGTCATATATCGTGGACAAATTGATATGAAATGAAAAATGTCTTCTATTTCATTCTTATCACAGAATTTGCAAATGAAATCGTTATGAGTAGTTCGGTTTTGATATGTGCCAGTTTCTGCTGCAAGAGTGTGATTACCAGTTCGAAGTTTCAGGATATTTTCAATCTTGATTTTATTGCTAACTAGATGCAAATATTGCTTCGTCTCACATTGAAATCTACATAGTTCTAAATATCTTATTCCTTTGCTGCTATTTCTTGCGCTGTTAATCCAGTCTTTCCTGAAATATTCAAATAAAACGGTGTTGATAACAGTTTTTGGCTTTTTATCATTATAATCAAAGTTTTGTAGCTGTTGTAATTGAGTCTTTTCCATCAGTTTAACTATCCTGTCACACCATGTATTGCGGAATAATTTCAAAT
>CAJQUW010012767.1:292500-342951 GCA_907163375.1 Prostheceraeus crozeri
TCGAGGGCTTACTTAAGAGTGTTCAGGTCAGGGATCGAAACACAACTAGACGAGCACCTGCTCATGACTGATGGAGGAAGTAGTATGTTTTATATCCCTCAATCGATAACTGAAGCAGTGGTCGAAGTATTGTAATTCTAATCATGTCATTGTGGATGACGACAAATGAAATGTTGGATTGCATGAAGTGCTACAGGCGGATTAAGAAACTGGCGATAACAAATTCGTGAAGTACTATTTTCCACGTGTAGTCTTGGGTATAGTGTGCATAGTTCGATTGTTTTCGGAATAGTAGAGTGTATACTAGAGAGATCTATTGTTTACCTCCATTATCCACATTTAGTGATGCAAATGGAAAATTTTCCGGAAAATTTTATGTCGTTGAAGTTAGCACCAACTTTTTGAATAGAGTTTGTACAGAATAGAATACCACATGTGCAGGTACTTTCAATGACGCAGAGTTTGTACAGACAAACATTTTTACAAAATTCGAACTCCTTCACCTTAAAAATTCAAATTTAAATTCGAAAAATTGGTGCAAGCATTGGTGCTACCTGGTTAGCGAGTTTGTACAGCATTCCGATGGAAAAATTTAGATACAAACACAAAAAACTGAGTTTGTACAGCAACTTCCAGCACCTTCCCTACACGAACAACCGGTAAAAAACCGCCAAAAAACGACTATTTCAAAAGAATGATAAGATCTCCAGAAAAGCAATTTGGTGCTACATGGAAAATGAGTTTGTACAGTGCTGTAACCGGTGGAATAGTGTTCTACTAGTCGAGTCTGAGTTTGAACACACACTTCTCCGACACTCCAGCACTCCTACGACCGGTAAATACCGGTTATTCTACAGTAACCACTAGAATACTGCTCACTTATGAACAAATCAATTGGTGCTACATGGAAAATGAGTTTGTACACTGCTGTAACCGGTGGAATAGTGTTCTACTAGTCGAATCTGAGTTTGAACACACACTTCTCCGACACTCCAGCACTCCTAGGACCGGTAAATACCGGTTATTCTACAGTAACCACTAGAATACTGCTCACTTATGAACACATCAATTGGTGCTACATGGAAAATGAGTTTGTACAGTGCTGTAACCGGTGGAATAGTGTTCTACTAGTCGAATCTGAGTTTGAACACACACTTCTCCGACACTCCTACGACCCGTTATTCTACAGTAACTACAATAACGATGCGATGATTTATATTCAATATTCAGCTGTCAGTTGATTCGCTAACTTCCACTAGTTAAACGACAATAAAAACAATGTATTGTTTCAAGAAATGTTATTATCCATCAAAATATAAAATCTACTGAGAATGATGCAGAAAACTCTAGAAAAAGGCCGTGTAGTCATAAAGGGCACGGGTGGAAAGCATAATGTAGGCGGTACTCCAATAATGAATAGTTGCACCAAATCCAAATGCTGACATGGGACAAGTCCGAAACGCATATAGAAAAACAACCGCAAGGCATAGAAAAGAGGAACATCGCTGAAAATGCCTGTACTAAGTTATGTCAAAAAAATGGAGTCAAAACAATTACAAATGCACTGAAAAAATTACGGTAAAAAACAAGAATCTTGATAGCAAGTGTTGCTTGCAATTTATCACTAATATCTGGAAAAAAATCGCAGGTATAATAAATGTAACAACTGGATATGCTTGCCCATAGTTCAGCTGATAGGACGAAACAATGGAATCCGTAAAATACAAAGGGAAAAGGTTAGTCTAATATGTGAATTTAAGGTATTAATAAAATCCGGAAAACAATCAAAGGTATAAAAGTGAGAATTGTATCGCCTTACGTATAGCGTAAACGATGATCTTTAAAGATCAATTACAACAAATTTCATGAATGCTCATGACAAGCGGAATAAAGTATTGGCCAAAATATTCCAATTTCGTGTTGAGTCTCTTCTTCACACACTGAAAACATTTTAAAGACTCATCGATCAAACATGAGAGCAAAGGAGTCATAATCGTAGTTGTTAAACAGATACTCTCTGTAATCAGTCACACATGATCAGATACACTGCATGCTCACTAAGTTGATAATTTGAATAATTTCAGATGAAAGAATGTTATCACCGAATGTCATAACGAGCGGTGTAGAAGGCAACCTACTGATTTTCAAGTTATGTCGTACAACCCGAAGTATAGCTGCTTCAAATGAAATATGCGTTACATTGCAATAACCGGTTCAACCCAACTAGTAGAAATAGCTCAGTTGTTTAGTGATATTCAATAATGAGGTATAATTTTCTTTAAGCAGCATATTTAAATTAAATCAAAAAAGTTATCAGTTAGCCAAGCTGCTGTATTATTATCCAATCTTACAAATTACAACGGCCTGTTCACGTAAAAAGGATTTTCAAATTACATCTTACATAAAAATCAAAATATCAATGTCTGACAAGTTGAACATTCATCTTTGTTATTGAGGCTTGGTTTCTTTAATATAATCTATGAAACCAAGCCTCAATAACAAAGATGAATGTTCAACTTGTCAGAAATTGATATTTTGATTTTTATGTAAGATGTAATTTGAAAATCCTTTTTACGTGAACAGGCCGTCATATCGGTGAAAATTTGTAAGATTGGATAATAATACAGCAGCTTGGCTAACTGATAACTTTTTTGATTTAATTTAAATATGCTGCTTAAAGAAAATTGTATCTCATAAAAGTAGAAATAGCAACTTGATATCCGGAACCTTAACTGATGCTGATGCAAACTTGCATATTACTTCATCTTCCTATATGAAAGTTTGTAATTTCATGTGCCATTTAAACATAAACAGCCGCGCATAGATTAAGAAATACAAATGCACGCAATTCGCTGCAAAAGATGGAATTTCGACCATTCAGTCATCCGCCAAATTTTAGAATCTACATGTTATAGTTAAGTGACCTTGATCGTTGATTGTAAATGAAAATATTGAACATGCAGTGTATAAAAATATTGCAGAATTATTATTACGATGGGCTGGCTTGGGGAAATGCAACATGAGGTAAATGCGACTAGGTTGTAGCCGAAACCAATAACTCATAGCCAAGAAACCGTTCAGTTTGCATCCATATGTGCCTACATCGATAGCTATTCTCTAAGGTATTTTATTTCGCAAAAGTATTGCATACTACCCTGACACTTGGTGAACGATTTGGCAGTTTTTGAAAATTGGGCCTTATTTGCTTTACTCTGCAACAAATTTTGTTTGCTGTCAAGAGAAGCAAGCTGGAATTAAATATGGACGATGTTTTGGATCACAGTAAGATGTCAAGTTAGTCCACACGAAATAGCGGATTCGATCGAATACCTCTTCATCATTTATGAAGCCCGATCGATTTTGGTAATGAAAACAAGGTCAGGGGTAAATGCGACATCCAATCGGGATAAGTGCGACAACGTGCAAAAGTTTGATTTTTGCCGCTTAAGTTTTTGATACACTTCTGTGTCAATAAAATTGTCACCAACATATTTTGAAATCATAGATGTCTCAAACGGCAATAGGGTGCAATGCTCAAGATCCAACCTTGTTTCGAGTTCATGGATTTCGATCGATTAACAACAGCTAGATGCAATTTCAAGTCAATCAAAGGAAAGGATCTACGTTCAGAAAGACCGAGAAACCTTTATGATATTTAGGGCCTAATTCTGATATTCTTTTCTCTAATGCGTTCGTATATTTCTAAAATAGGCTAATTCTGTTTTTGAACGTAGATCAGTTGCAGCATTTCATGCATGTATCCTATTTGAAAACAGGCCTATTCAGCTTCGAAATACGCTTATCATAGACATACTATGAAAAATTCCCATTTTTGATCTCACATAAACATAAATCTATCAAAATAATGAACGAAATCAATTCTGCAATCACAAATAGACATAGATTCACTTCTATATGTGAAAATCTATATTCTAGGTAGCAATTGGGCACTTAGGATTTTCTTGTAGAGATCAGTTGCTCTGTTATTAGGATAGGAGCGAAATACATCACCGTCATTTCATATGACATTCCCAACCTATTATCGGGATTTAATTCGCATCACTATATGAAAACGCACTTAGTCGCAATAACCCCCAGACCATGTCCCAATTACCCCAATGACGAGGTAAAAGAGACTTTCAAGTCGCTTACTTTGACTACCAATTTAGAGAAACCTATCATTCTATCACCGAAACAACTTAACGACTGAAATCCTCAAGCCTTAAAATAATCATAATAAATCATGAAATTATTGGTTAAGTCGAATCAATGATGATAGTACAGGTGTTAACAAATTAGCCTTTTTCAGGTCGCATTTCCCCTAAACCATCCCACATAAAATTCTAAGAGATTCTCGAGTAGAAATATAGATTTGCGAACAGACCTTTCCTTGGAAATTTTGAAAGGCTTACTGCATGACGAAGGTAAGGCGGTTTGGAGTTCCTTCTCAGGCCATCATATTCTATCCATTCTAAATTGTTCTTCATGCAGCAGATGTAGTGCCCGGACGACATCAAATTCGATGGACGCTGCATGGTCTTTCCTTGACTCAAACTGTTCTCATGGTGTTGTTCTAGTGGTTACTGTAGAATAACCGGTATTTACCGGTCGTAGGAGTGCTGGAGTGTCGGAGAAGTGTGTGTGTTCAAACTCAGACTCGACTAGTAGAACACTATTCCACCGGTTACAGCACTGTACAAACTCATTTTCCATGTAGCACCAATTGCTTTCATTCTTTTGAAATAGTCGTTTTTTGGCGGTTTTTTACCAGTTGTTCGTGTAGGGAAGGTGCTGAAGTTGCTGTACAAACTCAGTTTTTTGTGTTTGTATCTAAATTTTTCCATCGGAATTCTGTACAAACTCGCTAACCAGGTAGCACCAATGCTTGCAACAATTTTTCGAATTTAAATTTGAATTTTGAAGGTGAAGGAGTTCGAATTTTGTAAAAATGTTTGTCTGTACAAACTCTGCGTCATTGAAAGTACCTGCACATGTGGTATTCTATTCTGTACAAACTCTATTCAAAAAGTTGGTGCTAACTTCATCGACATGAAAATTTTCCAATTTTTTCAAATTTTTCCGGAAAATTTTGAAATTTATTTTTTGGTGATTGACATTTTTCCTTTGTTTTGGAGACCTGTTGTAGTCGTTTGAAAAGACTATGCAATATGCAAAGACCAAAAACTTCTCTATCATTCCTGCACGTTACCTTTTGGAACCATGCACCCTTTCCATGTCTATTTCAGATCATCCCAAATGAATTTCAGATATTAGATGGATTTCAGATTTCTCTAATTGAATTTCAGATATCTATCAGAAACCCAACTTTGAAAGGATCTTAAATTCAACTGGAGAATCTCCAATTTATCTGGAAATGTCTGAAATTCATTTGGGTAGATCTGAAATCGATTTGGAACTATCTGAACCATGAGGTAGAAATGGAAGATGTGCATGCAGTTTGTCCTCAACGAAGATCGGACAATATGCCAGAACTTAGAAACTGTCATAGATATTCTTCTACTCATCACAGATATCTTTAGTTTCCAAATATCTCACGAGTTTACAGTCTTCCAATATGGTCGCTCATGTATTGCGTGGACTGTGTGCTTATTCTTCACCTACGAGTATTCATTGTTATGAAAACTATGTTTTCCTATATGTTGTGATAACTATGTTCTCGATGGTTTGATATCTCAACACTCACTTGTCTTGTATCATGCTATATGCTCAAGATATCTTCCTTAGTGCTATGGTAACTTTTGACATTTACTTCAAATTTTGTACTTGTCCATCAATGTTGTGATCTGACCATAAAGGAATCATAAACTTTGGATTTGTTTTCTATTGAATTGCGTCAGTATCATTACATAATTGGTGCCCCGGGTGAGGATCACGGCCACACGGTGGTCCAGAATGACGTTTAATTGAAAAAAATTAGAACTCGCATAAATCATACACCATTCGAAAACTCTTTGGTTGGCGAATATTTTTGGCACAATTTAGAAATTTTTTGTCGATATCTTTATGAGTAGTATAGAAAAATGTATTTTTGTACTTAGAACGACAAAATTCACGTGGGTTCTAAAGTTTAATGGTCGTTAGACGACATTTAACGTGTACAATTCAGGCTAATAATAATTACTTTATCATTGTAGATAAAAATAACATAAAAATAAATGGCCAAATATGTTCACGGCGACGTTAGTAAGTAGTATGACTCATATATAGAGTTATTTATCTTTTTAAGAAAATAAATAAATTCTTATTACATCTATATGACTGACACGGGTCAATTCGAGGACGCTGAGGATACATCTAATGTATTTTCATAGATGTACCATAGTAGACTAATTTACGATATTAAATAACTTTTGATAACCTAAAATTAAGTTCAATGAAATCAATTTGTCAAAGCTTGATCGAGATCATTATTCATGTACACTGAAGGCAGAGAGAAATATGAAAAATACAAGTGTGCGCAAGTTATTTGTCATTGCTATCGTTCCAGGCACAAAGGAGACATATCGCAATGTATTGTTACTGTGGAATTTATTGAAACTTACGTCTCCTCATACATTACATCCCTTTTAATTGTGAAGGGACTAGCGTGAAGGCACTAGCATACCGTTAGATGATTAAGCTGATGAGATGTCTATGTTAAGCTTTCAATTGTAAACACAATTTTCAAATGTGAAGGTGCATTGGAATTGAGCATAGACATCTAATTAGTTGCTTATTCGTCCACCTTATTCTCACGCAGTTTGTAGCAGATTGACATAGAATGTGCAGATTTCAAAATTGGTAACCTTTCAAAATTTGAAATGAAATTGGCAGGTCTGCTGATCTTCACCATTTCCATTTCAACTTGTATCGAACATGCCTACGCACTGTAAGACACACGAAGAATGCAGAGCATGCGTTTGTATTTTATGCTTCTCCAAGACCAAAGTTATGCGAAACATTTCTGATGCTGCCCGCGAAGTGATTCGAAAATTAATTGTGGATATTAGTGACTTCGATGACATCAGATTTCCTACGTCGCTGTGTAGTAACTGTCATGCAATTGTGTATGAATATAAGAGGAGCAACCTCAAACGTGAAATACAAATTTTCGATTATTCTCAACTTGGAAACCTGCGTCCTTTAACGAGGAGTAACCTGAAGTGCATGTGTCTTGTTTGCGATATTGCACGAGCATCAACAACGTCAAATTTTGGACTGTCAAATTCTGTTATACACAAGCGCCAACCAGGACCAACATATGTGGCAAATGTTCCACTAAAAACACCGAATGTAGTGAATCTCTGTTCATACTGTCTTACTGCGATTGGCAAAGGTAAACCGCATACATGCACTCAAGCTACGCGACATGAGAATCTATTATCCTTCGCTGCGGATTCGCCTAATTCAAGTGCACCACGACGTTCAGAAGAACAATTGGCATCTGCGATTATAAGACAGAAAGTTCGTGAGTCCGATGACACTTCGTTCAAGCTTTCCTCGATCAGAGGCCAACCCTTGAGGGTCGATGTTTCCAAGAGCCCGCAACCTGAAAAGGTAACAGCTGACGACATGCAGAGAATTCGTTCAGATTTAAGGTTATCGACCAACCAGACAAAGGGTCTTGGAAAACACATTCGTTCTGCTTTCGGATCCAGAAATTCAACTGAGCCGTACTTGCGAGAGAAATTGCAACTTGTATCTCATCAACTCGATGACATATTTACTTATGAAGTTCACCAATTTGACTCTTCGGCGAGTAAGGCATCTTCATCGCTCCCAGTTGTGTATTGTACAGACATTGAAGCATTGAAAGATCGTGTTGTCGCCCACAGACATCCTCAGGGTGGCGTCGAAGTAGATTCAGTTATTGGTCTGGACGGAGGTGGAGGTTTCCTCAAAATCTGTGTAACATTTCGATTACCTCATGATCCATCATCTGAAAGCACAACTGTGGTGAGAAGCAAACTATCCGATGGCGTTGCTGAGAGAAATCTGAAAGATACAAGTGTGCGCAAGTTATTTGTCATTGCTATCGTTCCAGACGCAAAGGAGACATATCGCAATGTATTGTTACTGTGGAATTTATCAAAACTTACGTCTCCTCAAACATTACATCCCTTTACTTGTTGTATGGATTTAAAGTTAGCAAACACAACAATCGGTTTGATGGCACACGCATGTTCTCATCCATGCACGTGGTGCAATTCATCGAAGGAAAAATTGGATTCTCGTGGTGAACTGAGAACTTTGGGAAGTGTACGTCGTCAGTACTGGTCGTTTGTTGACTCGGAGAAGGACACAAAGAATGCCAAACATTTCGGTAATTGCATTCACTCACCTATCTTCAAAGGCCCAGATACCACTGAGGTAATCGATATAATTCCACCTCCGGAGCTACACTTGATTTTGGGCGCGGTGAACTTGTTATTTGTAAACTTGCAAAAGAAGTGGCCAGAAGTTTTGCGATGGGCCTCATCTTTGAATGTTGAGAGAGAGGCAATTCATGGCGGTGCTTTCGCGGGCAACGCATGCCGAAATCTTCTGAAGAATGTGGATCTATTGCAAGAACTTGCTCCCATTGAGCTGAGAGACTATGTTTGGGCATTTCGCGCCTTGAATGATGTAGTATTGAGTTGCTTTGGGAAAATATTGCAAAATGACTATAAAGGTAAGATTGATGTCTTCAAGCTTTGGGTCTACAAGTGACTCCGAAGATTCATGCCATACTGTTCCACGTGATTGACTTCTGTGATCGTAAAGAAACCGGACTCGGCATGTGGTCAGAACAAGCTTTTGAATCGGTTCATGCAGACTTTACACATGTGTGGCAAAAGTACAAAGTGCCGACAACACATGAAAGATTTGCTGATCGTTTTCTCCGGTCCGTACAGGAGTATAACGGAAATCATTTTTAATCAACTGCCTATGAGCTATGAATGCATTATGAATTGAATTCATACTTTATTATTTTGTACTATTGAAATTCAATACATGTACATGCATATTGGAATAATGCGTTTTCATGTAAGATGCCATAATTGGAGAAATGGAAATCAGTTTTAGCCTCAGCGTCCTCGAATTGACCCGTGTCAGTCATATAGATGTAATAAGAATTTATTTTTTTTCTTAGAAAGATAAAGAACTCTATATATGACTCATACTACTTACTAACGTCGCCGTGAACATATTTGGCCATTTATTTTTATTTCTAATTTTTTTCAATTAAACGTCATTCTGGACCACCGTGGGCCAATATACGTGTAGGTGACGTATATATACATACATTAATGGTGAATTTGCAAACATTGGCAAATTCTTGATACGTGTGGATGACGTATTACCTTTGATGAGCATTTGAATTTGTTGGACAAACAATTGACCTTTCACATTGGTGACAAACATTGTCTTGGTACACTTGAATTGTGGTTTTGAACATTTCTCGATATTGGTGCATGCATCTTAGTGGGTAAACATTTACCAAAGGATTTGAAGTATAATTTGCATTTGAATAATTGATAGAGTTGTCATTGGAGATAAATTCACATACTTTGCAATAACTAGTAACATTTGCTATTTATCGTATAGTCAATCAATCAAATTACAAGTATTTGGTCTCATTAATCGCATAACTGATTGTATTTGTATATTGTCTTGAATTCTGAAAATTTTGTGTATTTGTTTTTAGTGATTCATACTCACACATTATCAGCAACAAAGTAAAGCTACGTGTTATGATGGCATCTGTAACAAAAACAATCAAGCGCATCTCTGATCTTTGTGAAAATGATTCATACAGCGATGAAACTGACATAGATGCTTGTTTGAATATGTTGAAAGATCAATCAAGTCGCTTAGGAAGTGTAAACGAGTTGATTGAGAATGATTTGATTGGAAGTGATGATTGTGTACTTGAAGAGGAATATGTTAAAATGGAGGAGTATCGCCTGATGATCAGTACATCAATAGCAAAAGCTTCATCGAAAAAGCGTAATGCGCAAATTGCTCAGAGTAGTCATGAAGGTATGAATGTGCTGCAAAGTGATTTGAACATGTCAAATAACTCAGGTTTGCGACTCCCCAAACTCACAATACCGTCATTCACGGGCAATGTATTAGAGTGGCATGAGTTTAATGAATGCTTCACAGCTGCTGTCGACCGAACAAAATTGTCAAATGTCGAAAAGTTCGCCTACCTCAAGTCGAATTTGAAGGGAGAAGCCCTGAATACCATTGCTGGGTTAACATTGACAAATGAGAACTACACAGTTGCATTTGAGCTCCTAAAGGAAAGGTATGGGTCAAAAAATCGTATCCGTGCACATGTACGAGAATTGCTCAATATTAGCGATGTAAATTTTCGAGATGTCAGATCGTTGCGAGCATTTGTTGACAATGTTAGGAAAAACATGAGAGGTCTCGAAGTTTTATCAGTAGCATCGGACGGTTATGAAATATTTTTGTGTGAGATTCTTATCAGTCGAGTTCCGATGGTCATCAAGCATGAATGGGCCAAGCTCGATGAGTGTGAGATGACTATGGATTCACTTCTCAAAATAGTTGAAAAAGAATCAAAGTTGCAAGAAATTATCCGATCTAGTGACACGTTCGATAGACCCCGTTCTTCAATGAGCAAAAATCTTAAAATTACAGCATGCAACATTGTGCCAGAATCGCGTCATAATTGCAGATTTTATGATAACAAGTCAGGAAGAGATGTACGAAAACAAGAATCATTTAACAATCCTATTCCTGTCGCTAATACTAAAAGCACAACAGGTTCAAACTTGTGCAATTTCTGCAACGATTCATTACACAAGTCCTTTCAGTGTCCCGAACTCCTAAAAAAGTCTCCCAAACACAGATATGAATTAGTGAAAGAAAAATTGCTGTGTTTTAATTGCTTCGGCCAACATAAGGCCAGTGAGTGCAAGATGAAGTCTACCTGCAAGGAATGTGGTAAGCCTCACAATTCACTGCTTCATTTCGGAAGCAGAAATGATGTTGACGACATAGCAGTAAACTTATCCACTTTGATCCCGAAAGGTAAATGCGTAAATGCGAGATATTGACTATGAAAAAACCGGAACTCAAACATTGAGAATTTCTGGATTTAATGATAGTTGGACACAAAACTGTGATATTGTCGACGTAAAAGTTGTGGTAGACAACACAGAGCTACCAGTAGAGATGACCGCTTCACCACTTCTTTGCGATTTCCATTTCGATGATCATAGTACTGTGATTAGTTTGTTGAATAATCACGGGCTTCCCAGTTGTCCAAGTTGCAATGATGTCAACATTGATGTCATCGTTGGAGCCGATTTGTATTATACATTCGTTACAGGAAAATGTATTCGCTTGAATCAAACTACCGTTGCAATTGAAACAGTCTTCGGATGGACTGTCCATGGAAAATTGGCTCGAAATGGTAATCGTACAACAGTAACTTGTAATCCACTCTTGACAGACAATTCAGTCGAAAGCATTGACATTGAGAAATTTTGGAACATTGAGCTCGCAGGTATAATTCCGAAGTGTGAGCTTTCTATTTGCGACAAAGATGTGTCATTCGCTCATGAAAAAACAATGAGCTTTAAGAACAATCGTTATGTTGTCCGCTTTCCTTGGAAGTCTGATGCTTGTTTGAGCTCTGATTGCTTGTATCAATGCAAAGGTAGATTAAAACAAACAATGAATAAACTCTTACACACGGGTAGATTGACAGACTACGACAACATAATCAAAGATTATTTGCATGAAGGAGTCATTGAGAAAGTTGACGAGCCTTTCAAAAATGATGATCATAGGTATATTCCACATCATGCTGTCATTCGGGAGGAGAAAATCTCATCCAAATTGCGCATAGTTTTCGATGCTTCGGCAGAAGATGACAGCAAGACCTCTGTGAACGATTGCATGTACGCAGGGCCAAATCTTTTACCACACGCTCTCGGTGTGCTGACGAGATTCAGACTATATGAATTCGCGATGATTGGAGATATTCAACGTGCCTTCTTGCAGATTTCATTATTCGAAGATGAACGAGAATATACCAGGTTTCTTTGGTTTGAGGAGAAACTGGGTAATGAATGGCCGAAAACAAAAGAAACCACATTTCGCTTTACTCGAGTACCTTTCGGATTTCGAGCATCGCCCTTTTTGCTAAATTCCACTATAGCTCATCATTTACGGAAATATGAAGAATCTCACAGAACAACCATTGAAGCAGTGCAAGACAACATTTATGTCGATGATTTGGTGCTATCAGCCTCTTCACCACATAATCTGATCAAGCTGAAAGGAGATTTGATTACAATTTTCGATGCTATGTCCATGAAATTGCATAAGTGGAGGTCCAATTCGAACGAAATCGTTGAATTTGAAGAAAGCAATGACACTGTCAAAGTTCTTGGAATCAAGTGGAACTACAAAGAGGATCATGTTTCAATCAGCTTGAACACTGAGCACTTGAAGTTGGAAACCAAACGTCAATTCGCAAGTTTTTTAGGCGAAATTTTTGATCCGTTGGGATTGATATCGCCCATTACTTTGCAGTACAAATTGATATTGAAAGATATTTGGGATTTAAAGCTTGATTGGGATAGCAAACTCCCCACAGCCATAATGAGTAAGATAAACTCGTTAAACACAGAGCTTCAGAAAGTTGCGAATCTACGGATTCCTCGCTGTTTAGGGTTGAAAGCAGAATTCGATTATGTTGAATTGCATGGTTTTGGAGTTGCCTCAGCGAAGGCATATGGTACAGTTGTTTACCTGAAAACACCAAATTCTAGCTCTGCAATAAGCAACTTAATTGTATCGAAAACACGACTATGTCCGAAAAATGATTTATCAATCCCTAAACTAGAATTAATGGCGGCGTTGATAACTGCAAGGATTTTGACACAAATGAAGCAGGAGCTCACAAATATCACAGTGGCGAAAATGTACGCTTGGTCTGATTCGAAGGTGTGTCTTTATTGGATAACAGGAAGCCAGAAAAGAACACAGCCTGTTTTCGTGAAGAACCGGATACTTGAGATACAAAATTTGATTCCAGCAAGCAATTGGCTGAATTCAGATTTATGGTGGAATGGTTCCACTGAAATTCACAATCCCGATGACGTTCTTTGCTTATCAACTGCAACACGTGTTGAACAGGAGGAGTACGAGGACATCGAATGTCCAGTGCTTCCAGCGATCGCACAAGAAGATTTCATTGATATATCAAGATTCTCTCAAATGCAACGATTGCTCAGAACTGTATGCTATATCATGCATTTCATTTCTCGATGCAAAGGTGAAAGCGGAAGCAGTCTATTCTTCTCTAGAGATGAAATTCTGAAAGCAGATAACGAGGTCATCAAGCTTTGTCAAAGAAAATCATTTTCAGATGATTATCAAAATTTGATCAGTGATAGGGAAATCTCCAAGAGCTCCAAGTTCCATAATCTCGAGCCATTTTTGGATGATGACATGATCTTGAGAGCAAAGGGAAGATTGTCGCAAGCCGATCTTATTTACGACACAAAGCATCCAATCATTCTTGATGATTGTCATTACACAGAATTGTTAATTCAACATCGTCATTCGCAATTGTTTCATGCTAAACTCTCGATCATTCTTGTGGATATTCGTAAAAGATTTTGGATAATAAAAGCTCGAAGAATCATTAAAAGAGTTATCAACAACTGCGTCAAATGCAAACGCTATCGTACTAAGCCGCACATGGAAAGATTCGCAGCCTTACCACCAGATCGAGTTTCTGATGCATCGATGCGACCTTTCGAATCCATAGGCCTGGATTATTTTGGACCGATCATTCTGTTCACAGGAAAGAAGAAGTTTTATGTTCTCCTAATCACGTGTTTGAAAATTCGAGCGATCCATATAGAAGTTGCTGAAAGTTTAGACGCTGAAGGCTTCATGAAGGCATTCATTCGATTTATTGTTCGTAGAGGAATTCCATCAAGCGTTACTTCTGATAACGCAAAGACATTTCAGAAGGCTGCTTCTATGACTTCTTTGCAGTTTCGGATTGACTGGAAATTCAATACTCCAAAGGCTCCATGGACTGGTGGCGTGTGGGAACGTCTTATACGAAGTGTCAAGGACTCCCTACGATTCGCATTAAAGAAAGGGTTGACCAGTCAAAACGACTTTCACACCATTGTTTGTCAAATTGAAGAGTTGATTAATCGCAGGCCAATAACATACTATTGTCAAGAGGACGAAACTCTGCCATTGACACCAATGAATTTTCTACTTCCAAAAGAAGGAATCACTGCAAGTCAATCTAGTGAAGTTTTGAATAGAGCCAGTGCATTGACTACCTTCAAGGACACCAAAAGAGTGTTCAATGCATTTTGGAGACGCTGGAAAACTGAGTATCTGGTTTCGCTGGTAGAGAACAAATCACCTCTCAAAATTCGAAATCATAATCTGAGTATAGGAGACATTGTTCTACTAGATGAGGGTACAAAGCGTGACCTGGCCAATGGCAAAAATTTTGCAGCTTCACTACGGGTGTGACAAGATTGCTAGAAGTGTCACTCTCTTTTGTAACGGAAAGGAGTTAAGGCGGCCAACTAGACTTGTACATAATCTGGAGATTATTTGATAAATTTGTCTGTTGTTAGTTGATGAATTTATGTGTTGCAAAAGCATATATATCAGTTTTAGAGTGCTCATCTTTCCATAAGTGTGACCAAACGTTATGAACTTGAAATGGTTACACTGCTTTTACATTCCCCTAAAATGGTGTTAAAGAATGATTTCGGCGAGCAATGTGCATTCAACATTGTTGTTGCGAATATCGCATAGGAACAGTACAATTCGCTTCTGTTGGGGAGTGTTATGAAAACTATGTTTTCCTATATGTTGTGATAACTATGTTCTCGATGGTTTGATATCTCAACACTCACTTGTCTTGTATCATGCTATATGCTCAAGATATCTTCCTTAGTGCTATGGTAACTTTTGACACTTACTTCAAATTTTGTACTTGTCCATCAATGTTGTGATCTGACCATAAAGGAATCATAAACTTTGGATTTGTTTTCTATTGAATTGCGTCAGTATCATTACATTCATCAACATATGGAGAATTTGTATCACTATGATCAAGGCTGCACAATAAAGCTTAACTTTCAAGCTAACAAGCAAACTCCAAAATAATTTTTGCTCCAGATCTTTCACATTGCATGAAATTATACCTCTATTGTAAAGCAAGATTCACGTTATCCCAAACGGTGTCTGTGTGATAATCAAAAATGCTAACAAATTAGCACAAGCCACTGGTGGCAAAGGAATGTTCAAAAATCCGCGGACGGAACTCGTAGTGCTACGATCGCTTTAATCGAAATAATGATGAAATCAAGAGTTTTAGACCCATTCTATTGGTATGTACCTGCCTCGGCTGCGGACGCGCTCAGATTATAAGGCGTATCACAAAAATCAAAACTTTCAAAATTTTCCATAATTTTCCAATTTTTTCCATAATTTTCCATGGAAAATTTTGATTTAAAATTTTCCGGAAAATTTTCATCACTATCCACATTCCAGTTGTCCACTACTGCCATTAACCACCGTGTGTAGTCTCAGTTATGTCGCAGTTATAGTGTAGCATTAATTCACTTGTAATCGCTGTAGTTGCATCATTATATTTACATGATTTACCTCCACTTTTCCATCGGTTTCCAATTGATTTATAAGATCCATAATTAATTTCCTCAGCATATGGTGACCATTGTCCTTTTCGATTTCCAATACCAGCATCTGCAGTACGTACAGACGACATAGACGTCTGTTTTGAGGGTGCATGTGGCAGTTTGGATTCCATGGTAGTGTAGTATGCCAACAACAAGAATGAGTAAGATTTCAATTTTTATCAGTAACTGTAGGCCTACCAAAGCTGATCAATTTCAATTCGTTGCCACTAGAAGGATCCATTGAGTTCTTTGAATAACTGATTGATCCAATGGCTACAAAAACCTTGAATTTTTTGTATTTGCTGATTAGAGAACTCCATCAGTCCCCATTCAATAAATAATTTAAATAAGCAAGAATTATTTTCTATTATTAATGGCTGGTGAGATGATTTTCATCATCGTATGTATGAGAACTAATAGATTAGCGTCATGAATCTCTCAAGCCTGATCGAAAAAAATTTGATCTAGAGCAAATGATGATGACCAGACTGCACATAATTAGTTTCTTCGATTTTCTCTGATATTCAACGCCTGTTCATTAACTAAAATTCTGCCGACAGAAAATTAAACCGATTTAATATTCTGCCGGCAGAATATTCAGCCGACTTAATGAACGACGGTATAACACCGAAACTGGCAGAATGTTCAGTCGGTTTTGGTATTATACCGTCGTTCATTAAGTCGGCAGAATATTAAATCGGTTTAATTTTCTGTCGGCAGAATTTTAGTTAATGAACACCCCATAGTGTGGCTTTAAATGCCGTGACCTTGACTAGCTGTCCAGTCCAGACCTCAATGCTTGGTGTTCGAAGTCCATGGTCCGATCAATTGACCTCGCGAGACTCCTCTTTCTTAATCGCAGTATCATGCACAATCTCTAAATGCGAATTAGCATTTACATGGAGAAAAGGATATCCTGCTCATCCAAATTGTCCAAAATCACTCGAATTAAACAGCGGAAGTCAAAAAAGAAATGTCTGATCTCCAAGAAAAGTCGCACTTATCTCATTATGCGTAGCACTGGACTAAATTTCTATCATGGCAATATTCAGTTTGAAATCAAGGAACTAAGGAAGAAAAACAAGGTCCGTAAGTGTTTCGTCATTTTCCGAAACTGTCATTAGTGGAGTAATCATGATCACTTCAACGCAATCTTATGATGAACAGATAGCGACGCACCAGGTCAGCGGTATAAATTGATCAGCAATGACAATTTTAGAAAATTTCTTGCATGAAGTAAACCAAATGTCGTGAAAGTGAATTTTAGATGTATTGACAGCCATCTTGCATCTTTCATCATGCAATTTAGCTTTGCCTCCTACATGTCTGGGTTTGTTGATAATTCTAGACATAATACTGTTATGGTAAAGTTGTATTTCAATGACAAAATTGAATGGAATAACTACAAAAGCGCATGTAGGAAAAAAATCTGTCACATTTTTGCTTGGCTTACTTGTTTTATTATGATAGCACTTTTTGAATTTGAATAAATCAGCTGCTCAATTCAAAGGAATCGACTGGACGACTTGATTAACTTTCTGCCGACAAAATATTCAAGCCGAGTTTATAAAGTTATAAAGTTACGGTGTAGCGCTGAAACCGACTGCACATTATTTTGTTTTCTGCATCACACTGGCGTTCATGAACTCGTCATTTTAGGCGGCAGATTGTTTAATTGTTTTAAATTTCTGCGGCAGGATCTAGCTAGGTAAATGAAGAGCCCTAACCTGGACGCTTTGTTGAGAACGTTTCATCATGATTTGAGATAGCTTTAATCAGTTATTAGCTTCCAGTGGTGATAAAAAACTGTTTCTTTCTGCACTTGGATCTAGTAATTTATAAAGGCTATCTTAATGCCATGTTAGGCGCACTGTTTGAAACAGCAACAAAAAGTGAGAACTTGTGAATGCATGCACCCACGACTTTTCAAATAATTACAGCCACTACAGAATGAACCGAAACATAAAACGGTCACCGGTCAACTAGGCCACAGTACCTATAAGAATGTAGGTTCACTAGGCCTATAATAGCGAAACTACGTTTTTAAATAAGCGCTGAAATAAGTACAAATAAATAAAACTGTCTGTTGCGAAATCTTTTCAAAAGACAGTGGAAGCATTGCTGAAATGAAATATTGACGAATGACAAAAGTTCAGAAGCTCGCTTTTGCAATTCGTAAAATTCATTTTTAACTTCATAGTCCAAGGCAAGTGTCGTTTTGTCGACAGAGAGTCGACACTCAATCTGCCATTGTGTGTTAAAAATGGCAGCAGGGTCATCGTGAGAGTTTATGAGGTTCTTCTGTTCACGCTTGTCGACAAACGCTCTAGACGGTGTAAAATGCAACATTTTTCAAAGCAATGTTGGTAGGCAGAGCTTTCCGCATCGATTGACCGTTTCTGTTGTGATCGTCCGTTGCCACGTTTTCTGCATTGGCTGCAGTGATGTGGGATTTAGGATTCCGAGCTTGAGATCAAACCTGTCTCCGTTACTTGTGGTGGAAGCCAATGGCAGCTGTGGAAGAGATGGCAATGTAGTTACGCGATGAGGTGGCAGTAAGCATGCATATGACAGACCGAGCGCTTTCCACTCTCTTTCGCATCAGCACGCGTCAGATGTCTATAATGGTCATGCTGTTAAGTAGTGTTGGCGATGCCTAAGAGTATATCCTCGTCGTCCTCGAGGCCATGAACTAACTTATCTCTAACTGTTACGTCGCTGTAAACCACACAGATAAATGTGAGCCGCGAATATTAGCATGGCTACTCAGGATCAATGAAAGCACGAATTGGTTCATTGTGGCCATCCACTGTAGTTGTGATAAATCTGTCTCTGCTATGTAATTATCTTTGCTTGCAGCTAGCCCCTTAATCTTCCTCGCAAGGATGGTGAATCAATTGTTGCTAGAGAATGTACCAAAAGTGAAGATTACATTTTATGCTGCGAGTATGCATGTCTTTGCTTAGGACGTCATCGCAACATTCTTAAATTTGGAAGATAACGTCGGCTTCACTGTGATTGGTGGGGTTTTGTTGTCAGATTGTCCGACCATCGTTGCAGCAAGCAACTCCCTTCCTTAAATGGTCAGACAACAACTATGGTCGTTTGCTTTCTCAGCTATGATGGGCATCGACTAGGGGCAGACGGTAGTAATAAGCATATTCCCTGAGTGAGTGCTCTTTTAAGTTTCCTAAATAGCATTGCAATAGACATCACTTGTCTCCTAACTACTAGTGACTAATAAGACACAGCATATATCATGGGTTGTCTAGATTTGCTCAGAACGTTGCCTCATTGTTGATTAGCAATTCGGCCATATTCAATCAAAGACATGTAATCAAGTCAGCTGAAGTTGAAATTTTATGGCGGTGATTCCCTTTGACTTTCACAATCGAGTTACAAAACCACCAATTAAATCGTAACTTCTGTTCGAAGCAGCGCAAGACTGATTGCTCTCGTGAAGAGGAGACAGCAAGAAAGTGATCTAATATGTAACATTATTTAGAGCTTCTCATTGTTGGTCCTTTAGTTCAACTAAGTGTGCTATGATGACATGTGTTTTGATTCAATCAAGAGTCATGAACGGGGGGGGGAGGTTTTCTTGTCATAATGAAGAAAGTTTTCTGTTTCCGTACCGTTTCCTGGAT
This sequence comes from Prostheceraeus crozeri, assembly GCA_907163375.1. Classification (NCBI taxonomy): domain Eukaryota; kingdom Metazoa; phylum Platyhelminthes; order Polycladida; family Euryleptidae; genus Prostheceraeus; species Prostheceraeus crozeri. The sequence continues at coordinate 311,861 of CAJQUW010012767.1, forward strand.
GATGAAATTTCAACAGGCTTAAGCCAACAAATGACAGTGTGAAATTAAACTAACTAATTTCAAGGATTTTCTCTTCATTTCATTTTTATGATTTTGCATATTCATCTGTTGCTGAATCCCTTCATTTTCTTTCCGTCAGGTTATTTGCTATGTTGCTGGTATAGCATAATACTGCCTGTCTAATTACTTTCTATGATCTTTAATTTTGATATTCTTTCTACTGTATATGAATGTATATGTTCCATTCACTTACGCTTATACCTCCGTCTCATAAATGTGATGTAGTTGGATTTCGAATACTCATGAACAAATATGCATATTAATAAGAAATCCTTTTAATACCTGAAGATAGTCAACAGTCTTGACTGAAATTTACTGTAGCCTTCAACCTCATTTGTACTTATACAGGAGTTACATCATCATCCTACTTGAGTATAAAGGTGCTTGATTTCTCCAAATAAATATGAATTCATTCAATCATGGCATGTTGTAAACTCAATAATAATATCTCAGCGATCTTTTTTTTCAATTATCTAAAAAGTGAAATAGGTAGGCTACATACGAGTAACTGAGAATTATGTAGCATGAAAATACCTACAATACAAAAATTGTTGAGACTACATCTAATAGGCTTTTGAAAATTAGGTCTCGATGAAGTTACGCTGCAGTGTTTTAGTTAAGTTTTCATATTTCACAACGAATTTGATTTCTCACAAAATTGGAAATTTTGAACGAGGCTGAATAATTTTGTCTTCGATTAATTTCAGTATGCATCACTTTTGCATAATTTGCTTAAAACTGATCGCAACCTATGTAATCAATGCTCAACGATACAAAGATAAAACCGAAATGTATCACGGAGACACGAGTGCAATTCCAACATTGACTTGGATTGTCAAATTCACAAAGTCTGCTGAGGACAGTGGAATCAAATTCAATTTGACGTCAGCGTTTCCATTTCTGATCAACCACGGGGAGATTGTTAAAGGTCATCATCTCTACAGTTATCGATTGGTCTCTGATGAGGAGCCTAAACATTTAAGTAGAAAGTACATGTTTAGACTTTCCCATAAACGCAGCACTTATACAAGTTTTCACAATGTTAGGAAAGTCATATCTTCTTTACTGGATGCGATGAAAGAGGTTGAATGGTATAGTCAGCAAATACTAAGAAAACGTTTCAAAAGATTTCGACTGGATGATCCATACTTTCCTCAACAATGGTACTTGGTAAGTCTGAAGAAAAATGCAATTTTTAATGATGTAAGTAGATTTATAAGAAACCACAAGAATCCACGGAATTACATCCATAATTGTCAAGATCTTTACGTGAATAAATTGGCATGTAGATAAATCTTCCTAAGAGCAGGTCGACATATTGTTTGTCATAAAAGTTAAGTTAGCATTTTTGTCACTAACCCATTACACAATGTGGTTCCAACCTGATAATCTATCTGACTTGTTCGATATCCTGTCGATTAATTTTCACAGGTTATCTTTTGTAATATGCGAGAACAAGCGAATATGATTCACAACGTAGCTTTTTACATTCGGTGGAACATTGAAATCATTAAATACTCATCACCTCGTTAGCACACAAAAATGTCTTTGCGAAAGGAAGATTTCGTACTCCAAATACTGTGCACAGAATACTAAGTGATGGATGAAGTTAGGATAAAAATGACATACGAAACGCATGATGCAATCGCAATGTCAAATTACTGCATTTTCAGTTTCTGGTCTATCATTTTTTTGAAATCAATGACATGTAGAAGATGCATTATTATTTAGAACGTTTTTTGCGAATTTCAGCGTCCAAAAAATTCAGTCTACTAACAGTGATTGAGCCAGTCGATTAAAGGCTGGAAAAAAATATTTTCTGGAAATCAAATTGATAAATTGATTTCCGAATTTGTTTCGTAGGCCTATAATGATGCGAAACCAATATCACTAAAATTTAGCACATACATGTACATAGGATTTCGCTTATAGAAAAAATGCAACCGGTATTGTCTAGGTCATGAAATCAAAACTAGTTAAGTAGTGCATATTCAGTAGATTTCTATGGATATGATTTAGCAAGCTTACTCACAGTTTTGACAGTTTTCTCTTAATTTCAGCATAGCAATAAAATGGGATCATTAAGTTTGAATGTGACCAGTGTTTGGAAAATTGGAATTTGGGGAGTAGGAGTTACCTCATGTGTTTTAGATGATGGTCTAGAATGGTCAAATAAGGACATACATCAAAATTTCGCGGCAGCAGGAAGTTACAACTTGGAAGAACATAATACCAATCCAGTACCATCATCCGACGATTCAGAAAACCATCATGGCACTCGCTGCGCAGGAGAAATTGCAGGGGTTGCTGACAATGGATTTTGTGGTGTTGGAGTGGCGCCTAAGAGTCGAGTATCTGCTATAAGGATATTGGATGGACCCGTTACAGACCACATGGAAGCATTTTCTCTTAGCTATGCACCCGATATCAATGATATTTATAGCTGTAGGTAAGTTATATCCATTTAATGGTCATATGTAAATATATGTGAAAATAAAGACCTATGCGGAGGCCTAATATTTTCAGTGTAGCTTAATTACTTTGTCTAGAAACTTCACATACCCACTTTGAGATTTTATACAATGCAATAACAACAGCAGCACAAAATACACTCAATGAGTTAAATGATGGTCACTTTGAAGACAAAATCAAGTCAAAAAACACTTGTTAGTTGTGATGTTCGTACGTTGTTCGTACGTAGGATGTTGGGTGCAAGGGAAACTGAATCGAAAAGCAAAATTACATTATATAGGTGAAGCCATGTAGCTGATCAACAGACAAATAATCGAAAGTAACATCAAAGGAGTTGAATAGATGTTAATTCTCACTCATTTTGTGAGCTTGCGTCTTTTTCATTAAAACTAGCTAGAACATAATACGATCAGGCTTTTGTAATAATCAACTTGCGTAATTCTTTCACAGTTTTTTAATTTTGACATCAATTTGAGAAATACAGGATATGTCGAAAATAATCATGGTTCCCGCTATCCTGGAATGTCCTGAAAAGTCATGGAATATTCACTCTAGAGCATTGTTGTTTCCTTTATGTTTATATTAATCGAATACTTTTAGCTTTCAATGTGTATTTTTTCTAAAAAATATTGCCTGGGATATTCTGTGTGAAATTCTTGACTTATAATATACACCTGAGTAAATAGGCGAAAGTGAGGAGGTATGGGGCAGGTGGCAGGTGTGGGCCACTGCTCTCCACAGAAACTGAAACAGGATGAGTGAAGTAGGTGTATGTATCATTTAGAAGCTACCAGCGGGCCTACCCATTAACATGGGCCTATGCAATTATCAGCTCTTCAATTACATTGGTTTTGGAGGTATACAAGTTAACACGTTTCAGACACAGTTCTGATTTTTTTTCTTAAAATCGCTATTTTTCTGTTTTTCCCTGCAAATTCGTTTAGTCATATTTTTCTTTAGCATTGTCAAGTTAAACGCTTTGTTCTAGTTTGACTTCAGTATCGAGAAATAAGCATTTCTCCTTATGTATTTTTTTCGGTCTTGGTTTTGGGTACCCTATGGGGGAAGGTGTGAATCACCTAATCGGAGGTGGTGTGGACCGACCCAAAGCCACTCCATATTACACTTATATAAGAAATAAACTGAATGATAACCATATGATATGAACTAGCATGATATTGTATTCAGAAGCTGTCAAGGTTTAGACTGACTAAGTGAGCGATCAATGATGTTACATGTTTGTAGCATTTACGGTTTTCCAAGAAAACATTGAATCACATCAAGATTGGTCACACATCTCAATTCGAGAAGACAGTGCAAGGTAAGGACGTGGTTTTCGTTGATGATTGGTCTTCGTTAGCTCGAAATCTCGCTAGTAGAAAGAAACATCGGGCGCGAATTCGATGGCAAAGTGGATGTTAGCTATTTTTATCGTCTTGCACCTGACTAACATTTGTGACACGCAATGCGCATGTCCATGACCAGCATGCAAACTTGTGTTTCTATTCATAAAGTGTGATGGGATCCGTGCAAAATGGACTGTTCATTCTTCGTAGTCCATGTCCTTTAATACAGGAAATTGTCATGCACTTAGAATTAACTCTAGGCGTTAAATAGTTGTTGTAAAATTCACGAAGATCTTTGCTAAAATATATCAAACCAGTAGGTTCAAAAATACAATAGGCCTAAATTTGCACACGGGCCTACACTTCAAACGATGAATGATGCGATTATCTGTTTATAAGTTCTCAACTGTACAACAGATCATTTTCATGACATGATCGCTTACCGACATGAGTTTATTTGTATAATCCACCCTTCCCCCTCCCACCATTTTCATGAGGTGGTTATATAGTAGTTCATGAAATAAATGCTTCTTTATTGTTATTTGTTTTTCTGATCACTTAGGATACTTCTGAAAAAATCCAGCAATTCTAGGCATGCTTTCATGATATTTGAGAGTAAAGGAGGTTACATAAATTCAATCCATGTAAAATTATAGGCTAAAAACATACATAGTGTAATATCTTCTGATGACAGTAATTCTCTGGAATTTCATTGCATATGACATGCAAGTGAATTATTCATTACTTGTAACATGGCTAATTATTATTGCATCATGTTGTTTTATTTATTCTTCCAATTTTTTATCAGTTGGGGACCAACGGATGATGGAAGAGCTATTGATGGCCCTCATGAAGTAACTAAGGTAAATGTTTCAAGTGATCTGGATGTTGGTTATGGTTTTGATTTTTTTCTATCTATCGGTTGATCAGAATTTTTTGCAAAAGTGCAACGAAGTACAATTTTATCTGATATTTGTCTTTCCTGCATTCATAATTCGAAAGGAATGAAGGTCATTCATATGAGGAAACCTATACAGGATCGTATGCATAGTATACGGTAATTGACAGAAGACATGATCAAATATAACGAGTTTTTATAGAAATTCTGTCGTTGGTATTCATCGATTTAAGTATGGGCTTCTCTTCTTTTTGAAGATGGGAATCACTTGTATACATGCCGCAATATAAATGACGAAATAATGCGTGTGATACTGTAAATAGACAGCCAAAGCTCACACTTTCCCTCTGTAATTTTGGAATTCAGCAAGTAATGTAAACAAGTATTGAAGACTCCCCAATTTTCCCTTATTTTCTCTTTTTGTTTCGGTCACTCCCCTATTTTATTCAATTTTCAGGCTTCACAGATTTGCAAATTTTAAGTTTTACCGTTCACAAAGGAATTTTCTCCATGTCTTCTATTTAGTGTAGTATTTTTATATTCCTATTGTTTTGCTGCATAAATTTATTAAACTGAGCAACCATTATTCTGCTGATTTAGTCGTAGGACTCACTCTGATAAGAATGTAGGCTACTAGAGGCGTGTGACTACAGGCTTACCAGCCTTTTTCTGTCCCTTTCCAAAGTTATAGAGAAGATTGTTGTAGACAAAACCTTCTGTTCAAAGAAAAGTCGACCAATATCAACTTCCTTTCATCCGCTGCCCCGAGTAGGACTACTCCGGTTGACTACGACACTCACAATGTTGAATAGCGAAGTTCAGCAGACTGTGCGTCCCTGTCTTTTGCAATAATCCCGATTTCCTTGCAGACGAGCTTGTTAATGTTGAGCGACGAGCCTATAGTAATTACTATTAGTTTTGAATTATTTCATTTATTGCAGATGTCTGGAGGTCGGATGACGATTTATCGGCATCTGATTTACTGATTCTCTACAATAAGGTGTACTACACTGATAATGGCAAAATTTTTTTCATGTAAAAAGGCGGTTTCATTTCGCTAAGGCATGATGGTATTCGTGATCTCTTGACCGGCTTACTAGCCAATGTATGCAAAAATGTCGAGTCCAAGCCACATCTTCAGCCACTTCATAACGAATCCTTTCAGTTAAAATCTACCAATATTTCATCAGAAGCACGGCTGGATGTTAAGGCAGGTGGATTTTGATCGCGCGGAATAACCTCATTTTACGATGTGCGTGTTACACACGTCAATGCTCCAAGCAACCAAAGAAATCTACCTCTGAAGTTTTCATCCTACATGAGAACGAAAAAAAGAGAAAATATCTACAAAGAGTTTTGGATGTAGAACATAGTACGTTCACTCCATTGGTATTTGGCACAAATGGAGGGTCAGGTAAAGAGTGCCGAAAATTTTTGAAGACACTTGCCCTGAAACTGGCCACAAGCGATCAAGAGAACTATTCCTCCGTGATGACGTGGCTCCGAACAAAAATATCTGTAGAAATAATAAAATATAAAATAATGCATTTCATGCCGATATCTCTTGAGTTTTTTTAAAAGCACTCATTTTTTAATGTCTTCTCTTATGAACTGAATTTATTGGTCTCCATACTGAGACGCTAGATTTGTGTTTGTATCCGTGCTTGTAAATATTTGATATTATTTCGTTAATATAGTTACTGTACACTGATGACGGCAAATAAGCCAGAAACGTTTGTAGTTCCCGTAATGATCTAAGTCAGAAGTCAGATTTTGTCATAGAAGTGGATAATAGTAGTACACTAGAATGGAAGTTTGATATCTTGCCTATGTACAATGATGGCACATGGAAAAATCTATGGTTTGTAGATCAGATTCGATCTAAAACATTATATCATAGTGAAACTATTTGCCAAGTTGGTTGTGAAAGTTGTTGACACCTAATTACAGGATTTTCATGAAGAGAATTGCAAGTGAGATGGCGGCACTGTTTCATGTGAAATAGCCTACTATTCCATGGATTAATATAGTGTGTCTATTTGTAGCTGTCACTGACAACTATTTTCCAATTTTTCAATATTGGAATGCGAATTAAAAATTGGATCACAAAGTCATAATTGAAAGTGATCGGTGAGCTGCTTGTAAGAACATCTGAAGAATTCACAGATAGAAAGTTTAATTATTGGATAATTTATTCTTCAAGCGGCTAAGAAATCTGGCGCTTTTCTGGAATAAACACACTGAAAGTTTCTTTACAGACAATCATTTCTCAAATAAATGAAATGTCGCTGGAACTTTTCAATTAATCATTGAATGATGACACATGTGATATTTTGGAAGCTGATATTCGAATGCATGTAGAGATTTTGAAAATTATTCAACTTTAGTGAACAGGGGAACCCTTTAAAGTAAAATGAATACTCTAAGATTTCTTGGCCTCTGATTTCAAGCTGGAGTTATGCATGTTCTGTAAATCGACATTACAAGTTGCATAAGAGTCTGATTTTACTCCTGATAGATTATCAAAGCGATATTTCAAAATGATGAACGTAGAGAGCGTTTTAAAGGATTTCCTTCTTTGTCATCCTGTCGGCGCAGCATTTTGTAAATTCACTATTGCTTTTGAGTACATGGTCTTTGGACAAGGACCAACAATCCAGATCAAGAATTGGCCTGATAAATATAAATGCCAATCAAAAAACATGGAAGCCAGATTGCACAAGTTGCATTTTGCCCCAACTAAGTTCCCCCAGCGTGTGCCATAATTTTCATGCAATTTCCATTCTAGGACTTTCTATGGTATTGTTAATTTTATGGATTTTGTTCTCACCTCTTGAATTTTTTCCATTCGGGGTCTCGGCATGTTTAGATTAATTCTTTCACTGGCCAAATGTGTCAGCTGCCGGCTTTCTATGTACATCCACCTACCAATGGTTTGTGCATAGAACGCAGCACGAACTAGCTATTTGCATTCGTGTTTGCAAGTTCAAATTTTTGAACCCGAGCTCTGAGAACAAGTTTTGAATTATTTCATTTATTGCAGATGTCTGGAGGTCGGATGCCGATTTATCGGCATCTGATTTACTGATTCTCTACAATAGGGTGTACTACACTGATGACGGCAAATAAGCCAGAAACGTTTTTAGTTCCCGTAATGATTTAAGTCAGATTTTGTTCTCACCTCTTGAATAATTACTATTATTACAATATTACTATAGTAATTACCATTACTATAGTAATAGTAGAGAATCGTAAAGAACAGATAGAACAAGAAATGCACAGTCATGGTCAGCCGATGAGATTGCAGTACTTATTTGATGAAAGAAGTTTGTTTCTTTTCGTCCTCGCGAAGGGTTTTTGGAGAGCACAGCTGTTTCTCAAAGTAGGTTCCCTGCCTTCGAATATGCAGTGCAGTAGAGAGGATGATTTGAATGTTCGAGAGAAGTTTCGTGTAGATTCTTCCTGCCTGATGTTGGAGACTTGCACGCTCAGTCGTAATCGATAATAATATCGCTACTATGGCATTACAGGTTTCATTTCGTTTCGTTACAGGTGACATTTTCGTGGCATGGCCGCATGGCATTGAGACTTTAGAGCCCTTCCATTATCACTTGAAAAGCCGGGCCAGCGATATTTAATTATGACTCAATTATCATGCGAATTCTATTCATTTCTTGGACCTACTAATTTATCGACCTGACGGGAATCGCCTTCAACACCGAATAACTTCTAAAAAGACTCCGCTGCCGTAGAGTCTTACCAAAAGATTCTCGCCACACGCCTCATATTTTCAAAGGAGTATTATACTCGCAAATTTTGAGATGAGCAACCCGTTCATCTACCTGCGAGGATTTTGATATTACGGTCAAAACAGTATTCCCACACAGGCGTGCACAAGGGGTCACCTGTTCAGCTTTGAGGGTTGCAAAGCGTAGAGTTCTGTCTGTCTGCAATTTTCGCTTCGATTGGAATGTAGTGATCCACGTTGTGGTGCATGTGGTTTTACGAAGCCATTGACTTATTTTAGAGGTGTCTCACGTTTCGAACTCTTTTCTGTGTCCTCATCAATCTCACGTGTGATACAACAAATTGCATTTATGTTATTGAATGTCGCTGGTACTTTGTGCGCTACGTTGGCCAAAGTGGATGCCGTTTACGTGAACGTCAGCATCTTCGGGACATTCGCAACAACAACTTTCGTTCGCTTCTTGTTCCTCATTTCACCGATGTGCACTCAATTTCAGATGTAAGTTTTTTTGCTATTGACCGATCCCTCTCTCTTTCACATAGAATTCGTAAAGAATCTAAGTGGATCGGTATACTTCGTTCCTGTCATCCCACTGGCCTCAACAGATCATCCTCTAGAGCGGCTCATACGATCAACTTATAGACTACATATGGTGACTGCTCTAGCAGCTTAATCTCATGTACGAGGGGCGTTGCAAAAGTATCCGGACTGAGTCCATAACTTTGAGAGTAATGATCTGATCCCTCTGAAGTTTAGGTATGTTGAACCCATTATCATCATTAATAAGCACAAAAAATTTCATCCCGATATCTTAATTGGTTACAAAGCTGCAAATATTTTAGTAATGTCACTACTTGAAATTCAGTGACAACCAAAAACAATATTTTGTCAAAAAAGAAAAATGGATATTTAAACATTTTTTATCAAAAAAGAAAAAGGGATACACGTTACAAACTAACAGTCTTCTTGTGGCAGAGCAACCTTCTCAATGTAGTCACCTTGCAACATGATGCACTTCTTCCAACGATCTTCAAGTTTGCGAATGGCAGACTTGAACCATTCAGGTGAGATGGACGCCAACACTGATCTCGTCTTCTGTTCCAGCTCCTCCCTTGTGTCGAAATGCATTCCACGAAGAATGCTTTTCATGTGAGGAAATAAGGCATAATCCGATGGTGCCAGGTCTGGGCTGTATGGCGGATGCGGTGCGATGTCCCAACACAGATAATCTATCCTCTCCATCGTTTTCCGAGCGGTGTGGGGTCTGGCGTTGTCTTGATGGAGCAGGATCACTTTCGATTTCTTCCCTGGACGGCGATGTCGAAGATGGTGATGGACTTCTTGCAATACTCCACAGTAGTAATCCGCATTGATTGTAGTGGAGTCGGGAGAAAGTCCAAGTGGATGATGTCTTGCTCATCCCAGAAAGCAGTCAACATGATCGTCTTTGCCATTGGAGAAGACTTTGCTTTCACGGGGGGCGTGGAACCCTTCGTCAACCACTGCTTCGATGCTTCTTTGGTTTCGGGAGAGAAGTATGGCAGCCAAGTTTCATCAGTTGTCATGAAGCGTGCCCAATATCCATCAGCTCCCTCCGTCTGAAGCGCCAGCACATTTTCTTGTGAGCATTCCACCCTTCGAGTTCTTTGGTCTGAATTCAGCAGTTTTGGCACCCAACGAGCACACAGTTTACTCAATTGAAGATGGTCTTTCAAGATGCGGTGTACAGTTCCACGAGATAAGCCGAGCTTGATGGTGATTTGAGAAACTGTAGACCGTCGGTCTTCCATTATCACTTTCTCGACATTCGCGATTGCATGTTGGCTAGTGGCATCCGCTGGGCGACCCGATCGACTTTCATCGCTGATGTTCTGGCGACCTTCACGAAATTGTTTTGCCCATGCAAAAACCTGAGTTCGTGACAAAGCAGATGAGCCAAGTTGATTGACTAGCCTCGAATGAATTTCTGTTGGTGTAGACCCCTCGAATGTGAAAAAGGCGATGATTGCGCGCTGGCTCTCCGGTTTCTGAATACTCGTATCTTCCATCGCGTGACTGTATCGACGATTGATTGAAAAATCATTAAGTCATTAACTTTAATGTGACAATTCGTGAATCATGAACATCGAACGCAGCTCAGTGAAATCCATGAGACGAGTGCAATTCAATAACAAACTTTGCATCTGACTAAGTCAGTCAACATTCTAAAGCAATAGAAGACATCAAAGTCGTGAGAAGAATTCATAAGAAAGAAAAGAAACAATAAATGATATGATCTTACGATTCTTAATAATCAATTTGGTCGTCACTAAATTTCAAGTAGTGACATTACTAAAATATTTGCAGCTTTGTAACCAATTAAGATATCGGGATGAAATTTTTTGTGCTTATTAATGATGATAATGGGTTCAACATACCTAAACTTCAGAGGGATCAGATCATTACTCTCAAAGTTATGGACTCAGTCCGGATACTTTTGGAACGCCCCTCGTATAAAGAATACTTGCAGCAGGGTCACTGACTTAAATGTGCGCCTTTGTTTTACGAATGATAAGAATTTCTTGCCCACACTTCGTTAAATGATTGTTTTCTCATATGCAAGTATATTGTTTTCTTCCTGATTGTCTTTCTGCAATGCATGCTTGTATGCTCTCATTAAGCAGCCCATTGTCTGTGAGATGTCTGCATGTCCGCTTTATTGTTCTAATCAGGGACATTTGCGCTGAAAAAGATATGTATATTCTATTGTCTGTTTACCTCTGTATATCTTGTATTGCTGGACTGTTAAGTGCGATTGATAATGCATCGATCAGCGATCGCGCACAAGTTATCCTATAATTCTTACCTTGTGCTGTCACTGTAAATCACCACTGAGGAAGGTCTTATAGACTGAAATATATTTGGTGACAGAGCTTGTTCTTCATCCTCGGCACGTTTGGGACTATAAGATCGATTTGCGCTTTCGCGCAGGAGCGCGACATGCGCTAACTACAGGTCGACGCTTATTCACTCACAATACTATTATTATTGACGAATGTGCAAGTAACGTCAGGCAGAAAGAATCTACACGAAACTTCTCTCTCAGATTCTCTCGAACATTCAAATCATCCTTTCCACTGCACTGCATATTCGAAGGCAGGGAACCTACTTTGAGAAACAGCTGTGCTCTCCAAAAACCCTTCGCGAGGACGAAAAGAAACAAACTTCTTTCATCAAATAAGTACTGCAATCTCATCGGCTGACCATGACTGTGCATTTCTTGTTCTATCTGTCCTTTGCAATTCGCTTGCCGACTTGACATTGTAGACCAATTAAGCACTATATTTTTTTAGTTGTTGTTGTTTCTACCCGGCTCCGTCCATCGGATAGGAGGCTTCGTATCATGACAATACGAAGCGACACAGCTAGTAAGTGAATTAATGCCTACTGCTTGGCGAGGAGTTCCCCGGGAATAAGATGGCCATTCCGATACCACCGATGTGCTACCATACCCAAGCCAGATCTGTTCACACAGGATGAACATCATTCATCAGGGGAGGCAGCAACCCCAGTGCTCCCACCCTACACCTTACCTCCGAAGAGGGTCGGCGGCCGTCGCTGAGGGGACTTTGGAAAGGAATAGCCATTTATGCGACAGGGGAGGAAGCTCTGAGAGCTTTGTTGCATATCCCAACAGCTAAGATTCGGCCGTCAGGATCCCCCAAACATCAACTTAGCATAACCACTGAGGAAAGAATGAGAATAAGACATCAATCTGCCAACACCAGAGCTGTAGTGGCAAACATTTTTTAGACACGATCTCATACGATGATAGTCGGTGTAATCATCTTAGGATCTCGGAGTCCTACCAGGACTCAGCGAGATCAAGAGCACGCCTAAGAATGTAGATACTGCCAAGTAGACGAGCCTTCAGTAACTGAGGTACTCGGTGTCGACCAGGGATTTCTTTTAGGAGTGTGATAAGCATTTTGTGTGGACTCCTAAGGCTCCGACAACTATTGGTACTTCTTTCACATGAATTTTCCTCAGTTTCTGTATTTCAATTTTCAAGTCTTGATACATTGTGATCTTCTCTTGATCTTCGCTTCTTATGTTTCTGTCTTCTCGTACCGCTATGTAAATTATAGAGTCCATCTTCTTTTCTTTATCAACAACTATAACATCTGGCCTCCTTGCTGAAATTCTCTTGTCGGTTCTTTTTTCGAAGTTTCATAATCTCCTTACTGATTCCGTTTCAAATACTAGATGTGGGACGTGTTTCCACGGCTCTGTCGATACTTTGATATCATACTGTAGGCGTATTTCTATGCATTTATCTGACAACCTCATGATGGTACTGACGGTTCAGATACTCATTTGGTGCCAACTTAGAGCATCCTGTAAGTATATGGAAGACTGTCTTATCTGCAGACATACACATCCTGCACTTGGCATCGCTGCTAATTCTTAGTATGTAAGTGCAGTGTGCTTTCGTATTTATTGATTTGTCTTGTTTTGCAGTTACTAACACCTCAGATTGACCGATTTCAACCAAACGTAGCAAGCCTTCCTTGACATTATTTCTTCCATTTGTCTCGCGTATTGCCCATGCATTGCTTTATCTTTCCATCTTTGGTGCCGATCTTCTATCAGCTTCTTCTTCATTCTTCTTCAAGTCTTCGGAGGTCTCTTGCCGTTGCTAGTAGAGGTCACTTCACTTAACCGCCGCCTGCAATGGGTCGTCTTCTTTATTATTGACATTCTCTGAGAGTCTTCGGTCTTCTTGTTCTATGACCTCCCGTAGGTCTTTCAGTCTGTACCTCCCCGATCCCGTGGTAAATAGAGGCGGTCACTGTCCGCTTTTAGGTGCAGTCCTTTATACTCGGACATAGTCAGTATTTCGCGTGTCTTTACGTTTAATTCACTGAGTTCTTGCACTGTCCATTTCAGCACACAATCAGTGTTCCCAATCACAGGCACAGCCTATATGCATTTATAGCCTGAACTCAATTATGTTATTCGCATATAATTTTGATTTCAGGATTTTCTTCTATCTCGTCTTGCATTCTTTAACTGCCTTCGTCTTTGCTACATTATCAAGATTCGTATGATGTTGAAGGATTCCGAGATATCCATGTCCTTCAGTCACATCCTTTATATGAACTTCTTCTGTTTGACATCTGTCTGTTTCGATGACTTCTCCTCGATGATTATATGTCGTGCGCACTTTTCGATTCCAAACTTCATATTGATGTCATCATTGTATGTTTTACGTTGTTGTTAAGGCAGTTGATGTCGCTTCCTGTTTTCCCATATAGTTTCAAATCGTTCATGTAGGTATATAGTAGATGTTTAATCTTTTGTCCCTTTGTGAGCTTTTATGATCTGTCTATACCGTGCAGGAGCTCACTGTGCAGGTGCATTGCAAGGCAGAACATGAGTGGTGCCACTGAGCCGTATTGGAAGATTCCTCTTTTGATCTTTATTTGTCCAATATCTTAATTTCCATGGGCCAAGTTCGTCTAACACTTTTTCATTGATGCTGTAATTACTTTTTGTTCCACTTTGTTGACTTTGTACATGTCAAGGCATTTGATGATCCAAGAATGCGGAATGGAATCGAAAGACTTGCGATAATCGATCCATACCATTGACAAATTCTTCTTCCGCTTTCTGCATTCACTGGTGATCGACCTGCCTGTGGCAAGTTGTTCTTTAGTGCCTCTGTGTCTTGGACGACACCCATTTTGTTCTTTGTGCATTATGTTCTTTGATTTAACGTGTTCATTGATCTTACTTGAAATTATTTCGGTGACTAGTTCCAATATAGTGTCGGGAGACACGTTGTGGGTCTTAAGCTGTCCGGAGTTGGTGGTTTATTTTCGGATTGCCTTACTATCACCGTCCTACCCTTGACTAAGTATTTCGGTATCACATCTGTGTTTCCAAGAAACTGGTCGTAGTGCTTCGCAAGTCTACCATGTTATTCACTCATCTTTTTTGTCCACAGAGATTTTACATTATCAGGACCTGCTTCTTTCCAATTTCCATGCTAGATAGTTTGCATTTTGTGTCTTCCTCAAATATGCCGTAAGGACGTCTCATATAATGATCTTGAAAGCTAGTATTTCGCTATTTCTCTCAATTCTTGGTAGCTATTGAGTCAGTACAGTGTACATTGCATTGCTTTTCGGTTTCCTGTATACCTTTCCAGTAATCCATCATTTCGTCTTTGTTTTCGACTCGACTATTGTTTGTTGTTTCTTGGCCTCTTATTTATCTATATGCTTTCTTTGGGTTTTGGTTGAATAACTTGTTTATTCGCATTTGTAAATTTCTATCTTTATACCTCTTAAATTGATTATCTATATCTATAAGCCGTTGTTTCGCATCTTCATACACGTCTTCAATGTATTCTGCTATTCATATTATATATAGGCTTCTGTTCTTTGCGATGCGCTTACCGATAAAAAATAAAAATAGCCACATTGTGAATAGACTGACAGAAAAAATGCAGAAATAGTGGACACATGTTATTCACATTCAGATGTTGTACGCTCATCGTTATTTCCTAAGATGCACTGTCTAGTGTGTATTGACATCTAGTAAGTCAAATCTGCAATCAGCAATTCAAAATTTGAACTGAAACTGGTTATGAAATTCAATGTTGAATGTAGAGTATGTGTTGCCGTGTCTTGTAATTCGATGAAGTTTCTCGATTTAACTTTTCGACGGTCTCATATTTTCAGGCTGCCATTATAAACGGAGTAATAAATGGACGACATGGATACGGAAGTGTTTACGTCGTTGCAAGTGGTAATGGTGGTCAATTCAAGGATGACTGCAACTTTGATGGTTATGCCAATTCTCCATACACTGTCACGATAGGTGAGCACGTTGATTCTTCTTTTGTCAAAATTATAAGCTGTTGATGTCGGATCGTAGATACCAAAGATCGTCAAACTCAAAAGTCATATAAGCATCGAACAAAGAACAGTGGCTGCTAAAAGCATAATCTTAAGGACTTGTGTCGTTATTTACCGCAGCTGTTTATGTAGCACCAGTGTCAAGATACATTGTGATTGGTATTCACGAAGAAGAGGGCATCGAGGTCGGTCGGTGGGCAATGTAGGTCATGTCATGCTGGACAATCTAGACCTGGCCGCAGGCACATTGGTCTTGATTGGAGGCTCCAGGCACACATTGTGGCCACAGTCTGTATAAAGCAAGTTAACATCAATTTGAAAAGATAGCATTGTGGAAATTCACTAAAATGAACAAAAATGAGCTGCGAAAATATAGGCTTATAGAATGACATAGGATAAAACTTTCATGAAAAAATTGCTCTGAATTTTCAATAAAGTGTCCTGAAAGCAAAAGATAAAATCATAGTGTCAAAAGATAAAATCATCTTCTTGAGGCAATACAGTACGTGGTTGTTTACTTGTGTCATGTTTGATTTGTGTTTTGATAGTCATTGTGGTAGAATCTTAGACTGCTTTTTTGACGCTGATATTTTTAATTTTCTTTCCCCAAGAGCTATATCCAATTGACATTCATGTTTGATGATTTCTTTCCACAGGAGCTGTCGATGCATTGGGCCAAAATCCGTATTATGTTGAGCATTGCTCAGCAGTTATGTGTGTGACATTTGGCAGCGGGACGTCAATGCGGTCCATAGTGAGTTTCATTAACAAATTATTAAGTGACCTTTAATGTTCTTAATTTTACGATGAAATGCATAATACCTCAAACTTCTATTAATATGATTGTTATACCATTTGCCGGGCATCTTCTCCATATTTCTGACAATCTTTTTCATGTTTGAGGGTTTGCATGTTGCTTTGTACATTTGCATTCCTATGCCGTTACATATTTGTTTTGAATATCAGTGGTAAATATCAATCGACTGGTAGACGTTATAATCATTTACGTATTCAGGTTACTGCACGTGCAGTAAAAAAAATAATAAAGTTTATGATTTTTATGATTAAGTTAATAAAGTTTGTCCCAGCCAATATAATGAACACTGAGGATTTAATTCAAAAACTAGATGCGTGCAAGATAAGAAAAACATGCAAGTGTAACACGTTTGTTTCTTTAGATGTAAAACATTTGTATCCAAGTATTCCCCCACAAGAGGATATCACAGTAGTAATGAAATTCGCCAGAAAAAATTTGTAGCTGAATGGAAAATTATGGGTTTGACCCAGAGGCCCTAAATAAAGTGCTGGTATTCATCTGCTGCAATTATGAGATAGAACATAGTAAAAAATATTATTTGCAAATGTCTCCCATAGGGGCACACGTCAGTTCACTTTTTGCGATAATTCATATGCATACTATAGAAACTACTGCTCTTCAAAAACTTAAAGATGATTGCGCATTCCCCCCCCCAATTATACTGTAGATATATAGATGATATTATTATCTTACCATTTGCTAAAAATACAACCTCTTTCACTAACATATTATGTGATGTTTCAATTCATTAAACACATCCATTCAATTCACTATAGAGGTAGCCGAAAATAATATCCTCAATTTCTTTGGCATAAGTGTCCGCATAAGTAATGAAGAAATAAATTATACTTGGCACCAAAAGTCACATTTAGGAATAGCTCTATCCAAAGATAGCTTTCTTCTCTAACACGTCAGGATTAATCACCTTAAGAACAGTACTAACTATGTAAGAGAACGATACAGTAATGATCATTCAGTAATACAAACTAAATCCGAAGATAAGCTACATAAGAAGTTTATGGACAATGGATTTCGCCGGTCTGACTGAGAAAATAAAACGTCAAACACGAGTAAAAGAGAAGCAGTCGACGATAAAAGATGTAATTACTTAAGAATAATTTGATTAAAAATAGAACAGATAGGAAAATACGAAAACTTATCAAAAAGTACAAATTGCCAATAAAGCTAGTGAGTAAACCAAACTTAACCACTTACAACGCTCAAAAAGTAGAAAAAATAATAAAAAGCGTAATATAGTTGAAAAATCTGTGACCGTTTATCCCTAAAATTTAAATGCACTACCCGTCATCTGAATTATAAATTTTCTCGCTCGCTGTGCAATGAATTTTATATTGGTCAGACCAATAGACCATTTAAATACCGGTACATGAAACACAGACGGAATTTACACAAGAACAATTTCGATAGCGCGCTTGATGAACACACACAACGTTCACATGAAAGAAGGCAGATGGACATTGAAGATTTTGATCTTTCCATATTAGAAAAGTGCACTGACCTAGTTGAGACCCGCTTTTTGTACGCAGTTTTTATAGGCAGTTTGAGTGTCTAAATCAGAAAGGATTATGAAGTCTCAATAAAAAACACATCTGCTGATATCCGCAGCATATTGGAAAATATCTGAATGCATCAGAAGTTTTGATGATGTCGTATTTCTAGTACGTAATGAAGAATAGTGAATCAATAATAGTCGCGTGAAAACGGTTTTCATTTTGATTCATAGACACTCCTTTTGTCATGTCGTCGGGCTTCTTGCATAAAGTTTTCAGTGGTATTGAACTATTGATATCAAGTAGTAAATCGATAGATTCCGTTGCATATAACACACTTTTGAAACAGTATTGAACTTCAATACTCAATAGTCTGTTTCAGTAGTGAAATTAGCGGCATCCAATAGAAAGTGTTGCATAAACTTGATTACACGTCAATTTCGATTCAATAGTTTCAGTAGTCTCAGATCACTCATAATACTCCTAATATTCAGCATGTTGGATTCCTCGAGTTCAAGTGATGATGATTTTTTTGCAACAGGAACCCGACGACAGAGGCGCCTCAAGCCGCGCATCAACTTTGATTTTTCTGGCATCGATGGTAAGTGCCGATTTCGTTTGAATGATGCAATAATTGAACTCATCACTGAATTTGCACCATATTTACGACATCAAACTGTACGAATATCTATCACATTCAAATATTTACAGACGAATTTGGTATAAACAATGATTCATGATGTAAGTAGAAAAAATCTATATACTGTAAGTCGTCAATGATTTAAATGCAAGCTTGAAAATTTGAAGATTGCAGTTGGCGAACTCAGTCCACAATGGACGAACTCCCTTAATCTCGCGGTCCACAAAAATCTTTCACGGGCATCGTGTTGTGCACTCCTGAATTAGGGAATGGTAGTGGAAATATAGAAGATGATGACTCATCAGGGGAACGAATCTCATTCGTAGTTGAATCACCAAAAAGCAGTTGCAACATGGAAACTTTGTTCAGTGGCACTGAATTTCAACATTCCATTTCAATAGTTGCTTCTTGCAACACTGAAATTAATAACTATTGATTATTGAACCTTTCAATACCAATGAACCGCTATTGATTTATTAGATTTTATGCAACAGGCCCCTGGCCGATTAAAGAAGATGCGAGATTTCCTCCACTGCGGACATTGATTAGAGAGTGCGTTAGAATGTAAATTATTCGATTTATTGGTATATTTCATAGGCATTATAGTTGTTATTCTCTTAAGGTCGCACGTGTAATCCTCATCGTGTGATCGGGTTACTTCCTCGAAAAGTAATTGGCTTTGAAAAATCCATTTGATAACAAAATTATGCGATGATATTTATTCGCATTCACCCGCCGATTATCCGGTCAACTGCGCATACAATGCTGCCTTCTATGCCTTTTCAACATTAAATTGAGAACAGTCCAGATTGAATTGAGAATAGTCAAAATTGAAATGAGAATTGTCAATATCAAAATGAGAATAGTCAATATCAAAATGGGAATTGTCAATATCAATATGAGAATAGTCAAAATTAAAATGAGAATTTATTTTTAATGATTTTTTCCCTACTTTTGAGAGTTTATCCTTACTAAAATCATAAGACAGGCCAAGGCGGTAGGGGAGGATATCTGGATGTTGATAATGACTGTAGTTCATAGTTTTTATCATAAGTACGTTTGTGAAACTCAGTATCTTATTTTCAAAGCATGATGTACATGTACTAAAGTATATCGACACGTGTTTATGCGTTACTTGCTTATGATGCTTCATTCTTTTAACTAACACGACTTTGTCGTTCGGAGAATTACCTGTATTAAAAGACGTTAAAATAGTAAACATTAAATAAACATAATTTAATGGCGGTGAATCAATTGATAGACATAGCATGTACTGTATAATCTAATGATAATAAGCAGTTTACCCTATATTTAATTGCACGGTGTTATTTCTGGTATTGAGTTGACTATTGCACTCTCAAGCTGTTGTAATCTCGCTTCAGTTTGACTGATGCCTGCATGGTCGTTGGAAAGTATACTCTGCATCTGCTCTGCAAGTTTGCTTTTCACAGCGGCTTTTAAACATGACCACGCTCGCTCAATTGGATTTAGCATCGGGCTGTATGGTGCTAACCGCAAAGTGAAATGCATCCGAAACTAATCCTCCTGAATAACATCATCAATACCGGTATGGCATGGGACATTGTCCAAGACAAACACAACAATAGTTGTAGTGGCATTTCTCATTGGCACTTCTCAGACATTCACGGATCCATTCTGTGGTATCTTCTTTCTTGAAGGATCCTCGTCGACCTCCATGGTGTATCAAACCGATACTGCTGATACATCCAATGAGATGTGCGTTCGTTGGCTCCTCGACTTCCAGCAGCCACTGTTGTACCTCGAGTTCCTCGAAATGACCGACCCTCCTTCCTTGTGAAATGGAGATTGAAGTTTATTTCATCCATATATAGGACAGGCAAACTCATCGATTGATAATGTAAAAGATCGGTTGCAAATTGTTTCCGCATTTCTTTGTTAACTTGCATATTGGCCCTCTCTGGTTCAAAACGTATAGCTTTCAACGTACATAGAGCCGTATCTAAATGCTGTCGAATGCATTCCTTTGAAACTACGATACTGTATGTTGAATTCAATTGATTATTCAAATCATTCAGAGTTACTCATGGATTATCCTCAATTCTCGTGATTAGAAACTGACGATGATCATCGTTCAGTTTGCGACGACGGTTCCTCCTCGTCGGTCGGATTTTTTGCCTTCGCAAATTCATCATCCATCGATATGCAGTCGACGTTTTCACATCTAAACTTGTAGCCAATTGTCTCCATTCACCACAGCTATTGTAAGAGGCCAAAATCCGAGACCTTTTCTCCGATGCATCCACCTTCTTCATGTACTGGGACTCTGACATTGTGCTCAGGTTCTCTCAGCGAAGCAGCTGGTTCCATGATTCTGTTCGAATTGTCTACCATGTCATTCTTATATATGTCGAGTTCTAGATATCTATGCTTAAAATGCGCATCAAACAGAATTCTCACGAAAAGAATTATCATATCACCAATCCTTTTCGTATAATCTTGAAAGAAAATGCCTGGGGAACACCAGTCATTGTGCTGTCATTGCAGTGTGAGAAAAGGTAAATTGATCAAAAACAAGAAGGATTGTTCTTTCATGAATCTGATGAACGTTTTAAATACCCTCGATTGCAAGTAGGCTTAATTTTCATTTAGATCATTTAGTAGAGAAACCTATCGTTGAAAAACCGAAGCATTATACGTAAGGGAAATGCATAAACGTTGTGTCGATATACTTTAGTACATGTACATCATGCTTTGAAAATAAGATAGTGAGTTTCATAAACGTACTTACGATAAAAACTACGAACTACAGTCATTATCAACATCCAGATATCCTCCCCTACCGTCTTGGCCTGTCTTGTGTATGATTTTAGTAAGGATAAACTGTCAAAAGTAGGGAAAAATCATTAAAAATAAATTCTCATTTTGATATTGACAAATCCCATTTTGATATTGACTATTCTCATTTTGATATTGACAATTCTCATTTCAATTTTGACTATTCTCATTTCAGTCTGGACTATTCCCATTTCAATTTTGGATGTTCTCAATTCAATCTTGACTATTCTCAATTTAATGTTGAAAAGGTATAGAATGCTGCAGCATGCAAGCTTATTTTGCAATGCAATTAATTTTCGATAACCGCTGCATACAAATAGCCATATTCCTCAGTTATCGAAAGAGCGATGATGACTTTTACCTTCACAAACCGGCTGCTGACAACGTGATCGTCGATCTTAAAACATAGCTCTGATGACGTCACTCTGATTTTTCTTCGTGTTGGACATTGAAAACCACGTGTTAATATGTTGTGCTGAAAACATAATGTCAATAAACTTGTATTTATTACGGGCTTTTTCAGTTTTGAAAGATTTGTTTTGAATTTCTAGCGCTTCTTGGCATAAAAATTATTTTGTATGCAATTTTAGCGAAATGAAATCACAAAATGTATCATTTTCAGATAACCACTGACTGGTATCGTTTCGGAGGTCATGGATGTACTCATTCTTTTGAGGGAACCAGCGCTGCTGCTCCACTGGCTGCAGGAATAATAGCGCTGATGCTGAGTGCCCGACCGTGTCTTTCTTGGAGAGATGTTCAGTACATCTTGGCGCTTACATCAGTTCCCTTCAACGGAGTGCGAATGTATGGGAGTAATGAAAAAACTCCCAATTACGTCACTAATGGCGCTAAACTGCGACGGAATAGCTATCATGGTTTTGGCCTGATAAATGCATGGAGAGCGGTTCAAGTCAGTCGAGTGAGTTTGTTGTAATAATTATCGTGGCCTAATAATGTTAAGGTAGAGAAGTTATTATCTCTACCGTTTCTACTACATGTCGTGAGAATGTATCCCCTATATTACTCCATTGATGTCCATTTCGAAATTTTGTGTTGCTTCACTGGTTCTCTTTAAAGTATTTCCGTAAAACAGTACTCTTTTAAGGCCACTCAATTGCGCGCAGATAGATTTTGCATTTACCGTTGTGTGATAACCATCATAGTTTGATTCAAATGACTTCGAAATCGTTCTTTGAAAAAATTAACATTATCAAATTCTGATATTACGATCAAGGTTCATTCTTTCATGCGACTTTTTTTGTTTGTGACTAGATTTTACCTCCTGATCCTAATCCATGTCATCAACCATTGCGCCATTTGATAGAAGGTGGATCATATGCTCAATGCTCATGTATATTATATGTAACTTAAGACTGCTGGAGGAGGTATTAGCTAGCTAACTTAGACGTCTCATGTCATATCTCTGTTCACTCAACTGTTATCAGATGCAATGGTAGTTTTTTCGTCGTAATTTTTTTTACTGTTTGCATTATAGATTAAAAAATTTGGGGAAGCCAAGTTAAATTGTAGTTGATCTATATTTTTGTCAAACAATATACAAGTATATATACTTGTATTTCGACCATGAAATCCATTGTCATTCTCAAGTGAACATCAAAAGGCAAGTAGAAAAAAGACTTATAACATCACTAGGAAATTCAATTTTATGATATCTAGTCAATAGACCAGATATCATATGACTGCGCTCTTGTACTGTCTATATACACCATATCGCTTTTATGTTGTAATTTTTTATGTGTATGACATTTCCCCTACCCCTTTTCAAGGAAATTGTGGTTGTAGAAATAATAAAATAAATAATAGCTTATTATCAGCTTGTGGAGGACAACTGAGGAGTGAGTAGAGCTATTATAATTGGACGTGAATATTGATCAATTCAATTACAGACGCAAGTTCGTGCATCATAATTGTAGTGTTAATCAACCATTAAAACAGCTGAAAGAAAAATCATGCGTACGTGCATAGAAAACACAACATAAATTAGAGCTTTAAGAGTTGATATAAAAAATACTGTGTTTTGTGAGATAGGGATACTAAATAAGTTAAGTGCCAAATCCTGGAAGACACCACCTTTCGATCGGTAAAGAAATATCCTGAAAATCACTGAATGCCCGATGTTTTCCTACAAAATTGAGTGCTGACAGCATTGCAAGTTAAGCACCCAATCAACTAGCTTCACTATCATAACGAATCAATCAATCAATCAATTCAACAATTGGATGAACCCAATGGTTAATCAAGTTATTGTGACCAATCAATGGGAATTATTTGTAATGCGGTATAAATTTGATAACTTCGTCTGTAAAGATTCCAGTCTAGCCGGCTTCTACTCGTCAAGGTCAAATTTTTGTTGGTTTTGATTGTGGTGCCAAATATACTGACATTCATTGCACTTGTCACTGCATATTTCATTATCTGTCTGAGCATGGATTGTATTTCCTGCGCTTTTCATACCAATCGTCATATTTTGTTATGTTATTCGATGAATTATAGGCCATTCGTGAGGTCAAGCGTAGATCTAAGGTCAAGCAAAAATAAGCTCTTATGCGCCAGCTCTAATACGAAATGCTAATTTTGCAGAATTATTAGACATTTTTTCCAAAGTTGATGTAGTATTTACGAGTAGTATTACTCAAAATGTAGTGGCAAGTTAGTTCTACTCCAGTCAAAAATGATAAATTAGTACAAATTGAAGCTGTTGAAAATTTGAAGCTCACTTGATGCTTCGTCCTTGAGCAAAGTAGAAAATTCGCCAGGGGATGGTTGGAGCAAGATGCATCCCTTTTAGAGAGAAAGTTAAAGCAAGAAAATCTTTAATCCTTGTAATCCGAAGAATTGTAGTCATTCGTGGTATTTTATGACCAACAGTAGCTCACCAAAGCAATTCAAAGGTATTACACCGATTTTTCGCCACTTATGCGTTCACTGCTACTACTAAACACTTTATGATTTATTGGAGATTATCATGATAACCAATTAAGTTATCAATGATTTATATTACATTTTAAAGTAGATGAACAGAGAGCATAACAGGAATCATGTATACCCGTTTTAGGTTTGGCCTCTTGTTCCTCACTTAATCAATGAAAAGCTACCTCGTAAATCGGTATGGAAGAAAATTGAAAGGCTACCAAGTTATCTTAGAACATCGGAAACAGGTAAGCAGTTACACATGAAATGTACTTGAATTAAAGAAATGATTGTTGAAGGGAAGTTGCTTGATTACGACTTATTCCGTATTCATTTCCGTACAGACGAGGACATCTCACGCAGTTCATCCATAAGTGTCTTTTCTATAGAAGGACGTTCAACAAAGACGGAATCGACGTGGGGGAAGTGACGGTGGAGGAGGGGTTGAAGCAGATGGAGAATTATCCCTTCAGATCGTGGCTTTGAACAAAGATAAAAATCGGATCCGTCTGTGTTTCAGGCGGGCTTTTTCATCTTAGCAATGCGTTTGTTTAACACAATTTTCATGGAGCAGGCTCTCATTGATTGATAAACTGAATGAAATTGTTAGCATCATGCATTTTCAGCAATATGTCGGATTTTAATAATCGAAACTAAGTTATTATAATCAGTGGAGGCGATGCGGAATTTGCCCATTTTAATGTTTCACTTGGTGAATTCATAATTTAAAACGACCTAACTTTCGACAATCATGATTTGTGTGCCAAAACATGCAAACACTAAAAAAGACGGGTTGCAATTGAATCCTGGATCATCCATCTTTTTTGGATAGATATTTGATTTGCTCTTCTTATCCTTTGAGTTTTGAGGATAACTTTACACGCCCAAGTTAGAAAAGATTACAGGTGCCTATGTCAATTCCTTTTTCCTATTCCCACTGAGTCTAGCGAGCTATTATCATACAGATGTTGCATAAACTGCATATACATTTTAGCGTTAGGATATAATTTGAGAGGTGATGAAATATCAGCAATTAAAGCAATAATCCTCATTTTAATGACTTGGGATGTGGGTTATTGTAACACTGTTGACTCAGTTAGCAGTCTGCCATGTGACCCCTTAGTAACTGCATTTGCAAAATCTCAGACCTGCAACAAAAGAAAGACACTCCTTTACTTCTGAATGATGATAACAGACTAGCTTGTATGTATCTCATTACACAGCGCGTATTATGCACAATACGCTATTAAAGGAATGTGATAAGCTAAGATGCTGTCGTAATTTATATAACTAAGATTCGCAATTAATATTTCACCGTGATTAATCAAAATATAAACGACTTATGATGGATGCGTTCAAAAATGAACTTCGAATCGTATAGCTTTATAAAAGTACCACATTGAATTGGAAGATATGCATTAAAAATTTGAAAAGAATAAAGTCAAAGTCACGAAGTTTCGGGTGATACTACAAACATTTTCAAGTGGAAAGTAGAAAATTCCAATGGACTGTCCACTGGAATGGACAAATTTTCGATTTTCTCATTCACTCCTTCCCTCTCTCGATCTTCTTCAACACTTGAAAATGAAAACTGAACAGGGATTGCATAGGCGAAAGCATAGTTGTAATTCAATACTAAAATGAACTGATGAACACATGATTTTAGTCCAGTATAAAGTTCATAAAATGCGATTGTTCACGGATGATCTTTTTGAAATACAAGTAGAGGTGGTGTGATAATACGATGGCTTGCGGTCTATCCAGTCCGCGTCCTCTGACGAGAATGAAGTCAAGTTCAATGTTAAAAATTAATTGGTCATCTGCTGAAATCGTGTGCCGAGAAGGCAATTAAGCCCTCCTAATGAAACTCAAGACCGTACTCGCTAAGGTCACATTGGGCACAATGTGCATAGAACACCGATTTTTACCACCAGGTTAACGACGAGTGAAGCTTTCCTCTGAAACCAATCTCGCAGGAGAAAGGTGAATGGATGTAAGTCCATTCAATTTACGATTGCGACACTAGATGGAAGGACACTGAGAACCAACCAAGAAGTAGAGATTCGACTCGAAGAATTGGAAGGCATGTGCGAGATGAGAAAGAACGGTGAGGAAGTCATGCTGAGAGACGGACACATCCTGTACTGGAAAGGAAGTGGGAGCGCTTTTGGTGCAGGTTTCTGGATAAACAAAAGATGGAAAAACAATGTGATGAATCCTAAGGAAAATCAAATCGGATATCTGTGTTCATTCTCAACGTAACCAAATCTGTGACATTCAAAATCATTGAAGTCCATGCTCCTACGTCAGCAAGCAGCGAAGAAGCCCTTGAGGCTTTTTATGATGATATAGGGGAAGATTCAATGATGGTAAAGAGTGAAAGCTTGTCTTCACAGGAAATTTCAATTCGAAAGTGGGTCAACGACGAAGTGGAGATGATGTGATGGGATAATTTGGTGTTGGTGGGCGCAATTGAAGAGGAGAGAGATGATTGAACGTCGCACAAGGACAGAAATGAAGAAATCAGAAGACGCACAGAAGTGATTGACGTGGTGCAAGAGGTTCAGAGCCTGAAATGAAATTGTGCTGGGCTCGCCACAAAGTAAGACGGAGAGACAACAGATGCTCGATAAGACTGACGGAGGGGATACCTAGAGACGGGAGAAGCAGCAATTGAAATTGTGAATCTAGGGCGGTAGCATTCATGGTTTCACAAACGACATCGCAATACCTTGCAGCAGAATTGCTATTAAATGTAGTTCAAGCCCTGACGCATTCTTGCATTGCTTGTCTTCAACAAACGTTGTATGTCGTCAAACTAATCTTGCAAATTATTGCATGCGAATTTTCACAAGAAAAATGACATGGACAAACTCATCCTGATATGTTTATTTAACTGACATTGAATCTACACTGTACAGCACGTTTTCTGATACCGCGGAGGTTCAAGTAGTAATATCAGATTACACGGACAGAAGTATACAGATAGATGCTGAAATCATAAAAATATTTTTGTATATCAAATTCAGTTGTATGTATTCAACACTGCCCACTTTTTGCGATTTTCCCATTCGATTTTATGATCCCAAATATACCTGTTTGCTTATTGTCTGTAGTCTATGTAATGTAAATTCTTCTTCTATCACTTTACATTTATCTGCAAATATTGGCATACTTCGTCATTATTTTTTGTATCGAGATGCCATTAAGGGTCAAATATCTTCAGGAGTTATAAATTTCCACCACTCGTCCGTGTTGTGTCCATGTCATTGTAATCGACACACATTTCACTTTTCTCAGCAATAGCTTTCTTTCTTCGTGTTTCCTTATCAATATTTGCTTTAGAAGAATGCAATGTCGTTTATTGTTTTTGTAGTTTAAACAGGCAACATTGGCAGTGTAGGTTTCTTGCGGGTTCCGACTTTCTCTAAAAGGAACTGTGTGCAATCAATTTGACAGAAATGGTAATGTTGTGATTCCAGAAATTAACTGAATCTGAAATTTCTTAGTTTGATTATTTGAGAAATATTCGGCAGATAGAAGGCATGTTGCAAGGAATTTTGGCGCCCGGGTTAAAACTGTGACAAAGTCAAGCATTAGAAAGCTTCACAGAGGAAACCATTTAATCAGTGTAGGCCTACGTTTCGCTTTGATCGTTTTCCACAATCCATTTCCCCATGTTATGACAACATTGCACACCTACTAATCAGGAAATTCTCCACGCACCTGGATAGTGTTATCCATTCTGTAATAAAAACTTCTTCAGGTGCTTTTCAATGAACCTTTTAATAAAATTCAAAGGTAGCCAGAATTTTCGCCTTACGACTTTCTCAATGGCAGATAGAGTGAGAAAATAATTCCAATTCAGGTGGTATTAATTACGTTAATACCAGTTTTTTAATGCATCGTTAGCAGACTGCTGGATTCTATCTTTCATGAAACGCAGCTAATCATTGGCTGACCAGCTTCACCATGTTAGAAGCACTCGAAGGATGGAGCAAAGATCACCAGATAATCCTATCGAACACGGGTGATGGGATCTGGCAAAGATGAAAGCATTCAAATAGAGGTGGCTTGTAATCGGTCGTGGTCGAAGAGTGGATGAACATTCCTCAGAGCACAATTTATAACTTGAAATGATTGTACATGTAAATATTTATTCTTCGAGGAATCACAAATGTGATATATTTATCATGTCTCCTTTTATAATCCTATTGAAATTATCAGTGTTTATCATCAGGCTAATTACTTTTCTTAACTTATGCAATAGCAGCTTAATAATAACTTATCCATATATAGCAGCATGGTAAGAGGTTTTGATTTGTATATATTTGGTTATAACTAAAAGGTGACACACATTTTTGGGATTAGTTATTATCAGTGTATTTGTGTATGATATTTGAAACTGAATGCCTCAATTGCCAAGAAATTTACATCGGACTATACACACGTAAACTCCACATTCGAAACAAAGAACACGGAACAATGCAAAGAATCATCATTGTCACAGGAAATTTAATAATTTGTCAACCAGAACAAAATAGCATTTGGAAATCAAAAATAAAAGCAATCGGAATTAACAAGGTCCCCATGAATTTCTGCTTTCGAGAAAGCATTACCATTCAACAAGGAAAGTCGACCATCAATTCACACGAAGGGAGTCATGTATTTGACAGTTTGATCGTTGAAAGCTATGCACTTGCATGCTACTCTTTCTGTCTATCTGTTTTACTTTGACAATCTTATATTTGCTACGTTAGCAGGTACAGAAGCCACTTATTCTTTTGGCAAGACCGGTATTGGCATAAGCTAGAGTGAAATAGAAATGAAATGTAGATGCAGCTTGGCTAAAGTTTAACGGAAACAAATTATCAGATATATTTGATCAGGTGTCCTGAGGGAGTGTATGCAACCATTAATCAGTAAGAGCTTTCAATATATCCAATATTTGGATTTGAATTCGAAATTTAGTTTAGACCAGCCGTCATGCATCATATTCTGAAAGATTTGTTTATTGTTCTTTCAGTGCCGAAAACAAGCCGCAGCAACTTAACGTCGATAGAACACGTCCTAGTCACAGTCAACTACAAACATGGCAGACGAGGTGACTTGAAATTCTTACTGAAATCTCCAGCAGGAACATCTGTCGTTCTTGCCGGTCAGAGGACGTTTGACTGGTAAGTCTGATGGAAGTTAGCCGCCAGACTGGACTGGCCGAATGAAATAATGAATAATATAGATGAATAATGCTGTACTTGGTAAAGTATGCTATGGCAAAAGTAGTGAGCATTTATTGGAATTTATATAATTTAGATGTCAATATGCTTAATTTTATCTTCACGCCTACAACAACTTAAAGCGTTGTTACCACTAATTTGTTGCAGCAGTTCGATGCATTTGGGAGTGCATTCAATCTGTCAGTAATATCAAAGAAATTGACATGCTGCTAGAAGCATTGACTTCGTCACAAAATATCTGAATTAAAGATATAGAATTTGGAGAGCACTGCACCCGATTGACTAGTTTAATTAGCTTATCTTTCTATCTCGGAAATTAGAATTCCAATGAGACAGAAAACAGCAAAGATATTTTGATAAATAAAAGTTATAACAAAAGTCATGGAATTCCAACTCCGAAGACAATGCTGCTGCATTCCTTTTTTTGTCTATGTCGTTGGTTCTGGCTGGCCTGTTGGTTTCTAATCACGTATCAGAAGTTAATCCTCTGATATGCAGCCATTCCACGTTGCTATCTACCTGATGACGTGAAGTGGACTCTCGAAATATGTCTCAAAGACAAGAACTACCATCTGTTTTCACGTCGGTCTTTCCAAATTTTAATGATAGCTGACGACCGCAGTCTCTTTAAAAAGATATGCTTGTAGCCAAGGTAATGTCTTTTTTCTTTCTGCGAAATTCGAAGGAATAATATTTCTCTATTGGATCAAATAATTTTTTTCTAATAAATCTGTATAATTTTTCTAATAAATGATTTCTTGTCTGACTGGTTGTCTGTAGAGATTGGGTGTTCCATAGTAGTAAGAAAACGGCGAACACCAGATAGCGCAAGATGGCCGCCATCGCTGAGTCCCCCCCCCCTCTGGTCCGCCAGTGTCGTGATGTGCCGGCGAGGTTCTGCTGCCGTCCCCCCCCCCTCTGGACCGTCAGTGTGTGAGTCTTGGGTGTCTGTGTCCGACCGCCTGGTGGACTTGGGCGACCGTCTAGGTTGACGTGGGCGACCGTCTAGGTTGTCTTGGTTAACCTGTGGTATGTTTTGGTGTGTAGTGTCCAAACGCGGCCTCGGATGTGAAAACGGAGGCCAGATTCGGATTCAGCGTGAAATTCTGCATCTGTATGGTGAATTTGAAAGCAATCGGAGATAAAAATTTTTCGCTGACGTCCCCCCCCCTCTGGTCCGCCAGTGTCGTGATGTGCCGGCGAGGTTCTGCTGCCGTCCCCCCCTCTCTGGACCGTCAGTGTGTGAGTCTTGGGTGTCTGTGTCCGACCGCCTGGTGGACTTGGGCGACCGTCTAGGTTGACGTGGGCGACCGTCTAGGTTGTCTTGGTTAACCTGTGGTATGTTTTGGTGTGTAGTGTCCAAACGCGGCCTCGGATGTGAAAACGGAGGCCAGATTCGGATTCAGCGTGAAATTCTGCATCTGTATGGTGAATTTGAAAGCAATCGGAGATAAAAATTTTTCGCTGACGTCCCCCCCCCCCTCTGGACAGCTTGCTTCGATCTTGGCTTCTAGTGGACGGATTTTGTCGAGTGAGGTGTCATTTGAAAGCTAAGAGTGAGACAAATTCACTGAAACAAACGGCTTGTTCCTATCTGTCTTCGTTTACATGTGAGACGCCATTTAAGATTTTAGGTCGGAGCTCACCTGAAAAAATCCTAAGTGTCAGAGTGACTTTGTATGGGAAAAATTAAAAATTTTCCAAAG